>JAOXYF010000001.1:21050812-21061148 GCA_028565775.1 Sternarchorhynchus goeldii | reverse complement strand
CTCTCTCTCTCTCTCTCTCTCTCTCTCTCTCTCTCTCTCTCTCACACACACACACACACACACACACACACACACAAACAGTGTGAGGAGAGGAGCACACTGCACTTGTTCCACTAGCACACTGTTTCCTGGTCTCTGTCCCAGCTTGCGGGAATCCACCAAGAACTGCACAAAGAACAGCCCTAAGCTGAAGGCCAGAAACCTCACTACCTACATCCCTCCTGTTCTCCTTCTCTCTCTCCCTTTCTTTCAGCCCTGTAACACTTTGGTCTAAATGAAAACATAATAAGATAAACATTCGCCTCCGTGGATTTCTCTCCTGCAATCACTTACTCTCCCGAACTGCCTGCCATACCCCGTAATGTCTCCTGTACCTGATCGATGGTTTTAAGACTCCACAGTGAAGCTGCAAAGCATGATCTACACAGACACCCCCCCCCCCAAAGTTTAGGTCTGTTCTTCCTTTACTGTTTCACTCATCAGAGTTGTTTAGGCTGTGTGCTGTCTGGTTCGGCCTTCCAAGCCCCGAGAACAATGAGTGGAATGTCTCTGAATGTCTCATGAGCGAAACCTCTCAGCGCTCCACGCAGCTCCGGCTTCTTCCAGAGCGTTTTACGACCTCCGTTTCACCCGGTTAGACGCTCGCACGCCAGCCGGCGTGGACAGACAGACAGGCGTCCTGTTCGGGGGGCCTATTTGCGGATGACCTTTTCCGCCAGACAGGATTTCTCGACCACGGCGGCTCTCCGTTCACCGTTTGCCGCCACACGCTATCTGCCCCCCCCCACCCCCCCACCCACCCAAACGGATTTTGCATGCATGACCAACTATGGGAAAACCATCAGAAGCCTGGCCTCCCTGCCAACGCTGGTGCTGAAACCCTCCCCATAACACCAGAGAGGGGAAGAAAAAGGACAAAAGGCACCCAGACTTTTTAAAGTAAACAGGAGCACCAGTGGGGCGCCACAGGGCACCGACACAGCTGCCCGTGCCCCGCTCTGGCTTCTGGAAGAGTGCGGCTTGCTTACCTGCTGAGGCTCTCACTTTTCTGCACTTTCTCTCTCTCTCTCCCGTCCGCGAGTCGTGAGACAGAGGCGATCCTCAAGGTTGCAGTTAGTGCCGGGGGAAGCGCCCGGCAGTCTCTCAGACTGTGCGCGAGTGTGTTTGTGTGTTAGAGAGAGACAGAGAGAGAGAGAGAGAGAGCGAGACAGGGTGTCTGGGAGCCAGACAGGGTTAGAGTGAGTGTGAGAGTGAGTGAACGAGTGTGCACAGGGAAGGGAATTCCGATTTGTATAACGTCAGAAGCCCAGTCCTCCCCCTCCCCTGTGGCGTGGAGTACAGGAAGAGGCAGGGTGCAATTACACCACAGTACTGCTAATAAAAGAGCAAGTCTGTTTTACCCTCCCAGCCAGCAGAGAGCAAGCACGTGCACACACACACACACACACACACACACACACACACACACACACACACATTCCATTATTCTGACTGTTTGACCTGTTCCAGCTCTTGTCTTGCCTTCCGGTCTTGTGTATATGTGTCTGAGCCATCTAACAACATTTGATGTTAAACTCTTTAACAATTCACTCAGTCAAATAAGTGTGTTCTGGTAGTGGAGAACTACATAAAATGATGTTGTCATGGTCTCACACATTTGTTTATATATTTCAGGGTGTGCTTGATGCATGAATTATTCCAGCACTAACTTTGCGTGCACACACACACCTCAGCTGCTGGCATGAAGCAAGCTAATAATTTGTCAGTAAGGCTCTAGAACCATTTGTACAGATCAAGTTTTGTAAGTCTTGGGTGTTATGTCTGAGTTAAGGCTACTTTGCCCCTGCACCTGTCCACTGTTGACAACATACACACACACACACACACACACACACACACACGCACACACACACACACCCTCCTGTGTGCTGAAAGCCCCAGGGAATAATACTCTTTACCGACAGGGCTATTAGACGCTTTACGACCTCCAGCTCCACCTCTCGTCCTGTGCCCTCCTCTCTCCTGCACGCTCCTCCCCTTTGCTCCAGTCACGGGTCTCTGTCTTGGCGAGAACAGGGCCCTCTCAGACGTCCACGCCCCTCTAAGTGCTGTACGCACGTCACACATTCCTCTCCCTAGCACACAGACAGACACATACACACACTACATACACACAGACACACACACCGTCTCCTAGCAACTTACACAAATGCACATGTAAGCAGAATGACCTGGGAACTTACTGGAATTTTATATTGATCAGTTTTAATCAACTTTTATTCAGCTTTTTTTATACTATTGTATACATTTTTTTTTTATACTATTGTATACATTTCTTGCATTTGGCCCTTTTGGGTGCATGTGTGTTTGAGTGTGACAGAGAGTAACACCACATGAACACAAACACATTCTGCCATATTGAATAACATGTTCTGGGTTTAGATTTGTGACAGAATCAGAAGGAAGAATGTTACTCTCCACTGTTTGTGTTAACATGTCAAACCCTAGTTTAGTTCTTGTTACTATTTGTGAGATCTTACCGAGGTGAGCTACAGACTCTGGATTGTAGTACTAATAAATCTTTTTTTGATTCCTTTTGAGCTCACACTCGAGCTATCCATTTTAGATTTGGCCCCCACTTTGTGTGTATGTGTTTATATACTGTAGGCATATGGGATTACACATACATTGAAATTTGAGTAGACTGTATAGTGTGTGTAAGTAAGTGTTTGAAATTCAAAGTTCACAGTTCATAGTTCTGCGCGACTCTGTTCTGTTCTGGGTGAGAGTCTATCGGGCAATATATACGTAAACACTCCATAGTTGCACAGGTATGTGTATGTGTGTGAATGTGTGTGGATCATATGCAGTGTTGGTATGACTGTATCTCAGACTCTGAGTCATACTGCTATAACTGACTCTAATCTCAGCCTCAGGCCCCTAAAAAAATCCAGTTTGGTTGTCATGACAGCAGGGATCTAATTATACAAGCATTCCTGAGAGGAAAGAGGTCTTCCTTCAGATACTGTTCTCTCTCTTTCGCTGTCTCTCTTGCTTTCTCTATCTATCTGTCTCTCTCCCTCTCTCTCTGCTAGCTACTAACACAATATTACACAATTACCTATATTTCCATTTTCCCAAAGCAGCAGAGAATATTACACACAGCATAAATATTTTAAACCATAGATGACAGGATAATAGCTTGTTAGTGCTAAATTCATAGGATAATCCTCAGATATTTTGAATAATGATCATAAATCATCCACACCTCATCACAGCTAATACTCAGTTAATCTGGTAGATTTAGAAAAGATGAAGCCCAAAAGATTACAGGTTTTTTAGTCCCTTATAAAGACCTTAGGTGTACATAGGATAAAGATAAGATAAAAGTGTACATTGCAACACTATATATGAATTCAGCAGTGCTGATTTTATTAGTTAATGGACGTGTAGTTTAACTTGTTGATGACAAAAAGTCAAAGTCCTAAAACTGAAGAATTGCCAGATTATCACAATACAGACTATTTATGATATACACAATGTAAAACTGTACAACACGGCAACTTGTGCAAATATATGAAAGCAGCAAGACATCTGAGTGGACCTTACACCATACAGACCAGACCACTTCTGATCCAGGACCATGTGGCTTACAGACAGACACGCACATGTGCACACACATATTATACTATATATATATATATATATATGAGAAAGGGTGAGAGAGAGACAGAGAGAGAGAGAAAGAGAAATTCAACATCTTAATGAAGTACAAGGTTTCTAGAGAAATATACAACATATATACACAAAAAATATTTATAAATATTCAAACACACCAAGGGATGCGGCCCAATCTAGGCCCATTCGATTTTTTTCTGGCCACTCATATGGGCTTGTCCTTCCCCTCCCTCTTTCTCTCTCTTTCTTCTTTCTCTGGTATTTATGTGTTGGCAGTTGCTATGGATACAAGACATACAAACATTGTGGCAGCAGGCAGGAAGTGTGTTCGAACCACAATGGCGTCAGCGCGGCTCCCGCTCCGCTCGAGCTCTCAGACTACGCGTCCAGGCTCCATGCTATTATCGTTAATCCTCACACCGACCGCACACTTCTCAGCGTTACTAGCGCGTTGCTATTGCTTTTTCAGCTGTGTCACCCTGTCTTCTCTTTCTATGCGCTAGCTTCACGCGCGCCTCAAAACAAGCGCCTTGACTGCTCCGCTGATGCCGCTTGCCGGCGTTCGGCTGTGCGCAGAGAACGGCCCGGCCGCGACGTCTTGAATTTTTTTTGATGGATCTTTAGATCCCTTTGTGTGTGTGTGTGTGTGTATGTGTGTGTGCAGGACTGTATGGTTAATGCCTGTCTCAGAGCATTATGAATTTGTAGTAGTGTGCTTCTCACATGAGCAGCTCAGCCAGGCTATGTGTGCATGTGTGTGGGGGTGGGTTTGTGGCCCTGTTGCACTGGGTTACATCAGACTCCAGTACTACTGTTTATACATCATTCGTTTTCCTTCCCTTTTTTTCATAGCTGGAGTCTAAATATACCCTACTGGAATAAGCTCTTGAGAACAGACCTCCCTCTCCTCTCTTTGGCTAAATATATCCAACCCAGACCACCTTTCCCCTTCCCCACCCCTCTGGTCATCTCTTCTTCCACCAGCCTTGTCCTCCTCCCCTCTTTCTCTCCCATCTCTCTCTCCCCCGTCCCCCTTCAACAGTGGTAACTGAATTAAAGAGGGGCCTCTTGCGGTTAAAGAGCTCTCATGCAGTCAGGTAATGCAAAATCAAAGTCTCCCAGAGACACTAACTCAGTTAAATGCTTTTGAATCAGCAAACTTAAGCAATTTTCCGAGAAATATATTAGAGTTTGTGGACAATGCTAACGCGGTGCACCTGGTACGCTGCAGAGGAAGCGGTTTATGTCACCTGAGGGTGTGCAGGGTACCTGGCTCTGTCTCCAGCAGCAGACTGACTGAGAGCATGCTGAGATGGATTTAGCTGCCTCCGAAATACAGACTGATAGTCATTCTGAAAGAGGAACGCCTGCAGTATAACATCATTGTGTGGAGAGGAAAGGTGGAGTGATGCAAGTGTCAAGCAGGAAATGAAGCAGAGAAAGGAGGAAGTAGAAGAAGCAACACAGCCCTCCTCTGAGCTCATTCATTCTGCCATAGCAACCTGTGGCCTTCCTCAAAATAATCGTTCACCTAATGTTTTTTCTCACTCTCTCTGCTCCTTCTCTGTCTTTGTCTGTGTCCTGTTTTTCCAAACCCTCACTTTGAGCCCTGATGTTAGTAATGCACTCATCCCTCTCACACACGTGTACACAGACTACGCCCAAAACCACTTCTCCGATGCCAACAAGTGTGCCTGGGGTTCACCCTGCCAAGGCCCAGGAGGAGCAGACATTCTACATATCTGGCGTATATAACGTATTCTACAAATACATTCTACAGATCTGGCTCCAATCTGGAAGGGTCCTCTGCTCAGAGCGCACGCGTGATTCATGTGTGATCTTGCAATTCACAGAGCGGTTTAATGTGTAGGTCATGATACACACTGTTTCTTATTATAACACTCTATGCTGAGAAACCGTCACGGTTTCCAGACAGACACTTTCGAGTCTCAAGGCGACTCTTTTACCTCGGGTTTACCTCATCAGAGCTCATAAAGGCAGTTTCTGCTTTATTGCTTTCTCATCCTGACTCTTCTCCAGGCCGAATCAGACCTGCCTAATGACTGGCTTTTTTTTTTTAAAAATTGTGAGCTCACACCAAGGCATAAGCTCCCCTAAGTCCAGACCTGCATCCATTTTTGTTTGTTATTTTTCCGCTCTGACCCACCTGACTGAGCTCCTGGAAGATAAGCTGAGGCAGCAGCACCAGCAGGTAATGCATGGAAAAGGGCTGCGACCCACTAACCTCCACAGCCTCTTTCTCCCAGGCCTCCATCCGCTGACGACAGCAGGGCACTGTCAAGAGCACTCCATGGTCTAATGCACACGTGTCACCTACATTTCTTCACACTACGCTAAAGCGCTTGTGCTAGCCAAGGTCTGCATTAACCAGGTCAGACGCTGTGTCTGCACTGCAACCGGCTCCGTGTAAACTTCAGCGGAGGACCCGAGCCAGCTATAATGTAAATCTGGTTGACAATATTCATATACGCTTGAAACACCACATGGTGGGAAAGTAAACAAAGACATATTCTAGCAGGAAGGCAAGGGGGAGGGGGCCTCGGTGAAGAGGAGGGCAGTTTAGTGATATGTTTGTGAGATATGACACAAATGGAGATTGAACTGTTTGCCCTGTAAATTGAGGTGTGAACAAAATAGGTGGGACCACTTCCACTCCCCTGTCTCCCTGCCTAAGAAAAGATATGACCTTTCCACTTCTGCATGTCTTTCTTTCTTTCATTCTTTTTTCCCTCTCTCTCTCTCTTTCTGTGTAGTTGTCCTTATTTGGCTCCGGGGAGAGCAAGTGAGTGCAGGGAGAGTTCCCTCCTGACTGTGACTCACCGCTCCTCTGACTCACGCGCACGCTAACAAAAACAACCCACGTTGCCATGGAGACCCAGACTCCCGCCCTCCCTTCACTCCTCCTTCCTCCCTCTCTCATCTCTCTGCTGTGACTGCCAGCAGCTGCCCTCTCACCACCTTCAGGCCTGAAGCAGATGCATGCACACACACACACACGCACACACACACACACACACTCAGAATGCACACACACACACGCACCCCACATAGCGTCCTTTCTGCATGGCTTTTTGAAACACCAAGGTTTAAATAGAGACCTAATACGTACTTTTCATGAAGGCCTGCACGGCTACACTCCACGGAGGCTGTTACTCTACCTGGGGCATTTAGTTCTGTCACTCATGGGTTGTGCATGTACTGCTATGTTGTGTTCAGTTCCCAAACAGTGGTAATAGGTGGTAATAGGTCTCCCCAGTCTCCACTTCTTACCCATAGACGACAGCTTACTGCGCACACATGACTCACGTAAAAAATGACCTACCATGACTTTTGCTCACTTTATTTTGCTCATCACAAGACAATCCTCTATAAGCTTCCTGAAACTCTAAATCAGATCACGGCTAAAATCCCAGCCATCCTGTAAGCAATAACTGTGCTACTATATCATGTTTACCTTTTTAATTAACTAATGTTTAGAGCTTTTTTTTCTTTTTGCATTGCAAGTGTTTTTGTGTGGCTAGTCAGTGTATCTTAGGATGAACTTGTACTTTTGAGAAGCAATAATTTGCCAGTTCAAAACATAGTGTTTCTCAAGAAACTGTATTCTATACTACAGTTATTACCAACCTCTACATTTTATCCTGAACTGTAGTTACTCACTTAATGTACCTGTCAGACAAATGTATGTATATCTAAATAAATAAAGAATGAACTAATAAATTATTCCTTAGGACCAGAAATGAACATTATGAACTTTTCACTTCAGTACTGGAAAAATCTCACTGCAGATTTCTGTTGACTGTTACTTGTTGACTTTTCATTCCATGTTACAAGAGTTACACTGTTAATATGACTCGAGCGAGTGTTTGTTTATTCAAATGTTCATTTGCAATTTTACTTCAACTTGTTCAAAATGCACTTAATGCAAACTTCATTCTCTTCCCTCGTTCTTTTTTGCATTCTTATTAGTATATTTTTGTGCTGAATATGTTTGCAAGTAAAGACTCAGCTACCCAAGAGTCATTCCTGCTGTTCTTGTAACTGTGCTCGTGTCTGTTGACTCAGCATTGAGAGAAAACAGAGGGAAGGTCATCTAACCTGGTTGTTCAGAAGTACAACGAAATGCAAAAAAAAAGGTTAAAATATAGCTATCTAGTCCTAGATTTGTGTCGCCTGTATAGGCTCTGGAGACGTGCTAGCCGGCTACCAGTGGCAGACCTCTCGATTTTATCTCAGGTTAGTGGGGAGCACGTGCGCCTGGCTCTGCGTGTTCGTACTGAGCCAGTTACGTAAAGGCGGGGTGTTGTGGTGTCGGTAGGCTTGGTCACAGTGCTGTAAGCGAAAAAAAATACTGTATCGTACTCCGTGTCATTTAGAAAATGTCTTATCATAATGATAAGGAAAGACCGAATATCAAACAATGACGACGTTTCCATTCAAATGGTTTATTTATTTTTTTTACGAAAACTGCGTTCGTGCTTAAAAATGTTTGTCGATGTACTCAGTGGAAACGGACATTTTCCGTAAAACAGTTTTAAAAGGTACACATGTACATTATATTGACAAACCTTTTAAAGGCTTAAGTACTTTTATTTAAAAAAATTCTCACTTGAATGCAAAACATGCCCTGAGTAGGCTACAAACAATCCACTATTGTGCTTACCATTTAAAAAAAAATGATTTGAAGGTTCACTTTTAATGTGATATTTTAATTCTTCTAGCATTTTATGTGGGAAGTCCTTCAATGCAGTTCTAGCTGGACAAATCATTTTTAAAAGGTAGAAATCACAAATCTGCTAAATTTTGATACGTCATAATGTCCCCGGCACGCTGGCCAGGCCTCCCCCCCACTCGAGCTGCTCGGTGACGTGCGTGCCTCTCCGTCCATCTTTTGCTCTGTTCCTGACTACCTGTTACCAAGGTTGAAAATACAAATCAGTGGCTTCCGCAGGTCAATGCCTGACTCACACGCATGTGTGCAACAGTACTGCGCAGTCCCACGCATTTTGCTGACGGCTCATATTGTTGTGCGACGCCATCATACTACCTGAACAGATCAGGGAGGGTGCACAGTGCGTATCCGTTGGGATGAATCTGAAGTGACAGTAGCAGCTTTGCTCGGAAGACTGGCAATTGAGGGAAAAAGTAGCAAAAGGGGGGAAAACAGAAAAAAGGAAACTCGCAACGTTGAATGCGCGTGAACACACAGATGGATCCGCGAGGCCGTGAAAGTGAGACAGCAAGCAGAGAGAAGAAAGGCGGCTCACCTGCCAGCTGCCGTCTCATATACATGTACGCGGATTGGTTTCTGTGTGGCGGACCACTTCTTTATCTGCCAGTGTTAGTCTGTCGCTTTTACAGAATATCAAACCCAATGGTGAACCTGAAACCAAAACGGGTCTGGATTTTATTTACCAGCACGGTACATAAACGATCTCTAGACTTTTCGTTTTCGATACATTCACTCTTCTGTCCTTAGACTAAATTGGATCTACATTTATGCCCGCTAACAGGTCCAGAAAGAGCTGTAAAGCACTATCAGAATTGTGTAAGAATGTGAATGTCACACTTTATTGGAAAAAATGCAACCTGGCATATATTCTCATACTCAATACACATTAGCATACAGCTGAGCTCTGAATGCATATACCATCAGGATAGGAGGAACGGGTCGAATAACCCACAATACAAACGCAATGATGTTAGCAAACGAGAAATAAAACATAATAAAGGGGGGGGGGTGTATTTTTGATTATTCAAAGGGAGTACAACAGTGCTCCTAATATGCATGGGCACTGGGTAAAATATTTGCGCTATAAATGCAGAAGTGTCTTTCTGGAGCAGGCTGTCAGCACGGCCCAGCTCATCTGGGAATCAGTACCAAGCGAAGCTGGGAGGACTGTTCCACAGTTCCAGCAATTATGGGTGTCAGAGAGACAGACCAGTTGGTATCATGTTCGTTTCTGCGACAAACACCCCCCCTTGTGAAATGAGGAAATGAATCAGTCTGAGGGGCACATGTGCATTAAAAGCAGCTGTCCCGGTGGTGTTCTCAGTCTTGATAAGCTGGGGTCCTCTGACGAGTGTCATCACGAATGAGGTTGATGCGCACCGCTCACAACACCCCTCATATTCCACAGCACAGATGCGGCTATGAATGAGCAGGGCTGTAGACAGAAGCCCAGTGTGGGGTTGGCATCCCTGACAAAACACCAGTCAGCCTTAGACCAAAGCTGTTACCGTAAGTGATGACCACGTGTTACACACCACGTTCGCCCGTATCTTTCACTGCTTGCCTCCGATTTATTTTCTTGAACAGATTCTGTGCCAAGGTTTGTGTAGTACTTATTATCAGATGGGTTTCAGTCTTAACTCCGTTACATTGTAGAGTATCCCAGTAACGTCAGTTTAATATATGTAACATTATTAGACTGTGAGTAAAGTAAAAACACCTATCTGGAACAGATATATGCAGATTTTTGCATTTGTTCGTTCACAAATGCCATCCTTTCATCATGACAAAACCAGCCTCAAGAGAGTTAAGTGTACAAATGTTTCCCTCTAGTGGTTGAAACTTGCAACGTCCTCTTTTCTCAAACTTACGCCAAGGTGTAAATCAAAAGTACTTTAGCAGTGC
>JAOXYF010000001.1:21017126-21045712 GCA_028565775.1 Sternarchorhynchus goeldii | reverse complement strand
GTCCTCTTTTGAACTCTGGTATGTCACCCATAATGTTGTGTGCATTGCAATATTTTGAGCAAAACTGCTCTTACCCTTCTAGTTGAACATTCACACTCTGCTCTTACTGGTGCAATGTGCAATTAATGGAGATTGGCCACCAGGCTGGTGCAATTTAGCCATGAAACCTCCCACACTAAAATGACAGGTGTTTCAGTTTCATTGTCCAACCCCTGTGTATGTATATATATATATATATATATAGCCCTTTGCAGTGTTGTTCTGCAAAGTTCAATACTACATTAATGATTAATAAATAAACAATGCACATTTTATGTACTTCCAAACCCAGACACTAATAAAGTTGGATCAGAACTAAACTATGGCTTTACTGTATTGTTGTATTACTGCTTCACCCCTTTATATCAGAATGAAACCCTGGTATTACTGCATTATTATATTACTTTATTACCGCATTACTGCACAACTGCATTACTACACTACTGCCTCATGCCTTTCTATGATTAATCCTACAGTGTGCAGTATGTGACACTGTGCCCGGGTATCCTGAGACTGGCACTCTGGGGGCACAGCTCTAACACACACACACACACTATGCAGTGTTTTTACAACATCCACTTCAAAGGAGTTAGTTAACAGTCCTGTTTATTAAATCCGTTAATACAAACTATTCTTTTACAGCACTGGATCATGAAGCACATCTGCTTTTCTCCTAGCTGGGCTCTTCGTGACTGTGAAGGGAGAGGAGGGTGTGGGAGGAACCTTTGGCATGGTGGCTGGTGGGGGTGATGCCCAGCTTTTTGAAATGCTCATCCGTGTCCGGATCCACCACCAGCAGGTGCGTCTCGTCCCCTCCGCGCTTGATGAAGGCCACCACCTCGGCATGGCGCATGCCTTCAATGCTCACCCCGTTCACCTGCACACAGAGAGAAAGGGACAGAGAGACAGACAGAGAGAGAACAAAACAACGCGATTATCAAGATGCTAGTACAATCATGGTTTCTCGATCACCTCAGATGTGTGAGGAGAGTGTGCTGAGTTTCTCATTATTACACACCAGAATTCTTCATCTCTAGTCTATATTATTTAGTTCCCCATTGAAGCCCCTCTTCTGTTCTTCCACAGAGAAAAAGAGCTATAACATTGAAAAATTACAGCTTTAAAGCAATTAATTTATAATCATATTCATGACTTGGTCACCAGAGGGCGCTCTAAACTATTAAGATTTTCCCATTGGGACCAGAGTTAACCAAAACCATAGAAATAGGTCAGACATTTTCCATTCAACTGTCATAATGGTTACATCTGTCTTTAAAAAAGCTGTATCAAATCAGAATAAGTTTACTTTTCCTGCTACACTCACTCCTGACACAGAGAGATGAAGGCTAATATTTTGTTGGTCCATTAGGCCTAAAACCTCTTTCTTTTCTTTGGAGTCTTTCACCAAATTTGTTTCTCTATTTCCCTGAGTCCCCCTCTTTTAGTCGCTTAGCAACCAGTTGGACAGCAGTAGGATCAGGTTCACTGAATGAAAGAGGAAAGGGAAGAGATGAAGAACTGCCTTATTCTTGAAAATTCAATTAAAAAAAGACCTCCTTCACAAAACTACACAATGCTCTTTAATATGAGGCACTTCTTATATCAGAACATTTTCCAGCAGGGTTGGAGACAAGCTGGAAGGCAGGTAGCAAACACAAAGCCATGAAATATTGATGCAAAGCTGCTGTTGTGGCAATAGCGTTGGGTTTCAGGTGACAGTGACCTGGTGTGTGTGTGTGTGTGTGTGTGTGTGTGAGTGTGTGCATGCTTCTGTGTGCTTGGCAGGGGGAACCTTCTCTTTAAAACTCCCTTTGAAAGTGCAGGGGAAAGCTGATGAACAGTTCCTCTTACTCATAGTGGCAGAGGAACCACTGCAGCAGAAGAAAAAGAGGGAAAACACTTGAAAGATGGGTAACAGCTACTGAGAACATGCTTGGGAAGGGCTCTTAAAGCCAAAATGCATGTTTCCCCCTAAATCAAAGGAGAGTGTGCATGTTTTATGAGCAAAGACATGTACGCACGGCCTGGAGAACGACGGCACAGTGTGCGCAATACATGATCTAAAAAAAACAAGCGCACACGTGCACACGGACAGAAGGAAAGGCCGAGCCAAGTGCTGTTGTGTTTGTACACGCTTTGTAGCATTCTGTGATGGCTGGAGCCTGTCTGAAGGGCCCTCGGTGGGCAGGATGAGGTCAGCGTGACGGAGAGAAAATGGAGAAAAAAGCGTGACGGACAGACGGACATGATTATCAGGCCCGGGTGACATCAGCGGGTTCCTCATGGTTCATCATCTCAGATATGAGAAGACACAGGAGCTCTCATGCTCGTTCTGGGTCTCAGTTTCTCCTTCGGCGTTTCTCTCCAACGGACTCCTGTCTTTGCTGGTGAGGACTTGCTTGTCCTCTTGTCCAGTGGCCCTTTCAGGACAGCGAACTGCAAGTCGTCCACCCCTCTTACCTGCTGGCACTGCCCCACTGCCAACCCCCCAGATGCCTGACGGCAGACACCACAGGCACGTTTCCTGTGCTGCTGGTACGTACAGCAGGAAGATAGCTGGACTATTCTGAAGCCTCATGTCCAAGCAGTAGAGGCCCCAGGCCCCAGCTGCGCAGACTCAACCCTGGCTTGGACATGCATGTCGTAACACCCAGCAGTAACAGCAGAGAGGAGACGGAGGGGAATATCTAAGAAGATATTTAATTTTCTAAACTTTCATTTATTAACATTGTTTGCACTTTTGCTGAAAAGTGACAACAGAGATACATTTGGCAGCTCCTGCTATTGAAATGGATGACAGAAATATTTCATGTCAATCAGCTCACACAACAAACCAGATTTAAGATTTGAGGCGAAACAAGGGATTTAATCCAGTATAGATTTTACCTAATTATTTATTTACCTAATTATTTGTGTGGAGTTTTCCTCTAGATCCATTGATCCTCTTACCTGGCCACCTGTCATAATACTAAGTGTTTCAAATGAATCGTTTTCACATGTATTCACTTCAACTTTAAACAGAACATTCCAGAAAACCTCATAAAAATCCAGAAAACGAACTGTAACCTTTTACACAACCGAGGACAGAGAGAAGAGCTCAGATACCCAGCGGTGAGATATCACTTCCTTCTTGAAGTCCTACTGATGCCTTGGCAAAACAAACAGAGCGTTAAGAGCAGCCACTGGGGTAATGGGGTGAGCCACAGTGAGAGAGGTTTATGCTTGACCCCTCTAGCTCCAACATGCCTCATGCCTTTCTGACTGTGACAGACTACGTTAGCGGTTCAGCTCCACAGAAAAGACCTACTTGAGGACATTAAATGGGTAAATAATCCTTGTTGCCTGTCACAGGCTAAACCCATTTACAAGTGACCTCAATGAAACACTCATGCATTCTGGTGTATACTAAAGGGTCATAGGTTTCCATGAAAATTAGTTTAAATGAACAGCAAAGGGCTGATGGATGGAGTCAAAGGTTAAGGGTCAAAGCTGAAGTGTAATATGATACTGCCTTGAGCACCGATGGAGAGGGCTGTGTGAGACCAAGGTTAAACATTTCACATCATGCCCACATGAATCCAGTTCCAGAAAATTCTGGATAGAAGGTGAGGAGAGTGTGTGCATTTATATGCGCCGACATGCATGTGCATGAATCAGTGCGTTGGTGGGCTTCCTGCGTCCAGGTAGGCAGGAACGTGGTGCGTAGTATCTGCCTCTGGAATGGCATGTTGTAGCTGAACTGAGAGGCATGCATGAGTGTGTGTCTCCATGACTACAGCATGGCATCATCACCTGGCAGCCAATCCAAGCTAAAACAGACTCTTCTCAGTCGTCCTCTCTCTGCCCAAGTTATTTATTTATTTATTTTTAATTTACCCTGTTACAGATCCACACGTTCCAGAATGTTCATGTTGCAGATAATTCTACAAAATGATCAAGTCTGCATCATATATACACACTGACGTACACTGAACTGGAATGAAATGAACTGTGGAAGCTGAACAGCCGAACCACAGCCCCTTACGCCTGAGTCCTTTGACCCAAGGATTGCATATATAATGGGCTACACTTTAGAGTTAAGTGTTGTAGTGTCATGTGGTTTCAAAGTGAAGTAGAGCGTTACGAACGTTTGCAAAATTAGTTTTTTATATATATAAAAAAAAAAACAGTCCTTGAGTTACTTCTGTTAACACAAACACTAAATGCTGTCCTCCTCCGCCCCCTCACTCACCTCGATGAGCCTGTCCTGCGGGCGGAGGCCGGCGCGGTCAGCCGGAGACCCGGGGTCCAGCGAGCGGATGTACTGGCCCGGTCGGGACTTCTCGCTGTGCAGGTTGAAGCCGTAGCCGGTGTCAGCACGCATCAGGTAGCAAAGCCTGGGCACGAGGTCAGACGAGTCTGCTGGAGAGGACTGGCCTGGGACCTGCACCTCCTGGCCTGGGACCTGCACCTCCTGGCCTGGGACCTGCACCTCCTGCCACACACACATACAGGAGTGCACACAGCCAAGCATGCACACAACACACGGCCACAAGTACAACCATGTTCAAACACATGCGTGTATGCACGCACACACACACACACACACACACACACACACACACACACACACACACACACACGGGTGTTAGAGCAGAGCACATCACATCCAGCTATGTTAGATTTCCCCTAGGAATACAACAGGCCAGGAATGTTAAGTGGGTCACTGTGCCTTATTTCACATGTATTTGATTGCCTCTCCAGTCTAAATTCTGGAGATCTTGTTGGACTTCTTGGAATTTACTGCTCCCTCCATAACACACTCATGGTTGGTATTTTTGTCTATGTCACCTCCTACACAGCCTTTTTGTTGTTTTTCTCCCTTCACTGCTTCTGCCATCTGAGAGGAAAGTGAGAATATCAAGATTTTCCTTTCTCTCAGTCTTAGCTTCATATTGTACACATGGTAGAATACACACCCATTACACACACACACACAGACACACACACACACACTGGAGAATCAAAATTAGAGAACAACACACAATTTTGGAACTTCACAAATGTCAAGGTCATTGTGTAGTCCTATATGAAATTATCCCAACAGGAGTGAAATAGCAGTATTTCATAAATTGTATACATTCTAAAGCACAGCATAAAAAACTTAAATGATATAATTGAAAAAGAACAGTGATCAAAATTAGAGAACACTTTCAGATACCTGCAAGTTACTGGTGTTAATCTGGCACCTGGTGCTAATTTCCTTAATTATCTGACAAACCCTATTTAACTGGAAGCCTAACTTTCCAGTTTTCACTGACTTTGCAAAAATGGTGAGCCGTTCCAAAGGGACTGAAACCCTCCGGCAGCAGGTTGTCCAGATGAAGGCCAAAGGGGTGACCCTATCAACCATAGCAAGAGAAGTTGGTTGTTCCAAGTCTGTGATTTCTAAAATATTGCATCTTTACAACATCACAAACTCATTCAAGTCCCCCAAGAAGGCTGGTCGCCCACGAAAGACAAATGCAAGAGAGGACAGGATAATGTGGAAAATCTCCATGGGTAATCGGTTCAACACTGCAGCTGGAATCGCTTGCCAGTCATACAGTGTCTCAACGTTTAAGAGCATTTGGACTGGAAGTTCACTCTGCAGTGACCAAACCTCTCATTGCAGAAAGAGAGATCAAAGAGATCAAAAATCTAGACTCACCTTTGCTCAGGAGCATATTGTGTGGACAGAGGAGAAGTGGTCCAGAGTTCATTTTAGTAATGAAAGCAATTTTAATTTATTTGGGTCTGATGGGAAACATTATGTTCATCGACAAACTGGGTGTAAAGAAGTGAGTGAAAGGTGGAGGAGGAAGTGTCATGGTTTGGGGAATGTTTTCGGCAGCAGGAGTTGGACCTCTCATACAGCTACATGGAAGAGTGAATGAAAGTGTGTATCAGAACCTTCTTCAACACGTGGTTCCTTCCTTGCGTTCATCACTCAGTCAGCCAGCAATTTTCATGCAGGATAATGAAAACAGCAAAATGGGTAAAGCAGTTCCTTGAAACTGAAAACATCGAAACCAGCCCAGAGTGCTGATCTAAACCCAAAAGAAAACCTCTGGAAAATCTTTGGTGACAAAGTTATGGCCAAGAAACCCACAACAGTCTCAGAACTGTGGAAGAGACTGGAAGAAGAGTGGACCAAAATCACACCAGAGCGGTGTGAGAGACTAGTGATGTCCCGGGGTTGCATAAGTCATTCAAAGCAAAGGCCTGTACACTTCCTACTGATCACTGACTGTTGTAACCTTCAGAAAATTTAGTTGTAATCTTTCTCTGTGTTACAGTCATTGCAGTTCACTAATTATGATCATCATGTTTTTTGCAAAATAAAGGTTTCATGTTGATAAATTTTAGTTATTTTGTAAAAATGTCTAATGGCATGGTGTACCCCTTACAAAAAATCCTTCAAATGTTGATCAATGTAGATTTACAATTAGAGTTCTCTAATTTTGATCTCCAGTGTATGTATGTATATATATATATATGTGTGTATATATGATAAATAAATTCAGAGGGGCTCACTGTATTCATTTATAGGGCTGCCAGACTCAAGTGTAAAAGTGTGGCATGGGAGCGTTCAGGAAGCAGGTGAAAAAGCAAGAGATCCTCAAATTCCCGTGTCGGGCGTTCAGCTCACAGCAGGACATCACACAGGACATACACTGACATTGCATAACAATGTGTGAGGCTGCTCCACTCCCTGCATGGTGTTCTGTGGACCTGGTGAGCAGAAGTAGAAATGGGCCCAGAACCTGTGAAGTTCTGCTCAGCTGAGGAGGCTGGCTCTCGCCTGAATAAACCGTTTTTCTTGAAGACTCAAGATCATCTACAACCACAGCAGAGCCAAGGGTCCAGCAGCCATCCATCTCCGCCATGTTTTGCAGTTTTGCCTGTGATATTAGCTTAAAGGTAAGAGAGGATATGGACCTTTATGACAGGCCTGTGAATGCTGAATATGGGGGTGGTGGTAGTTCACTGGTTAAGGCACTTGACTAGTAATCAGAAGGTTACTGGTTCAAACCCCACCACTGCCAAGTCGCCATTGTTGGGCCCGTAACCCTAACCCAAGCTTCAGGACTACAGGAGATGTTGCCCAATTCAGAAAACTGGGTGCTATGAGACTTTGAGATTTGAAATGCTTCTTATGTACAATAAACACAGAGGAATCCTTCTTCTGAGCTATAATGTGGTTCTACTCAGCTCCCTCCATGTTTATTAAAACAGGTAGTTAAATTTAAAAGTTGAATTTTCCACACAGCCTTTTTATTCAGGCTGAACAAATGGATTTTGTTTCACCGTAGAGCTGGAATCTTGTTTCAAGAATGCATCAGAGAGAAAAAGAAAAATCATTCAGAACAGAAAGTAACCCTGGAGATTCCAAACTCTCCCCTCATCCTCTGGAGGTGAACATTTGGGCTGAAACACAAGCAACAAGACTTTCCAGGCCTGTAAGAAACAGCCATAAATCATATTCCGCCATTTCCAGAACAGTGCCTCCGAAATCCTCCCCCCCATGTAGCAATGAGGGGAAAATCTCTAATGTCCAGCCAGGCAACCAGAGTCAGAAAAAGATGGAAACAGGTTAGCGCAGAACATGTAAAAACCAGGACAGACTAGGAGAGGGGTCTGATTTGGCTCAAAACAAAACAAAAAACCTGAACTCCATCTTGGATCCAGACACTGGGAGGTCTGTGGAGCCAAGGTAAGATAAACAAGTGAAACTCCACAGCTGGTAGCCATTATGGCTTGGAGACAAGCGTACCAGCCAATGTGGCTGGTAACTGTTCCCCTCCATTCAACTGTCTTGTCCTCCCTGTCAAAAAGTGCCTGTTGTTTCTCCAGGCACTGGGTACTGCTGGAAGATAGATACAAACATGGTCTTCTTGACTTTAAATATATATATATAATTTTTAAAGCATTTTTCTTGTGTGTACATATATAATTTTTTTTGTATATTTGTTTGCTTATGTACATTGTACTGTGTCTGAAACAGACTTCGCTGGATTCATACGTCGGCGCTGATAAAATTTGATGACTCCATGTCACCTGCTCATCAGGTGCTTTGGTTTAGGCTGAACCAGTTGGTCAAGGCTGGGAAATTGTGATTGATGTCATTAACTACAACGATAGGAGTAGTGAGATTAGCGCACTGTGTTGGTCATGGGCCTTTCCTGTGAGGGTGCGCTTGTGTGACGACTGTAAAACGAGAATAACAGGCATCAGCTTAGTAAACCGGTCAGAACAGTGTGGAGATGTTTCTCTTTCACCACCCTGATTCTCACCACCATAAGGCCCTCTCACAGTAGTGTTGTAGCAACAGTCCACTAGCTCTCAAACCGGAGGCACTGGTGAAGCTTGGCTGGCTGTCCCTGCAGGACTGGTGAGGATGTTCCTCTTCATCTCAGACTGTATGTGTAACAAAAACAGAAAACAGCCGTACATAACAGTTGTGAGATACGATCCGTTCTGAGGTCAGAGGTGTTTGGATGGAGACATCTTTCCTGCTTATTCCACGATACTGAGAAAGCGACTCTGCTGAGAAGCAGGAGGCTCTAAAAGCACACTGCACTCTGCACGGACAGTGTGGGCAAGCTTTCCCTCACACGCTTTAACGTTCCACTCTGTGCCACTCCGGTTTGTTCTTGCATAACAACAGATACATGAACCGACGGCTGTAAAGGGGGAGAACAAGTAAAGCAAATTTTCCTCTTCCACACTCTACGTGCTGGCCTGCCCTTCCGCCTCGTGCGACTTGGGCCCCGGCCCCCTGGGGCCCCTGACAGCTCAGGCCAACAGGACGCTGGAGGAGCTGCAGGCCGGTGGTGCATTCCTTCGATGTCCTGTCCCAATAGGCCATTGTGCAGGAGAGTGGGAGAGGCGTGTGCATACGTGCGCCCGCTGCATTGTTTTCCAGAGCACAAGTGACATGTGGCTGATGAAATGAGATTGACACCTGTGAATTATTCACGTCATTCAGGCTCCGGGGTATCTAGCGTGAGTATGTTAACCCTTCCACAGCCAAATGTTGTGTGCGCTCTATGGCTGTAGGGCTCTTATATTTGGAAGGGCCAAACACGTGTATAAAAACAAAAATGCAAACGCACATTGGGAGTGACTGATCTGTGGAATTTGCAGTGGGAGGTGTGTGTGTACCATGAGCAGGAATAACATAATTCCCAAAAACAAAGCCTCCTTCGGGATCCTGATGGACTGGTCATGCCCGTTTTCAATACAGAAGCACCACTGTCCTACTGTGTGTATACTGGGGAATTCCTACTTTTGTTCTCAATGGCCACAGATTTGAGGAAAGACAGCCAGGGTCTGGGGCAAATCAACTTTTTAAAAGTGGGTTGGTTCTTGGGAGAGAGGGGTATCATTTCCCCTCTGAAAAAAATAAAAAACACTAAAACTAAGTAACGATCTAATGAACATTATTATTATATGTATTGTTTTATCTTAGATATAGGACACTTACGTGAATGTGAACCGTCAAGACAGGAAAAATCAGATCTGAGCATCAAACAGAAAATGAACAGCGAAGCTTGTCATGTGAATGCAGGCGCTGAATAGTAATGGTGCAGGACCACAACTCTTCAGTAACGTACTTCGGTTTGATGAACTCGTCTGACAGCTGTTATTCAGATCGTGCCTCAGAATTAGGTTTCATGTGAATGGACACCACTAACTGTAACTGATGGGGGCAATTCTACAATACAAAAATGCAATGGTGCAAGAGATGACCAAAACAACAATGTCCCAGATGAGGTGGATTATACTTAGCTAGACTAGGTTTGTTTTATAGCTTCCATAGATAATCGTTAGCTGGAGATACAAAGACAAGATAGTTTACATCTACCTAGTTTAACGCAGTATCACATCATACCTCAAACAGCTGTGGATCTGGAGTGGCCAGTTCCATCTGGTCCAGGGTGTAGCCCTTGGGACAACAGATATATCAGTAGTGCCATTCAGAGAATGTCACCCTCCCTAGATCTGCGACCTGTTTTCAGACTATGAAAATGGTTCTCTCCCCCTAGTGAACTGCAGCAATATAGAACAAACGATCTTGATAACATCTTGAGGTTTACAATTATATATAGGAGAAAAAAAAATAAATAAATACATACATTTATTTGTGAGCGTGCGTGAAAATAATCTGAAAGTAAAGACAGCAGTAGAGTTGGAAGTTGACCTGCTGTGCACCAAATCTTTACAGGGTACAGCACAAGGTCACATGTGTTATAGAGCACAGGCCCATGTGCAGGTCTCACTCAGGGAGAACACAGAGAGGTGACAGCATAGAAGAAACAGATGGAGAAAAAACATGCCACATTACACAGAGAGAGCAATGAATCTTGGGAATCCTGGGACAGTGACTGTGTCCAGTATGAAATGTTATAGACACCTCTATTATTGATTTCAACATGAGCTACTGCCCACATCTGGTAAAGAACAACATATGACAGCAGTAAAACGTTCTCTGTAATCCCAAATGGTGTAATGAGTAGCAAACTGTCAGACCGGCCCTGCAGACTCTTGGCTGTGCTACCCAAGACTTCCTTTCAAAGTTCTGCTTTGAGATGCTGCAGTGCACACATCTGTTATATCAGCCGTACTGGAACAAGAGGCTGAGGACCCTTGAGAGAAGACTGGTTAGCAGCTTCATAATGTTATTGATGCGACCTTAAACTGGACTGCCAGACTGAGTGGGTTTAATGCAACCGCTCGCTGTGAAGCCTTCTTCACTCGTCTCAGGGGTTTTTGAGGGTGCTCCTCTGTGATGGGAACAGGGAGGCTGGACACAGCACGGCTCTTCTGGAACAAGTGGCATGGTGCAGGCCATCTTACATTATTCATGGGCTCAATTCATCAATTGATAAATTATCTATGGAGCTCCACTGATGCATGTCGCAGACAACAGTGAGTTCGGACAAAACAGGGAAAGAGGATGACATTCTGCAATTATATCACACCGTAAGGAATTGGGACATCCACTTGTTTTTGGCAAGCAATGACAAGATAACGCTGACATGGAATTATAAATGCATGAGTAAACAGACCGAAGGATCTACAGGATCGGCATTCCAGAGCCACGCAGACATGTTTAACAGCTTGATCTGTCAAAACAGATCACTCACTTCAGACTGAAGCAAAGCCCATCCACCTAAAGTAGCAACTGTGAGATGAAATACATCCAGTAGCCACACATAAGCTGCTCTACCACCGCTCTACCACTGCTCACTCTGCCCTCACAGAGTTACCGAAAGAGAGGAGCTCAGGGTCCCCTCAGCCATGTGCACTGGACAGAGAGCTTTCAGTGGGAAGATCAGTACCGAGGTACATACATCCACACATCCACTGGGAATGAATATCATCACTTTGATAGGTTCAGAATTTCTGGCAAGAATTCCACTGTAAATATGACATTATGTGTCAGAGTCCATGAGGGCTCCGTTTCCACTTGTCCTGTTTGCTGCATCCCTGAGGTTAACGGGCGCAAGCAGACGGCTGGCTGGGTCACAAGGGCAGAAGTGTGGGTGACAGGAGAGGAGCCCGATGAAGGCAGGAAGTGGAGAGATGGAGGGAGGAGGCGTAAGGGACGAGGCTCCTGCAGCCCTATGCTGTCTCACGTGAACGCCATCAGCACCATCACACTCCTCCACCTCTGCGGCCAAAGCCTGGCATGGATCACACCCAGCTACCGCCTCCACCCGCAACATCTCTCTAAACGGTGAACGCACTGATCCTGGATCCTTTTCTTGTTGGCTGTTTACCAGAAAGCCCTTGGAGGCATTTTCACTTTCAGATCATGAGAGCCACTTGACTGCCAGAGTGTTCGAATCATCAAGCGGCATGAATATACATGACTGGGTGTGTGTGTGTGTACATGACTGCGTGTGTATGTGTACATTGTGTAAACCTTTGCCCAAAGGCATGTGAATGAGCACATGTGTTTTCTTTTGACTAACGTGCTGAAAGTCACGTGCGCGTGCTGTGACAGGTGCTCCCCAGGCTTATTAAAACTACACAACAGCCGGATGTCATTCATCCTTCTACCTTTACTGGGTTCCCACCCTCTACAACATTACACTGCATGTGTTTCATCTGACTCATCACATTTGAAGAGATGTGTGCTAATTTGTGTCTGTGCCTGGTTCTCCTTTTTTTTGTTGTTGTCGGTTTCTTTTTCCTACGGGTGTGTCTGTAGGGTGCTGATGACATGCACATGGGCCCCCACCCCCGTTATCAGTGCAGTGCAGACCCCCTCCCCCGGCCCCCCTTGGGCCCGCAGTGTTACGGCTCCCTGGGGTCAAGGCTGGGCTGTACCGGACGGGAACTCGCGGGCAGAACGCGCGTGCACCTGATCACGCCGCGCAGGGGCCCTGCCCCCTTGGCTATTCAGGCAGCGTGTTGTTTTGAGTAAGAGTCCGTCATTGGGCGTCCGGAGAGCCTTTACCCATCACCTGGAAACGCAGGAGGAGCAAACAGGACACAAGTGGGAGGGGCAAAAATATGTGCACGCACACAGATACTTACACCGCTCGCTATGTTTCATGTTGTTGGCTCTCAGGTGCCAAGTGATGTATTGGTTCCATAAGAAACACTGGCCTCACCTCAAGTTCATGCCTCTTCAACACTCTCTGCTCTCTGCAACCCTCATCATGTCTTTTGGGAATGTTTGGGAATGAGTTCTGTTTAACACAAGGAACTGGCAGAAGCTTTGAAGAACTTCATAATGCCCTTGAGGAACTGCCTCTCAATTTGACACTCATGTCTAATACTAGACAAACTACTGAGTAATGTTATGCAGAAGAAAGGCAGGCTATTTAGTTATGAAACAGAGTTATGAAAGTCCCCCCCTCTACAAATATCTAAAAATTATTCTCTACCATAATACTGAGGCCTTTATCTTTGTGCTGTCTGTTTCTTCTCAAAACGTGCATCAAAAACCTTTTTTTTTGTGTGGTGGAGCTGCTTCTCACCTGGCAAATTCTCAACTGCCAATGTAAAAAATCATTCTACCTCACTGGGATGCAGTGTAAACATGCCCTGCACATCCAACGCTCCCGAAACACAGGAAAGCTCCTCAGAAGCTCCTCAGAAGCATGCTGAATCAATTATCCAGAACCAACTTGCAACATACACCCCTCCACCCCACACACACACTCCTACACCCCACAGCTGGGTATCTGACACGGGTTCCAGAGAAGGTCTGTAAGAAATTCCATTCCCCATGGTCACTGTTATGAACACTGAACTTAAAACTGGACAGACACAGAAAACATGAAGAAAGAAGTGTACGTTTGATCAGACGGGCTAGATATCAATGTAACGTTCAGCGATGATTTAAATCAAAGCAAATCAAGGCTGTATGGATGATGGCAAGGGAGTGAGTGCTGAGTGTGGGGGGACACACAAGCCTGCATCCCATTATGAACATCAGTGGAAAACCAGGTTCACCCACATCCTCTCTGCTGCTCTCATGACAAGGCTATGAGTGATTGAATGTGCACTAAAGATCCCCTGGCATGCTGGTACCCCTGGATCGTTTCATCCGTGCAGAGTTAGAGGGGCTCTAGAAATGCATTTCTCAGCCAAAACAGCTGGGGTGATGAGGAGGAGGAGTTGGAGGAAGAGGAAGAGGATTGTGTTGAGCAACACTTCTGTCCCCTGGAGCAGCTGAACGAGTGATGGCTGGAGCAGCTGAACGGCTCCGCAGGGGACCAGAGCTCACTCCAGAGCTCACTCCAGAGCTCACTCCAGAGCTCACTCCAGCCTGGCGCCAAGGCTGCCTGGAACAATTGCACAATAGTTATGAGATGTGTGTGTGCTTGTGTGTGTGTGTGTGTGTGTGCGCGTGTGCGCGTGTGCATGTGCGCACACTCATGTGTTACCCAACTGCATGCATGCACAGAGAGACCTACTGAACACACAACCGGCCGGCAGTGCACTGTTTGGCAACCTGCAACTCATGATATCCCACAATTCCTGCATGTTTTTAAAGGCCTAGGCGAGACAAGTCTGCCTAACGCTGAGCACGGCAAATGGAGCCAGATCACTACCCTAGGGGTTAATCAGGGTCGCGACCCTCCTAACGTGGCCTGTCAACAAAGTGGCTGGAGCTATGAGGGGAACGCATGCCTGTGTTCTCACACAGCCCACCACCATTCTTTTTCCAAACCTTCTCTTCCTGCCCACGGCTGAAGCGAACAGAGGTCCTCCTCAGACGCTCGGGCCCCCAGCGCCTCTCCGAGAGGCACATCTGGACACGACACAGCTGCCTTTCAGCAACGCCTCCGAGGGGGAGGGGCATGAGAACACGGCATCTAGGGAGAGGCAGCACATGTGCTCGCTGGAAACATGGCTTCAACATGGGTTGACATGAAGTGCAGACAGACGTGCAACAGCAGGGCCGAATCTGTCCTCTCCCATCGACCGAAAAACCCACTCGGGCCGAGAAGCGGCTTGAGGAGGGCCCCTGCCGAAATTAAGACTGCAACCATATTTAAGATATTCACTCAGTAATTTTACTGCAACAGCTCAAGCAATCTGAAAAATGTCTTGTTATAGTATTTATGAGGTTTGCTTGAACTGAACAGACACACAGAAACCCACCAAACTATTAGTCAGTATGGGCTTTGATGTTGTAGCTCTCCAAGTATCAAAATGGATCGAACTATCAACAACAACAACAACAAAAAAAACTCAGCATACCAGGACGTTCTGCAACATACATTCCTTAACGAAAAGGAGACGTCTGTTCTGTGTTAGAGTCTTTACACACAGTACCAGCTGAGAAGCATGTGGAGAGCACAGTGCAGTACAGCTACATGAAGGGTTGGGTGAAGCCACAAACCAGAGCAACTGGAAAGAACATGTACGGATGCAAACAAAACCAAAACACCACAGCCTGGCCAGCAGGGTCTGAACGGCTTCTCAGCGTCAACGGTATGAGACACTAACAGCAAGTGGCAGGAAATTCAAACAAGTTGTGAAAAACACCAAAACCAACGGAACAAAACAAAGCTGAGGATTGCTTAATGCTTCGCAATCTCTTAGTGGAAGCATGATGCTCGGGGGTCCTTACCATCACGGACCTGCTGCTTGCCTTTTCTACAGGTTCCTTTTAGGCGCTTAAGAGGAAGAGCAGGAAACACACACACACACATTCACACACAGACAGATATGCTCACATAAACACTCACACACACACACACACACACTCACACACACACACACACAGATACGAACGTGACCCTTAACCTTGACTGTGAACACCCTGACTTCAGAAGCATGTTCTCTTGATGCAGTCTCCCCCACATTGGGTTCCACTGCTGGGCTGGTCTGCTCTGCTACATACCATTCCACACGGCATCGTTCCACACAATGGCCTGCTGCATCTTCATCAGAGCCAGGCTCAAAGCACACTGACCTCACCTTTCTCCAATGGGCCCATTCCAAACTACACACAAGCAATCGCGCGCTGTTGTTTAGACAGATGTCTGCAGGCGAAACGCAAAAAAGAAAAAAATTAAAACACATAACAAAAGGGAACAAGGAATGAAATGAATGAGAGTTGAATTACAATCTCACGCTCCAAGAGAACACGACAAGCCCATATGGGAGCTGATGAGCTTGCACCAAATCACACAGGTCCATTCCAGATCTTGAGAATGTTCCAGAACTTCAGTTCTCAGTTCTCAGAGCAGTGCGATAAGTCAGTGCTCAAAAACAGAATGTGGCTTTAGACATGCTGAACTTCCACAGGCTCAGTCACTCTCTACACCTCCTCAGAGCTTCACAACCCAGACCAGATGTGTGTGTGTTCTTGTGCGAAAGGGGTCTAGCGTGGGAGGGTGCGAGTATGAAAATGACTTGGGAAGCTAATTATTTGAAAACCCACACATAAATCCATACAGACCAGACAGGAAGGGTAGGAGAAGGACAAATATGATGTTTAGCACTGATACCAAGACTGACACCAAGGCTGCTATTTAGCAAAAGAATCCGAACAACTAAAAAACTGGGTTATCTGTTCTGAACATGCTATGTATGTTCCAAGACAGCAGTGGCAGGAAGCCAATCTGGAGAACGTATGTGAAAGTAAAGTGATCTTATTTCTTCTTCTAAGCATTTACCCTTCTTAGGCAACATTAACCATCAGTAAATTGTTCAAGGGGCCCTGTCTGTGTTTACATTTACATTTATGGCATTTGGTTGACGCTTTTATCCAAAGCGACTTACAATTGTGACTGAACACATCTTGAGCAGTTGAGGATTAAGGGCCTTGCTCAGGGGCCCAACAGTGGCAGCTTGGCAGAGGTGGGGCTTGAACCAGCAACCTTCTGGTGACTAGTCCAGTGCCTTAACCACTGAGCTACCACTGCATAATTGCTCTGTAACAGCTCCCATGTTTACAGAGCATAATCACATAAAAATACTAAAGATTTCTTTCTAATTAGTTCTCCAGACTTCTGTTGAATTCCAACCATCAGGACGGCGATGGATAAGCATGAAGATAAACGCAGGCATATCAGAGATATATGGTGTGTAAGAACACATATACGCACACTACAGCAGAACCAATGTACGCTGTCACTACTTCAAAAACATGAGCGAAGGTGAGCCAGAACAGCACGTGAAGATGCAGAAGCAGTCACGTGAGAAGATGACGAATGTGTGGTAGGAGGGCACGTGACCATCCTCCTGATACCATGCAAGGCTGTTTAGGACAGCAGAAGTTGCTGAAACAGCGATTAAGGGTGACAAACGGTAAATTTAATCTCAAAATCTTATCTCCAGTATTGTTGCCAGACTACTTTTGAATTCTGAGTACTCTGAGTAAGTCAGAGTACTTATGAACTCATAAAACCAGAACATTCATGAATTCTGTCTATACTCATTTCATGAACCAGAATGCTCATGAATTCTGTTCAGAAAACCTAAAAAGCCAGAATATAACATGAATTAAGACCAAAATACTTTAGATATCCCACCACTTGTGTGGGAAAAATCTGTGGCCAAAAAATTTGTGGTTTGTTTCTTCTGTTATCGCATTGGCTGCCCAGAGGCAGGATGGTTATTTTTCACAATTACTTGCATTACTCTGCCTGTTTCAGGTGTCTTGCTGTCGAACGAGACTGTGGTGTCTCCGGTGAGAGCACTCCACAGTTTCACAGCTGAGTGTCAGTTTACTCTTACCACAGGAAGTGAAGGCTCTGTTAAGCCTTTTTTTTCAGAATGACTTCAGTGTTCTGAGTCCGTGACAGATTGTCAAACATTTTTTCCCCACAGGAATCTGAAGCAGCTACCAGCTTTCCCTGTTGCTGCGCCGATACCAGACAGACTCCTTGAGTCAACAAAGAGCGCTGTTGTTTTGTTGGTCTCTTATGCCAGGCTGTTGCATTGGCACCATTTTTATCAGCTCCACTGCCTCAATTCTGTACGCTGCTTTGACTTTAATGCTAATTGACCCAATTAATGGGACATGCTGGTTGAAGTTGATGACATGGTGGTTGCTAATGCCTTGTAATGCAGAAACAGTGCAGTGGTTTAGTTCAGTCTCTGGCTGAAACCGTCTGTCTTGGGGGTATATGGCGTGGTATCAGGGACAGTGCAATTAATTCAAAACAGGTTTTTTACTCCTCGTAGTGTGTACAGATCTGTGTTCAGTTGAGCTTTGTTTCTGATAGTTGGGAACATTATTTAAGGGAAAGCATCAGCTGGTATCCAGAAGTGAGTGGCTGTGTTATACTGGCTGTGTTGTTAAAAAAGAAAGAATTATGATCTCGTCACTACAGAGATCTACTGTTGTGTTTGAATTGTGTAAGACAAAAGTGCAAGACAAAAAGTCCCTCGATAAAGGAACATATAATAAAGACTGCTGTTAATAATTAACTGCTAAATAAATACTACTACTAATAATAATAATAAACAATAACTGTAATTCTGTAAATATTAAATTACAGAGACACATTCATTAGGATATAACAGACAAAAACTGATCCTAGATCAGCCTGCATATAAGCCAAAGTTTCACTACAGTATCGTAAAATCAACACCCTACTTTAAAGGATCAAAAATGGACTTCACTAGAATCACCAGATTCTTGTGCTTCTTTCAGCAGAGAAAAGCGAGATGAGAGAACGCTGGGGCAAACAGGGTAGTGCCAAACAGGGTAGTGCCAAACAGGGTAGTGCCAAACAGGGTAGTGCCAAACGACAGCTGAGCTGTTTCGAAAAAAAGAAAAAAACTGAGCCTCAGCAAAGGAAGAATCTGTGACAGGAGGGAGAGGAACCGACTTAACAACCCAAACATCCTTGAAAAGTCAACAGAGTAAACCCGTGTACACTCCTTTTTTCACCATTCTGCAAATGAGTCCAATATACATGCAGGTTTTCGACAAGCCTTGGACGTTCATTCACAACCAGAAAAAATGATTTGTATTTGTAGCTACGCACCTGTCAAACAAAGTAGGGAGAGAAAAATTAAAACTCATATCAGGACCACTGAGAACTTAAATGTATGTCTAAAAGTCATTAGTACAGTGTACATTTACACTGGCTTTAGTGACATCTCCGCTTGTCAGTGATGTAACAGAAGTCCCCACCACAGCAGCCTCAAGCAGCAGCCTTGCACTTGGATATGGGAAGAGATAAACCTGTTTGAGGAAAGCACCTGCTGTTTGGAGCTCTGCGTGTGTGTGTGCGTGTGTTTGTGTGTGCGTGTACATGTGTGTGTGCGTGTGTTTGTGTGTGCGTGTACGTGTGTGCGTGCGTGTGTTTGTGTGTGCGTGTACATGTGTGCGTGCCTGTGTTTGTGTGTGCGTGTACGTGTGTGCAGGCATGCGCGTGTATGTGTGTGTGCGTCCAGGCTGATGGGTCGAGTGACATATTGGAAGAATGCAAAGTGTTGTTCTTCGTGGTGAGAAAGTGACACTAAACACTCAAACATGAACTCTGTTGGTAGAGAAGGGCCAGGCCACACCCTTGTCCGGTACAGACAAATGTCTTTAGCCAATCAAAGGATGGGAGAGGGCAGTGGGCTGGACGGCGTGGGAACAGAGAGAGTACTGTGGAAAAACGTTCCTCCTCGAATGAACCAGGGTCAGGGTCAGTTCAAGTTCTATATGGATATGTACTTACATCAGAGTTCAATAACTAGACTCCACCCATAAATTTCAATGGAGAGGTATCAAATTGGTTTATGCATTAAAAACACTGAATCAAACTAAAATGATTCTACTGTTTTAAGCTTTAGTACAAGATTTCATACTCAATAAATACCTAACAGTGTAAGACATTACCGTCTCATAAATCTGCCCCGTAAGAGATTTAATGAGTGTGGACATTCATGCATAAAACACATTTAAAAGCTGATTTGTGCACCACTACAAAAACACTTCTCTGCAATCAGTAGACTGAGTGAGTCACTGAGAGTCTAAAAATATCTCCTGTAGGAAAGGGCCGATGCTGACAGGACCTGCAGGCCTTTTCTAATATCCCGTATTACTAGAGTCTGATCATGACCAGATAAGTAAACGATATCCTATATGTCACTGGTCTGCACAGAAAGCATTTGTTTCCCAAATTTCCCTGCAATTCATGTCCCAATCAGTTCACACAATACAGCAATTATATATCAAACAACACCTACAATACACCATACACATAAATAACACTGCAATTCTGCAACGTGATAACGTTCAACGTGTTAATGTTCAATCAAATCAAACCGTGGAATAAAGTGCCGTCATGCACCAGAGGCACCTACCTGGTTCATGCCCTCACTGGACTTGTGGTCTGCTGCACTTGTTTGTTAGGTGTGTTTCATAGGTGCACAGTTACAGACTGGAGACCCTCTACCTTCTACCTTCTACCTTCTGCCTTAATCCTTCTACCTCATTCATCACCAGATTCTGACAACAGCAACATGGCACATGAGTGTATTGCATTGGTGGACCATTCACAACACAGCATTAATACCAAAATGGTAGAGTGTGTTGAGCTGGTACATGTTTAACAGACCCAAGGAGTGTTGCTGGAGTTTTTACATACCAGTGTGTAACCAAAAACACCCAGTGAATAGCAGGCCTGTGTCTAGAAACCGAACACTGAAGAAGTGCTAGATGATTTACGCAAATTCTACTGTTCTTTTTACAGTTTCTTTTTCTTTGTACCGTTCTCTCCCACAGTGGGTTTGTAATAAATGGGAAATGTATTTGCAACAGAGCTCAGTTGCAGATCAAGGGTCACACTGCCCATACCAAGAGAAAGAGCTCTGTAAGGCTTGTAACTGCCATTACAGCTTTCTGTTTACAAGCTAGTTTCTTGAAATGAATCCATACAAACATAATCTGCTTTTATGGTGGACTACATATAAACTGATTCTTGAGAAGAAACACTTTATATTGTCCAATATTCACGCTATAACCCCAGTCTATATAGTGTTCATTTCTGAGGAAGGCAAATAACTTTTTTTTTCTTCTTCTTCCCAAATAGGGTCATATAGTTTCTCTAGTAGTGGTGCAGAAATAGTACTCCAAACTGTCATCTCATGACAGAATAACAAAAACCTTTTGCCCTCGCCGAATTCCACTTTTGCATATTTAATTGTGCTGTAGAACACCATCACTGGTTCACAGTTCAACTGAGAGCTCGTGCTGAGTTCATCTTGTTTACTCGCAGAGAGAAGAAACAGAGAAGGAATGTACCGGAAAGGAACCAGCACTGGGCTGGAGAAACAAACCCACAGTGGATCTGTGGTGTCATATATCTAACTCACACAGGGGCAAGTCATGTGACCAGAATGAGTGCATACCCGCCCACACACACACACACGCATGCACGCACATATGCACGTTCACACACTCACACACATACACCCACACTCATACGCACACACATATGCGCATGCACACCCACACCCACACACACACACACGCATACATGCAAACACACACACACATGCACATAAAACACACACATGTTCAACTCTGCTACCACTGCTTTATTGGCTCCATGTGTTCCATTAGCGGCAGTGACATTTATGAACTCTGAAAGACCAGCCTGCAGTTCAGGGCCTCAAGCCTCAATTCTTCCTTGGAACAGGAAGTGATGGAATTCTTGGTAACCCTAGGAGTCAGGCTGCCATGGCAACAATGAGCAGGGTCCACGTGAAGCATTGCGTAAAGCTCATGGGATACCTAAGCATCACCACCTGCGCAGGTCTGAGCCTCTCTGCTGATGCAGCTCTGAATGAAAGATTGCAACAACACTCGGATGTTTGAAGAAAGCAGCTTGCAGCCAAGGCTCACAGGATGAGCCTGATTTTCTTCAAAGCAACTGTAAAGACCCAAATAGAGAGCATGGAGTCCATTTCCACAAGAACATCTTAATAACTTCCTCCAAAGTGAGGACAGTCTCTTACCAAAGCAAACTCAGCCTGACCTGCTTTTGTCGTACATGAAAAATAATTATTTACTGAAGGATCATGTCAACCAAAAAATACAGTTAATGAATGCAGACATTGTATTTTCAAGAACAAAATGCAAACCAGAAATGTGTGATTGTAAGCAGCTGAAATAATGCTACCATTAACCATTTTATGCTCCTGGAGCCTCTGAGGGCAGAGGGGCTGCAGGACAGTAACAAGCAGGCTGTCCCGCTGCTGTGCTGGTCCTGTGCCATCGCGGGACTACAGAGTGACCTGACCTGGACGACTGCATTACAGCCAGAAGCACATGTGGACCAGGCCATGGCTTCAACACCTGCTGGTGTGAGCCAGAGAGGCTGGAGAGGCCGTGTTAGTTGGAGCACCTCACTCTCACCCCTCACCCTTCAATAAACATCACCCCTATGAACCAAGGCTCCCATTACAAGCAGGCACTGAATGACCACTTTATTAGAGACACCCATCTAGTAGTGCTTTGGATCTACTATGCTCTTCAAAACTGCAGTAGTTTGTTATGGCATAGAGTCCACAAGGCACTTAGCCGGTGCAGCTCTGCAGGACACTTAACCGGTGCAGCTCTGCAGGACACTTAGCCGGTGCAGACAGGACAATGTCTTCATCCCAGAGATGATCTTTGGAATTAAGACTGGGCACTGGGGACTGTGAAGACCAGGGAAGCAAGGAAAACATGTCATGTTCCTGAAACCAATCCATGATTCTGTTACCCTTGTGCTTTGGTGATTTTTCCTGCCGCAAGTGTCCTTCTGTCAAAGGGTTAACAGCTGCCATGAGGGGTTGGACTTAATCGGCCACAATGCTTAGGTATCAGAACATACCACAGGTGTCAGAGGACCCAGGGTGTGCCAAAAAAAAAAACATTCCCCACACCTTTACTGCAGCTCCTCCAGCCTGTAATATTGACACCTGACAGGAAGGGCTTATTGATTCATGCTGCTTGTGCCAAATACTGACCCCCCATCAGCACAGTGCAATAGGAATCCATTGCATTTTGCAGCAAATTCCTTGACTGCAACATCTGTTCGGCAGAACATTTCCTGATATTCTCCTTTCATTCAGTGGCCATTCAATATACATACACACACACACACACACACACACACAAATGCAAACCAAACCCCCACCCCATCACCTTCCAGTAGTATATCCAGACATAACCACACCATATTCCACAGACAGGGGGGCCCCATTTCCTGTCTCACTAACTCACTCCAATGATTTGTTAAACCTGCTACCCCTTAAACCTCACAGTAATAAAGTACACTAGAAAACACCCTCAAATGAAACACCCTCAAATGAAATATACATGCCTAACATACATCTGAATCCAATTACAAGCCATCATTGGATCTATTCGGATGTAGCTCTTAAGTAAACCTTTACAGTTCTAAGTAAACCTTTACAGTTCAAAGTAAACGTTTACATTGATGCTTGCATGTATGGCAGTGCAAGAACTTGCACCATGTCATGGCATGTGCCAAATAATATGTGGAATTAATTACATGGAAAGAGCTTAATTTTTTTAATGCATCTAATGGACCTACCATCAAAGTGTTTCAACTGTTCTGCTTGGCTATCCGCACACACAGTACAATGATATTTCTAGATTTCACTTGGTTCTTAATAGACATAGTTTTACATAGGTTTTCAGCCATTTCTTTTCGTTACTTTGGAATGATTCAGCAGAAATCCAGCCAGCAGTTCTAAACCCCTGGCCTCCTACATGAGCCCTCCAACTCTGGGCCCTTTTACACATTTGGCAACAACAGATTGTGCCTTTCCAGACCCCAATGCATCCTACACACACACACTCACACGCACACTCACAAGTGCACACACACACACACACTCACGCGTGTAGTCACACACATATTCACTCTGTCACTCTCTCACTCACTCTGTCTGTCACAGTACTCACTCACTACACTCCAGGAAAATATATTATAATTTCTGCTCTGTTTGCTGCTGTTTGCTTAAGGTTGGCCATTAGATCTGTACCATTAATCTGTAGTTCTGGTTCTATGTTCTACCTCAAAACAAGAATGCTGAACCAGGATCTGTTTTTGCTTTTCGCAGCCAAAGAAAAGCATTTATGCAAACATGATGCATCTGTTCTTACATTGAAACTCTTATTTTTAGGCTTTGATGCATATAGGCAACTAAAACACAGCAAGGCAGCCACAAAACACAAAGACACACACACACACACACACACACATGTGCAACACAAAAAATCAACACATGTACGCTGAGCTTTTGACACAGAGACTCCTGACAGCATTTGTGTTGAAACGGAGCTGAATTATGCATAGAAGTTGGTAAGGGGAGAGTAAGTGAAAGCAGATGTGGGATGGACGTAATAAACAGAGGGTTAGGGAGAGATCATTGCACAGATACAGTGGCTATGAGACTTAAACCAGTGCCGACTTCTGGAAAGAGCTAAATAAACAATTCCTGTATTACAAATTGGACCAAAAGATCATTTACAGAGAAGCTCGTGTTTTAGAAGATGCCTCAAAACATATTTACCTTCCTATAATGACTGTTTGAGGTGGTACCCATGCACTGAGGAAAGCAGTTTCTGACATACAGTGTATTTGACATACACTGTATCAAATACAGTGTATTTGAGCAACTTCACCTCACCTTCACCATGTTTTTTTCTTGGACTGTTTTTTTCCCATAACAGTACCATTCTTTTTCTTACCATGTGCACCTACAAACATTTTTATTTGCACTCTTTTAAATATGTTCTACCTTTTTTTTCCAGAATCTTCAAAATTGTAAGATCAATGATTCCCTGTTAAATATGAATGTGTTGACCCCAAGATGAGCCTAATGTCTGAGACTGGGCTGCGTACAGTTCTATAAAACATCTCCAAAACAAATGAGGTCATCTTTAAAAAATGACGTATAACACAGTGGAGGACATAACTAGTGCTGTACATCAAAATGGAGGTCAGAGCTTTGTGGCATGACAGCAAATTAAACAAGACTGCATATGATGGAATACAATACAAATAAATGAATAAACAATATGACGTGTTTTGCTACATCGCTCATACACTCTTACCTTTGTGAAAACACCTGCCTACACTACGAGGATTGAGACCTATATTCAGATATTAGCTGGGTATTAGCCAATGATTACTCAAGCATTTGACAGAGTACTGACCACAGCCTTCTGAGTGTGAAGATGCCTGTGCCCTGTAAAAACTAAGATCAGACGTTGAAAGTTCAGAATATGAAATCAGGCAGAAGTCCACCTTCATTCCATGACCCCAACAACCAAACACCACTCTCCAGAGCACATGCAGTCATCCTGTACACCAAAGACTGTTCACTTTTATCACAGCAATAAGGAAAGCCTAAAGTACCACCTACCTTATATAGATCAGAACAGGAGCTATCAACTACTCCCATTTACCAAAATATACCAGAGAAATAACTAAGCACTGAGTTCCTATAAAGCTCCTTCATTAAGAGTTCTGGGACTCATTTCCCCAAAGTATTGTGGTGTTAAGTTCTCAGTGTGATACTCATTCCATCGTTTAGTTATGATCTTTGTGTTATGACGCTTTCAGCAAGGCCTGCCCTGATTGTTATGCGGATCAGTGCTGCGTACCTTCTTGGCAGCGTGTGATGGGGACCTCCTGCTGGGTTTGGGCACCTCTCCAGGCAGGGCGGCCGGTAGTTTGGACACAGAGCCGTTCTCCCGTTTGCTAGGGGGAGGTGCTGGGCCAGCACTGACGTGGGCGGCCATGTCCTCCGTGCAGGTGAGGCGCAGGCTTCGCAGGTACTCGTCCGTCTGGCGGTCCACCACCAGCAGCCTGGTCTCCTGCTCCACCGCCTTGATCCTCTGCACCACCTGAGCAAGGTCAAGTCCCCAAAACTCAGGCTTTCTTACTGGTAACATGCAAAATGTTTATTTCTCCTCCATAAATAAACAAACAGGATTTTTAGTTTTTCACTGCATATTCTAGATAACTACTTTGAGCCACACTTCAGAATGGAACATAACTATGAACGTTTATATTCCACATTAAAGTTCATGTGCCTGTAGGTAAATTAAAGCTCCAACAGTCTCCTTAGTTGGTGTAATTATTCTTTCTACATCACTAATAGCTGATAAGCATGTCATTCAGAGAGCAGAGGCCTGGTAGAAGGATGACAGCACTTTGTGTCCAAATATGCATTTAACCAAAAGAGTTTGGATGGTATTCAAGCACCAGCAGTTATTGTATTTATTTTTTATTTTTAGGGTTTTTTTTTATTGCTGGTGATGAAGAAGGACCATGTTCCATACACTGAGTCACACAGACAGCCAGACACACACAGCTCGGACAAACACACTGAGAAAGAGTGTGTCAGATCTTACAGTGATTAACTACCAGCAGGATTCTGCCGAAGCTTTAAATCAGCAGGGTCACGTTTAGACTCCTGGATGGAACTTCAAAACAAAGCATGTTTAGCCTTAGTCTGGTGTTTAGCTCCGTTACAATGCTGGAATCTCACTGATTTAATTTGACCAAAGTCTGTTCAGGATCTACTGCCCTACTTGGGAAAGCTAGTGTTTTTTTAGTTGAAAGCCAGTGTTGGTCTTGGAAAAGGGAAAAATACAACGTTCCGAAGTTTAAGATGCTGGGAAAACCATTAACTAAGACTCCTGTCATATTTTGAATGCTCGCCAAAGCTCCAAGACATCAATGGCCTTGTAAGTGGAACACAAGTTACCCAGCTAAAACATAATAGTAAACAAAGATAGTGGACGTGACGCTTTTTAGTGTCGTCATGTACTGCTAGACTTCTAAATATTGTTTAGTCAGCAATTTCATGGCTGCTCCAAAGATAACGCGCGCGGAGTGCTTGTGGGTCGCGATAGTACCTAGGTTTTTCTACAATACTTAGGAATACTTCCAAGACACTTATTTTACATTCGAGCCGCAGATCATTGTAGACCAGTCCCTTTTTTGTTTAACACGAAACTACTTCTAAATAACATGTAAATATTTCCCAAGCTTAAAATAAGTTACCTTTGTTAATAGTTTGAATGAAACCTTGTCATGTGGTATACTAATTGAAACTAATCCGTTTCAATATAACGTTATATTGTGTTATTGGTCAGTCTACTTACTGATGAAGACTACTTACTTGATGGTGCGTCTCTCTTTCCACATTTTCACCGTTTACCTCGATCACACGGTCTCCCGCGCGCAGTCCCGAAGCTTCAGCAGGAGACCCGGGTTCCACTTTCCGAATATACTGTCCGCTCTTTCCTTTCTCGCCATGTAAGTGAAATCCATACCCATTCTCCCCCTTTGTCATACAACAAAGTCGAGGTTTCAGATCGCTTGCCATACTTTATCCGCTTAGACATCCAAAGTCTTCACAGAGCGCAAATGTATCGTGTCCAAAAATAAAGAAAAGACATCAGCACCAAATCCTCACACTGTAAAACAACATTCTCTTCCCCGAGACATGAGCGGTCTTTTCTGAAGCTACGGTTTAGACTGCATTACAAGCGGATAAACATGTCAGTCTTCTTCGGAACTCTTCAATTTGGAAATTTTAAGTTTTTGCCTTCCTGAGGACCAGAAAGCGCACAAATGGGTACTTATTGCGCAAGACAGTGCTTGCCCATATCCAGATCGCCCATCTACTTTTGCCCCGAAAGCAGAGCTATAATCTTTGAAAGTATATAAATTGTATGTCAGTTTTTAGCTAAAATAACCAAGATAGCTCGTATAAAACATGACGAAAAGAGCAACAGGCACTATCAACTGTCTCGACTTCCATCTATATTCGCAGCCGGTCGTGGTGGTGGTGGTGGTGGGGGTGAGGATGGGAGGGGAGAGGGTATACACCTCTTCAGTGAAAGTAAAGATCCGGAGCGAATGAAATCGGTCGTAGCTTTCTGAAGCTAGCACTAGCACCGCCCTTCAGCAACATTCTGGAAACAAGCGTACTCTCTGGACTCGTATGTTTCCCTCTGAAAATGTACCTGGTGTGACGTCTTTTTTATGTTTGAAGTTACCTCATGTCAAACGTGCAGATCTGAATTTATTCCAATCACATGTAAAGGACACTCCAATAAAACGCATATTACATACGTAACATCGAAGGATTTCCACCACCGTAATACCGGCACCGAGATATTACGAGTGCGCCAATAATGCAAACATATTACCATGATGCCCCCTTTCGGAAGATTTTAGAATTATCAGAATATTAGAGTTACAAGCGATTTGAAGTGCTAGAAAAGAAAACATGGGAGTTTTGCTCAAGTTAAGCCACATAAATAAGTACATGTTTTACATTGTACAGTTTAAAACATTGCTCAGTAAACTAGGGTTTGGTCACCATTAAACAAAGCAGAACAAATCATCCCAACAAAGGACTGTACTGCACTAAGCCAACAACAAGTCAGCTGTTGCTATACTGCTGGATAAGAGAAGTAAATAACCATAACAAAATCTTATTCATGTGCTTCTGCTTCACCAGTTTTCAAACAAAAATGTTCCCATATCTACCAGGAGACTGGACCATTGTTCAGAAAGAACACTGTTCAGGATTGAACACTTGAAAGGATGCAGCAGCAGGTGTTTGGGCTTCTTTAAAACTAATCTAAAATGTTAAAAGGCACATCTGAACCCAATAAACAAGCTCACTGTATTAATTCATTAAAAATAGGGGCTTAGCTGGGGTCCTTTCATCTGCTTTCATACATTTTACATAGACACTGAAAATTAACTCAAGGCAAGAGTTTATTCGGGGTGTATGTAAATGTGAACGGCTAAGACTTTTGTTAAAATGCACTATATTGCCAAAAGTATTCGCTCACCCATCCAAATGATTGGAATCAGGTGTTCTAATTACTTCCATGGCCACACGTGCATAAAATTAAGCAGATAGCATGCAGACTGTTTTTACAATCATTTGTGAAAGAATGGGTCGCTCTCAGGAGCCCAGTGAATTCCAGCGTGGAACTGTGATAGGATGCCACCTGTGCAACAAATCCAGTCGTGAAATTTCCTCGCTCCTAA
>JAOXYF010000001.1:21000963-21011592 GCA_028565775.1 Sternarchorhynchus goeldii | reverse complement strand
TGGATAGCAGGAGAGCCTCATCAGCCTTCACTCAGTCATGGGCCAGATAGCAGTTTTGGCTCGGAAAAAGAAGAGAGGCGATTAGCTCTGTGCAGGACTAAACATCAAAGTTAAGCATTTCTGGAGTGTGGCAGCAACTCCGGCTTTTAACTACAAAAAGTAGTTTTTAAGTGTGTTTATCAAAGATTTTGTAGATATAGTAGAAGAAAACCATTCAGCCATTTATGCTACTTCTGACTTTATTGACTTTGACATCTTAGTGTATTGACTTTTCATGAATTGTTGGCCTTTGTATACGTTCTTAAATGTGATGTAACGGTTTATCTAAATGTCCACTAGTTTTAACTAGGCAGTAAGGTACTGTTTCATGACTATGTGCTTATTCAACGATCAGTGTCTGCTCTGCATGTATTGTGTGTGACGTCTGTTCTTATGTTTTTTTGCTGATTGCTAGTGTTATGTTCACAGATCACAGAGGGTTACGCGTGTGAATAAACGGACCCAGGCAGATGTCATTATGTTAGCGCTATTTTTAAATAAAATTATATTTTTCAAAGTGTAATCCTTCACAGACAGCATTGTTAAAGACAGTTGTTTCACTGTGTTGTCATCACTAGACGAGAAGACGTATTCCACTTCAGCATTTCAGAAAGACTTATAAGAAACTATTTTCAAATTTTGTTATTGCTGGAGTACATTGGCTGAAGTATATTATAAAATATGGTGGTCCAAGTGTCATCTTTGGAGAAGTACAAAGGAGGGTGTCTTTATGTAAGATACAGCTGGATATCCACCCCAATAGATTATGCTTAAATTCATTCTGTACTGTAATCATTTAACAAATATATGACCCTACCAAGATCAATTTCAGTTTCTTTCTGAAGTAACTGCACATTACTTTTTTCATACACTTTTCTTCCTTGTACACATCTTGCTTTCAGCAGACCTTAAGCACTGCTGTTGCATATGCAGATGCAGAAGCTAAGATAAACAATTAGGTGCATAACACAAAGAATTAATTCCCATTGTTGTCACTGTCATTATGTTGAGATGTTGGCTACTGTTCTCAGATCACACCAGGCAACTCAATGCTTGTGGCCTAACCCATGCCATTAAAATTCAACTTTCCAGCTTGGTGCTGAAAGAACTGCTGCATGGTCCTCTAGCTATTGTCATAAGCCCAGAAATAAGTGCCGCTATGGATTTATAGCATCAAGACTTAGTGTGATTTTATATGGTCCAACTGGTTCCACCATAGATATGATGGGGTTAGTGCAACTGTGCAAACCTATTACATTTTTAAATTTAAGAAAACCATAAAAAGTAAAAGGATCTTCGCCTCAATTCCACGTAGCACCGTATTTGCAGGAAACAGATTAGATACAGTTCATTTCGAACAAAATGATCATCCAGTAAACAGCTAGCAACCAAAAATAAACATTTCTGCTGTAACAGTTCATAAAACACGTAGCTTTGTTCAATGTGACTATTTTTTAGGACAGAAAACACTTCATTGATTGTGAAGGATTAGGCCTGTTGATATCAAAGAACGTTCCATAAAAACCTATAACACTGTTTAAAATACATAAAAAAATAAACATCAAGGTTAAAAAGCTTATTTGTTCAGAATAGAGCTTAATACTTTCATAATAACAGAAATTATTTCTCATATTTTCTAGTTTTACCCTGTTATGTAAAAAACACAATATGATATGACAGTACTACAATAGCAAAAGAATACAGATGATTGGCAAACATGGGAGAACCACTCCCAGAATCCATTAAAGCCCATTGTAATATTTATAATGAAAATGTTGAGCAAATAATGAAGTTGTGTGTTGCTACTTGTGAACAGATTAATCAGAATAATCTCTTAGAAACTGACTTCAGTCATTTTTGGTTTCCTCCAGAGCCCTTCTTTACTCCAAATCTCATATCCCTCATATCAGTATGAGTATATAATCTGTGTATCAACGGGCAACATTTATATTTGGGTTTTCTTCTGATATCTTGTGACATCTAAAGAAAGACTAACACACATGGACCACACAACTCAATTGGTGTTTGTTCATCAATCTCTGTTCAGTGTTCTCCTGTGGTGTCAGAGGAATGTTTTCTATCCTGAAACATTTTATTCAAATCTGAGGGAAATAAATATGAAAACATGTCAATGTCCTAGTGTTTTTGTCATTTTAACATTTTGGTAAGAATTTCCCATTTTTCTGGAAAAACAAAAGGTCTTCATTAGATGTCATTCTGTCCTTAAGAACCTTTGGAGTAAACACAGTGGCTAAAACATAGATAAAGTGGCATTTTATTATAGTTTCTTTGGTCATATACTTTATTTCCTCTATTTCCAAGTTCTCCTCTGTCCAACTGTTGTTAAATCTATATTTGAATTGTCTGTCACATTTCTGAAAACTGCAGTTGATAAAAGACTCTCACTCTCTTGGGCTCCTCAAAGGATTAGCAGATAATCCTTTGGAACCAGTTCCATCTAACACTGTTCAAACAAACTGAAGTAATTAAAAGCCGGTAGCTAGCATGGCCACAATTCTTTAAATTAAGGAACAAAATATGTTCATCCTGTCAATAATCTGCCCTATGCAGTAATTCGTAAGGTTCATTTTTCTCTTTAGCTTGAACTTCAAAGATGTTGTTCTTTTCTTTGACAAAAGGGTGGTGCTATGGCTGCTAATGTGCAGTTGTTTGTTGGCTACGATTCATTAAAACACATCATTGGGTGTTCAAACAATTTCTGTTTGCAGCAAACGCACGCAAAACAAATTGGCTGCAGCTTAAATTTTTCAGTCCTTTCAGTAGAAATTATGTTCATTCTAAACTTCTGTCTGAATCTGATGATTTTGGGTCCTGTTTTTTTCCCATGAAAGACAGCTTATCTTTTCTGCACACAGAAACATCCGATCTCTTTTTTCGTCTCCTTGCAGCTTCCCTGAAAGCCGCCAAGTCCGTCTTTCTGGCTTTGTCATCAGATTTCCTTTTTCGTTTCCTTAATTCCTGCCTGAAAGCTGCTAAGTCCTTCTCTCTGGCTTTGTTATCAGACTTTCTTTTTCTTCTCCTTAATTCCTGCCTGAAGGCTTCTATGTCCTTCTCTCTGGCGATATCATCAGACTTTCTCTTTCTTTTCCTGGAGTTGTAACGATTTAACTGCTTGCGAAATTCCTCCAGATCGATTTTTAAAGCACATGTTGAATTACTCTTCAGGTGCGAGACAATTCTGAAGAATCTTTCACCACAAGTTCCACACTTCACCATTTCACCTTTCCCTTCAAATATCACACCACTGGCATCTTCAAACTTGAAATCTTCCATCTGCCATCTAGATGAAATAAATAAATAAAAAGATCACATCTATGTCACATTAGAAATGTGCATGTTACAAATACTGTAATAATATAAAATGCTAGTCTATATATAAAATTGACTTATTATTGATATACATCCAATTCTACCCACTTAAGTGTGTATATGTGAAATATTATATAGGCCAAAAGTATATGGACGCCTGACCATCACACCTAGGATGTGCACTTATTGGACATCCCATTCCAAAACCAAAGCCATAAATATACATACAATTGACCCCACCTTTTTAGGTATTGCAGCCTCCAGTCTTCTGGAAAGGCTTTCCATGAGGTTTTCAAATGTGGTTATGGAAATTTGTGCCCATTCAGTCAAAAGAGAATTTGAGATCAGGCACTGATGTTGGACAAGAAGGACAAGATCACATTGAATTCATCCCAAGGATGTTCAGTGGGGTTAAGGTCAGGGGTCTATGAAAAGATGTTCCTCCACATTCAACTAACCAAATCATGTCCTTGTAGATATTTGCAACCAGTGTCTATGTCATGCTGGAACAAGCCTTCCCTGAACTGATACCACAAAGCTAAAAGCATATAATTTTCAAAAATGTCTATGTATGATGTAGCATGTATGCTGTAACATTACCCTTCACTGGAACTATCCATCATCAGACTTCCAGAGTTAAGACTGGTTCAGTGCTCAATGGTCTTCCTCTGCACGTGTTCTCTACCACTATACTGTTATACATCTAGAGGTTGCTGTTCTGCAGTTATACCACTTACAACTGATCTGGTGAGATCGAGCCTAGCAGAAATTCTATTAACCCATTAGAACCCACACCTATTTCTCCTTGGAGGAAAATTATGGGGGTCATCATTCTGAATGAACAGATCACAAAGAAAACATTTGACATTTTTTTCAAAATAACACCCCCTAGTGTCAAAGATCTGAAATGTGACTGATATGTCACATTGGGTGTTAAGGGTAAATGTTATTCCTCAATATAAAATGAATTTGGTTGACAGTCTTTTCTTGCTTTGTAACACAAGCTGTCTTTTTATTATCATTTCCACAACAGTGTGTCAAAATAAAAACTTTAGCTCTTGGATTCAACAAAAAAAATCCTCCTTAGAGGTGCTTTACAACACAAACATTTGCACCCAGCTGTATATCAGAGGTCTTCACAACTAACTGGAACTGTTAACAAAACTGAAAAAGTGACCAATAACCCACTTTTGGTCGAAACCAAAGTGCATTAAAAGCACAAAAACATCAATGTTTTTTTTTGTCAGCTGCATCATGTGTGAACTGTTATTAGAACCACTTAGTTTAGCCTAGGCTGAATGGTAACACTTTATACAATTTCTTTCCTCCGTGATGCAAAGACGTGCATCACATTTCTCACAGAGAGTCGTGGTTGCATAATTTGCAGCGCTCACGCTCGTCACATTTCACAGGCCATTGTGAAACCTGGTCAAAGCAAACATCTTCAGGCTGGTGTTGGTAGCTCACTGGTTAAGGCACCTGACTAATAATCAGAAGGTTGCTGGTTCAAACCCCACCTCTGCCAAGTTGCCACTGTTGGGCTCCTCCTCAACTGCTCAAGATGTATTCAGTCACAACTGTAAGTTGCTTTGGATAAAAATGCAGTAAATGTTTGAGGCCGAGGTGTGGCTTTGAGTGATGGTGAGCCCAAGGCAATTAGGTGTGATGCTGCCTCGAAGCTCTTTTTTTTTCATTGGCTTGTTGACTCCAAGTAGTTTACAGTACTACGGTAGAGCAGCTATGCACTTACTATGCCCAGCATTACGGTCTGGTGTCTATACACGATACAGGTGTCTACCAACACATGCATCTAGGAAATCTACCCCTCCCATGTACGTGTTGTACTCCTTCACAATTTGTGGCCTGTTGACTTTCACAAATGCGTTGTCTGATTTGCTCCAGCGTGGAGTTTTGTCCTGAGGTTCTATGGCACAGTAAGAGGAGATCGGGGTAACAGATTTGTTGTCATACCACTTGACAAAATGCTTTCCTTTTTTTCCACTCCGACATCAACAGTCCCTCTGGCTCTCTTGGCAAGACTTTTCTCATCCTCAAGCTGACACCCAGCCAAGCGATTGCTTCTGATTGTTCCTACAAAGCAGATCTGCCGCTGAAGAAGCTCAAGAACCAGTGGTGCTGAAGTGAAAAAGTTGTCTGCAATCACTTTGTAGTTTTGTTTTGATTCAAGGGTTTCACACAACTTGACCACAGCATCACCTCCCATGCCAAGTAAGGTTTTCTATCCAGTTCCACCTTCACAGACCAAAAAATCACAGAGAATTCCAGTTGAAGAGCAGCACGCCCAAATTTTTAATCCCCTAGGGTGGGGTTTGCCTTTCACGTCTTATTGGGCTGCGAGTACCCCTAAAGGGCACGATTTGCTCATCAATAGTGTTGTGCTCTTCTGGGGTGACTTCCAGACATTGTTGAGCCAGGGGCGGATCTTCCAGCACTTATCTTCCGCTTGCCTGTTTGATATATCAGTGTTGTCAGTGAAATGTAGGGATGTAAGCAGTGCCTGAAAGCAATTGCATGACATGTTATCTGCCACTATGGGACATCTTGTGTCATTTTTCCAATAGGAACAATTCCCTGGCAGCTGACAAAGACCCATGCATAGGTAGAGGCCAAATAGCTTTTCCAGTTCCTTGACAGTGGTGTTTACTGTGATTTTCAGGTTTTTCCACACTGTACAGATTTGTTTGTTCCTTCAGTAACTCGAGCATTTCTGATGTGATGAACTTCCTGAAATACTCCAGAGGGATGTGAGGAGTATCTGGAGGTGTGACACTTTGACCTTTGAAGGTACATTCAGGGGCTTCAAATTGTTTCCATCTCCCAGAAAACTGTGTTCTTCCTTTAACACCAGTACTTTGCTGTCCAGGATTCATCTTGGGTTGTGGTTCCTCATTTAATTCACCATCATCTGAATCACAGGACTCACTAGACTCATCATTTTCAATGTCTTTGCTGCTGGGAGTATAGGCAGGGTCTTCATCTGAGCTATCTTCACATTCCTCAAACTCACTGTCATCTCCTTGAATGATTTCTAGTGCATCCTGGACACTGTACTACTTTTTGCTATTCATGCTACAAAAACAAATAAGTTTCCAAATTTAAATCAGCCAAATAACCTCAGCAGAACATTACTGTTTTCTTTTTGTGACAAATACGCCACATGAGGTTTTTAATGAAGATTGAAATAAATATTTAATAAAGATTTTAAGCTCTGCTTTATTTTATACACCTGTTAACAATGGGAGTGTTTAAAACACCTGAACCCAGTAACATACCTTTGGCCATAAGGTGCATATGTATTGGTAAATCCATGCAATTCATTCATTCTTTTTCTGACAAAATAGCATGTTAGGCCTATATATTTATCTTTTTATTACCTTTTTGTCCGTTTTGTTTAAGCTTATTTTTTATTGTTCTTAGGTAGTCTATATGTATTGATTAATAAACTGCCTGTTATAAGCTTAATGTCTCCAATTATTATATTGTGTGGCCAAGAAATAAGAAAATAATGTACCTCCTTCTCTGCAGTAAATTCCCAGTATTGGTACCTTGGAAAGGCACCCTAAAAAATAAATTAATACCTATTCAACTCCCGAGCAAACCAAGCAGGGCAAGGTGCGTTTATGGTTACAAACATAACCTAGTCGTATTCATGAAATCCCGCTGATTTGGACTGCTAGCTATCGTTAGACAATTTTCTCCTCTCCATTCACGCACGCAAAAGCTAACTAGCTAGCTATTTGTACCAATAGCTCTGCCCTGTGAGTCCTACTAAACCTGAGTCCTGAGAAAATTCTTGGTCCTGTTCTTGAAGTATGCCTTAATTATTTCGGAGCTGTAACTGAAGTGTTTCTAGTTCCTTGTTTTTAAAACGAACTTTGCACAGGGGCACAGTGGCAAGCCTAACTTACCTATGTGAAGGCTGTTGAAGGGGTAGTGTTCCTTTTCCAGCATCCCTACTTTGAGTAATAGATAATCTACCAGAATTGTCATCTGATTCACTGCTTTGCTCCAATTTCACCTCAATTTCAGATTGATTCCCCGGTCTTGTCCCAATTTCGACAGGACTTTTTTCTTCTTTGACATTTACCGTCACATGTCCCTCGTCCTGAATGTTTGCATTATCTATCTCTTCCTCAATAGTTATTCTCTCTGTCTCTCCGCTAATATTTATACTGTCGAAGTATGTATAGATCTTATCGTCTTTTATTTCAATTTGGAGAGAGGCCATACTCGAATAAGTGAGTAGAAAATACAGCAAATCTTCTACAAGCTTTAGTACACCTTCAATAAATAAACAAATAAATAAATACACATAACAAGCCAGCTACACAAATGAAAAACGACTTCTCCTGTTTTTCAAGGTGCCTCCGGAAGTATTTTTCTTTTTCCAGAATAAAAGTTTGATTTTTAAAAAGAGAAGACCTGTAAGGCAAAACTTAATACATTGAATGTGTGAGGTTTGTGTTTGAATAGATCTGCATCGCGCTAAATTTTGTTGAGGGAGTGAGCTGGTTTTTTTCCGATTATTTTCAGACATTTTTACTGATAAGACTGGACATCTTATGCTTGTAGTGTTGCCTTGCAGTACACAAGAAAAATCTTTGCAAAAGCTGCTATTTGCTGTTTTTTTCACAGATATTTATTAGGTCTCATTGTGTTTGACTACTGACTCCAAAGACAGATGCTAAGAACAAGATCAAAGGCAAACGTTAAACCAAAAAAATAGAAAATTCCAATAGAACACATACCTTAAAAACCCATAAACAGTGGCATTCTTTAGATTTGCCTCATTTAGATCATACATCTGTATGTCAGTTTCAAGATGCCTTCAGGCCATTCTGTGATTTTAAGCATTCTACTGATCCCTAAATAAATCTCACAGCTTGCTGGTAAAATTGACAGCCAATATATCCTTTATTTGGACCCCCATTAGGTTCCATATATGAGCAGCCCTGCTGTTTGTGTCAGAATCTGGGGACTATGAATACTCATCCCGAAACAAATTTAATGATCTTCGCTTTCATTACATTTCCCAAGGTTTGATTAACTCCACATTCATCATTCAGCAGTAGGAAAACTAACTTTATGTAGGTAGGGTGGGCTAGTATTTGTTTTGTGCAAATTGTGTTAACCTTAGCATGTGACAGAATTTCCTGCCTCATCCTTGTGGAAGTTGAACTGGCTATCCTGTGCCAGCAGGAAACACTTCATGTAGCATTTTTTTGTATAACAGAGTAAATGGAGTAAAGCTAGTAACTGGGGGCTAGGACAATAAAGTTCAGCTGTCATAAAACTGTATATATATCAATACAAGAAGTAACATTGAAACAGTAATCTTCTACATTACAAAATAGAGATTTATACAGTATGTATACAGTTACAAAGCACTTTGTCTTGGCACTTTGTGATCTCTGAAACAAAGTTAGCAGTATGACATTAAAAGTTAACAAGTAACAATCAAATTATGCCAGTTATATCAGCAATCTAAAAGATTCTTCCAAAATGCAATTCATTAACAGAAGCTGATAATACTCAGATCATTATTGACAGACCCGCTATACAAAACAGTCATACAGATTTGAACTGAATTACAATTATGAGCAAAACTACAATATAATGAGTTATAAGAATACACACATCTGGTGTTTATGAAATGTTTCCTGACCAGTCATTTATACATGCCAAGTGTAAATAGATACAGTAAGATTTGAAAGCACAGTAAAATGGTATAAAAGTTCATGGTTTTGCTTCTTATAAAGCTTTACAACACATTTCAACCTTGGGCCCACACAATATCACCAAACACAAACATTTTATCATTGGCATGTCACTCAAACACAAGCTCCTATGTACAAAAATCAGTCAATCATGGCTTTTTATATTAGTAGTTGAAAATCAGAGACAGTATGTAGGACTCCAGCACTGATACTTTTGTGTTAACACAGATCATGAGTATAAACTATGCCATTCTCACCCATAAACTACTAATTAACAGCATATTTAACAAGAGGTTTTTGACTGCTTCAGGTCAACCAAAACTAAATAAATAAACAAACAAAACCAAATAAAGTTACACCTCTCTCAACCAGAATAATCTCTTTTACCTTTCATTACAGTCAGATAAGATGATTTATAAAAGTATCCACCAGACAGTAAAAGAGATGAGTTTAATGTCTGATACAAGAAACAAACAAGGGTTTCAAAATGTCTGCACACACCTAACTTTACTTCCTCTTATATCAGTCTAACAGCAACTCCAATCACTCATCCCATTCATTGGTGCCACTTAGACTTCCTTCCTGTCTTGCTGTTTGTCCAGATGAGAGTGGTCAGACGTGTCCACCGCAGCAGCTGGATTTCTCCTTCTGGGACTCGATGTAATCATGGATCTGGAACTTGGGCTCATGAGGCTGCTCTGCCGCTCGGTGCTTTAATTCTCTGCGATGGAAATGCAGATAAGCAGGGAAAGGTAAAGAACCTGAAATAGCATCAAACTGTTTAATGGTTCACACACTCAGTTAACATTTCAGCATTGCTTGTCATGAAGGGGTTAAAAATGAAGGCCTTATAAATAAAAAAGGGGAATTTTACATTAAATTGAAGAATGTGAGGAAAAGTGTATGTAAATTTATATTTTAAAAAAAGCTTTTATTTTCCCTGTCTTGGGACCAGTTATGAACCATTAATAAACAAACTGCAATTACAAGCCAAAAGAAAACAAATGAACAAGAAAAAAAACTTGGTGGTCTGTTCATGGAGCAAAACCTACCGTGCTATAGCATGGAAGGCAAGTTCTACGTTCACCCCAGTCTTGGCACTCGTCTCCATGAATGGAACTCCATACTCCTTGTTCGAAAATATCAAGAACCCCAGGAAAGCATGATTTGTTAATAGCAAAAACAGTACACGGTAACGGTCTTTGAACAGTAGTAGTAGTCTCTTAGTAGTAGTACTTTATAATGGCGGTAGTATTTATGCTTTATATGATGGTCCAATATAAGGCAGCAGAATATGGACTGGGCCCACAAGGTGACCTACCTTAGCCAGCTTCTGTCCATCCTCATGCTTGATAACACGCTCAGCTGCCATGTCAGACTGTAGGAACGCAGGTATCGACTGTTATTCAGATGCCACTGCAAATGAACTGCATTGCCTGGCATTGATACAGGGGCTGGACAATGAAACTGAAACACCTGGTTTTAGACCACAATAATTTATTAGTATGGTGTAGGGCCTCCT
>JAOXYF010000001.1:20973078-20999488 GCA_028565775.1 Sternarchorhynchus goeldii | reverse complement strand
ATTTATTTTTTACTGATTGTCCAAATATAACAAATTCTAAATAAAAGAATGCAAGTCTTATCCTGCACAAAACAATCTGTGACATGCATTTACATTAAAATATTGAAGGAGAAGACAGACAGGGTGACTGCATGTGTGTTTTTCAAAACCATTATGCCGTAGAGAAACAAAACTACTGTGTGAACTCCAAAGGCTCATTAAGAAATTATGAATTAAACATGCTGACAGTTCTCATTATCACAAGCAACCAGCTGCAACGCAAATTCCTTACAACGTCTGATTCAAAAGCAAAACACATGGGGAAAGGCCTCTGGAATTGCATTTTGCACGAGTCTGTACTGCGCAGTCTAGACAAATTAGTCATCTAAAAAATGATGTCTTTTCTTCTAGCGAGGCAATTAAGACTATTGACATTAAATCCCTCTCAAAGTGGTGATTCTGAGTCATAATGACATATTTTAAGCCTGTTTGAAGATAGATAGCTAAAATAAAGGTGAAATAAAAGATGCCTGTCCACTTATTTTTTATGAGTCTTTACTTTCAGAGGATTGCTTATCTGTATTTACTCCTCCCAGGAAGTCCCACTTACCTTGTTGCCAAGCAACATGATGACCACATCCTTCTGTGCATACTCATGAATTTCAGTAAGCCAAGCCTGCAATGGTGACAGATGAAGAAAGATAACATGAGAGGACTGTAACGAGAGAGACTGCTGTTCGAAAATTAAAGCTCGTCACAGATCAAGCTGCTTGAGGAAAGAAAATTGCTTTTCACTCGATCTCCACATAGACATTAAAGTAAAGTGTGCCAGTCTTACCCTGATGTTGTCAAAGGATGACTTTCTTGTGATGTCATATAGAAGTAGGAGAGCTAAAGGAGTAAGAACAGAAAGTTTACCACGAATATCTCAAATGCTACCTTTCATTTTATGACAGATGAATGACAAACACCCCCCCCAAATATTCGTTTTTAAGGATCATAGATAGAGTCGTGGTGTGGTTACCCTGTGCATCTCGGTAGTACGCGTGAGTGACACTGCGAAACCTCTCCTGCCCTGCCGTATCCCAAATCTGCAAGACGGACAGCATGAATGAGGATGGGGGGGAAAAAAGTCAAATATTTTAATACATTTGTTTAATAATGAGAAGATCTGATCCAAGAAACACTTTAAATACATCATTTAAAGTGCAATTGAATTCTTATGTTATGTAATTATCCAGGTTGACGTTTTTGAAATATGAATAAGCTGAAAAGGATTTCATGTAAATCTAAACAACGAGATGTACATTGCATGTTGCTTTGAGTCTGTGGAGACTTGATCAAAAAAAAGGTTGACTAAAAGTGTGGAAACCACCCTTCAAACTACGCCAAAGATAGCTAATTGTTACACAATCGCCAATTCTCTCTAATAACCTGAAGGTCGCCTTCCTGAGGAGCAGACGGCACAGCTGTGCTCGGAGAATGAGAATCCAGTTCACAGAATTAGTACATGGTCTCAACTGCCACAACAGGGCTCCCTAAGAAGGAAATAACTACTAAGGCCGGGGTAGTATGGGTAAAGTTTAGGGAGAGCCATTTGATAACCACACAGGCGTTCACTTCTTTCGAAAGAAGAAAACCCAGAAACAACCTTCCAACACTAAACAGGTTTTTCTCATCATGCCGAGTGTAGAGTTACATGAAAACAGTCATTATAGTTCTTTGGTATAATATAGCGTGTATAGTGAAATGTAAATAAGGGAGAAGTGGACAGCACTGACCTGCAGTTTGACCTTCATGTTATCCACAGTCACCACTTTGTTCTGAGAAACCAAGAAGCAGGAGAGGCATGAAAATATTCATAAAATCCATGGACACAGCTTTTATCAAACACAGTGTAAGGGCCCTGATTTTGTTATTTTCCATTTGCAAGGATACACAAATGTTTCTCTCACCAGTTTATTCCTGCCAAAGCCAGAATCCTATAAAGTGCAGCTCTCTGATTAGACTTAATTACACAGAGGAGAAGATGGCCATCAGAAATAACAGAGCAGCTCCTTCTTCATTTCCTGGTGACATGTCTAGTTAGCATGTGGCATGCTTTTATGAACAAAATGTTTCAAAATTACACCATCTGCCCTGGAAACATGACGCTTAATAAATTATTTCACACATTACTTCCAAAAGGCCCAGTGAACTTGACAAAAACACTTTAACGGCCACGAGATGTTATAACCCCTAACGGAGATATACTGTTAGTAGTAATAATCAAAGTAAAACCAGGAGTGTTTTTTCCCCACATGCAGATTCGGTGAGGTGGCACAAACTACAAAACATGTTCAATTCACTTCATCAAAATCAGCTTCCTTGATTTGGTGATACTGCAAAAAAAAAATACAGAACACGGAACTCAAGTGGTACGTGTGATAAATTCAGAGTGACGTTTGTATTCCAGATACAAACTGAAGTTGCAAGTGCTGTGTGTTGATTCTATGTAGACGTTCTTGACGGTATAGCAGGCTGGTCAGGAAGAGAGTACTGCTGAGAGTGGGCCAAGGATTTGGTGTTCTCAGAACGCTTTGAAACGCATTACACGCTGGATCTGTGCAGACTGTCCTCCTAATGTCATATGATAGACAGTACTACGTGTTTAATATAACTTCTGATAAAAACAGCTATGATATTTTTTTTTAAATAAAACTTCTGTTCGCAAAAAGAAAATAAAGAAAACAAAACAATGAGACTGTGGTACTCACTGAAACCTGTGTCTTATACTGTAGGTGCACCTCACTGGTGTGTAGTAACCCACAAAAGTCCATCTGTCGCAAAACTCGTCAACCATCCCCCCCTCCCTCATTCATTACTGGTCAGTAAAGGGCCACAGGCCCACTGCTGAAAGGATACTGTTTGGGTAACAACCCAATCTCAACCCAGCAGTGACACTAATGTGGTATTAGCAGGCCAGTGGGTGCAGTGCTTGTGTGAGTCCATCAGACACAGTGGTGATGCTGAGGTGTCAGTGTGTGGCCCTACGAGCCAAAAATACCCAGCTAACACTGCTCCAATGCTCAGAAACCAACCAGTAATGAGAAGTCGGAGGGTGGCTGGCACGAATGACATGGACGACCCATAAGAAACAGATATTTATAATCTGTATGAATGTAGTTCATAACAGAACTGAAAAATGGTTCCTTGAGGTTTCTGGTGTTACAGATTCATGTAAATAACAGAGCTGCAGGCTTTCAACTACCCTTGTGCAGGCAGGGGAAAGACTCTAATCATGCTCTGCATGGCTCCTGAATTCTTGCTATTCAGTGCAGTGTAGCTAACTATGGACTGTACTCTTCCCCCTCTTCAAAAGGTGACTACTTACACAGCAGTGCTGTCCAATATACTCCTCTAAACGCCCACCATCAAACGAAACTAGATTGTTAATTGTGACCAACCCGTTTCCCCCCTGATCATAGCGAAGCAAAATCATCTCCAAGAGCAATCTACAATTTACATTTTAAAATCTAAAATTTACATTTTACAATCTACAATTTAGATTTCTCCAGACAGATTGAACTACAGGTAGGCCTGGCTGAGCGCGAGTCGGATCTCTGCTTCAGCGTCAGGCAGGGAGGTCGAGGAGTGTGGATGTTTAGCTTAAGATGCATGAACCAGGTCACCCCTCATCCAAATGAGCAGGCGTACGGCACGGCCATCTAAAACAGCACATCATACCTCCTCCATGGAAATGAAGCAACTGTATAGCCCTACAGAAGGGAGTGCAGGGCTATACACAGCTCAACTGGAATTGGTTTTGTATGAATGTTTGTGTTTATGTATGCATGCATGTATTGTGTGTGTGTGTATGTGTGTGATAGAGTGAGAGAGCAAGAGAGAGAGAGAGAGAGAGAGAGAGAGAGAGAGAGCACGTGTGTGTTTTCCAGCAGTAATGGAGCTGTAGGATGAGAAAACTTCAGAAGGTCGCAGTGCAGAGGCCTGTATGCTAGTTTTAAGCAAAGTTCAATTTTGAGAAACCTTTATTAGTTTGGAGTTAGTTACAGGAGTGTTACTACTGTAACACTATTAGTTACAGTGTCCAAGCCCATTATTAAACCATTAATTAGGCATAACTCAAAAGGTTTTGATAGTTATTGAAGAGACCACAGAAAATGATGGATAAGCAGTTATAAAGGGACTTATTCACATTTCTTTCATACATTCTTTACTTACACGTTTGTTTACTGTTGCATGTGTCAGCAAATTCACTAGTGAGGTAGCTACATATGCAAGTTGAAGCCAGTGTAGACTAGTGCTCTCTTTCACAACAGATCGAAACCATGATGCAATTTGTCGAAATGTTTGGTGGTTCTTTGCAACCCACCATTAGACCACGGAAGAGAAAGACGCGGAAAACAAATGAGTAGGAGGAGGTTTCTTTGGCAACTGTCCCTGGCAGGGTCAGGGGCCCATGTGCTGCTTTAACACTGATTTCAGACCTGTTCCTCCAACCAAAATTATAACCATTATAACCTTATTCTAGTCATTACACAAACTGTAACACTGTTCCCAGTGCAATAGAGAACTACTTGCCTTACTCCAATTATAAAAACCCAGTAAATTGGGATTTTTTTTTTCCCCAAAGTTGTTTGGATTATAGTGATGATTTGCATATTACTGCCTGGCAACTAGCCACATGACTGGCCACACAGCTTATCATGACACTGAAATGAGAAACGTCAGAACCTTCTCACTGTCTGCTTCTCCACACACCAATGAAAGCCTTCATTTTTTTAAAGCAATTAACTCAACATTTCACCAGACATTTAAGGGAAACTACTTCCTACTGTTAATCAGAACATTTTTCAAAACTTGCACCTTTCTACTGAAGAGCTGTTCCAGCCCATCAGTTAGTTGTAATGCGTTTCTATTTTTTTTTTCTTCTCCACCAATTCTTGCTCGTCAGACTGCCCTGCTCTCCCTGGCTCCCACACACCCACATGCTGAGTATCTGCTACAAGGAAGTGCTCCCAAAATAGACCTGCCATGTTCCAGTGCTCCACTGCTGCTTTGCCATTCAACAATTACCATTAAAAAAAACAGTCTAATTGCCTCCACATTCCACAGCCAGGATGATAAACTAGAAGACCTTACTAAGAACCTAGTAATAGGATCAGAGTGGCCTTGAACGTCTCGCTTCTTATGTTTAAATTCATGTTTGTTTAATACCATCCCAGACTGTTGTGTTCGGTGTGTCCAGTCCAACACGTGGAACTAGCAACTAATAACACAAACTACCACTAATGAAATACATTTCCTAACAATATCTTTTACATTAGGGCAAAGTGGAAATGATGGGCATCGATTTCAGCATAACAGCAGATACTGAGTGGAACATGCTAACAATTACAATAGCTATTCCACCATAGAAAACCTGGCTGCAGGTAGACAACAGCTAAAGGTTCAACAGGAAAACATGCCATTTTCCACAGAAGCAACGCTATATGGTGTTGAACTGGTAGCAATTGATATGAAAGACCTATTTTGTAAAATACAACTGAACAACTGATACATCAAAGTACATTTTCATTTGTTGGGAGATATGAAACTACCCCCCTTTTTCCCACAAGGACACTTTTAATCTATTTCTGTTCTAGCACTCCTACTGTCCCCCACCGCTCAACCACTAACTTACTGTTTACAGTAGATAAACACTTTGATTGATCTGACCCACAAGCACAGCCTTCACCGTCACTTTTAAATGTAATTCTCAGGCTCATTTCTGTACTGCCACCTTATAATACATTTCAGCATCAAGACGCATCTATGGACCTTGTTGTGTTCATTGTAATATTGTATTGTGCAATTGTTCAACATTTGGCTTGTGATTGAAGCATCATCACCCTCTCTCTCTACTTTGAAACCATAGATCCCCCCCACCACACACACACACACACGCACACACAATGATTTTGGTCTGGTATGGTTCACGCAAGCCTTTAATGTTACCACACTAACTGGAGTTGCAAGTGGCCATTTATTTGTCACATTTGCCCGACAGTTGGTGGACATTTTGTGCTCTCTGCACCAGCTGATCCCACTTCTACAAGATGCAGAGACTCACAGTCCAAATAATGCACAACAAGAATACCATCACACACCAGAGACCCCTAAAAATAGCACAATAGTGAGAGCTTCAGTACAGCCCGTCGCCCAATAGCACACTGAAAGAGCGTGTGAGTGTGTGTGAGCGCGCACATAGCAAGGAAATTGTATATGGTCAAATACTGGCTGTCTACATTTGCTCACCCTAAAGTCTATTCCCACGGTGGCAATGAAGTTGCCTCCCAGAAAGGCACCGTCTTTAAAGCGCACGAGGATGCATGTCTTCCCTACGGCCGAGTCTCCCAGCAGCATCACCTATACGTGTCAGGATCAGAGAAAACCGTTAGCTAAATATTCATTTAACTCCTCCAGAGAGTGCATTACACATCACTATACATCGGCATTATATGCTATATGTTAAAACTTAGACATCACGCACGTTCATTTGTAGGAGGTACTGGGAGACTGAATGATTAATCCAGCGGAATTTCCAGTGGCAAAACACTGCATTTCACTGCGCGCCCGATTTTGCAATTTTGCATTTTTGTTCAGATCAGAGGAATCTGATCTGAACTGCACATCTATAAAACTTCACAAAAAGAATCTTCTCTAAAAGGCCTCTTGGCACGCCCGCAGCTGTAAATGGTTACAAACTGAGCTTAGTGCTCCAGAGGGAAGCTCAAAGCATCGCGTCCTCATCAAGTAAAAGGCCGTCGAAGAAAAAAGTTCTGTTCAAGATCAAATAAGATCTGTTGCAGCATAAGTGAACTTTGTCGCAAGTGTCGCTTGTGATAAAAGTTTATTATATGTTGAAAAAGGCACGTGTTTCCGTAGTTTATATACCTATACAACCTAAACAAGGCGCAAGTCTCAGTGTAATTGTTAGTGTATGATATCTAAAAAGTGTGCGATGTTCCATGCAAAGACGTCTCGGTGCTAAAGCTGGCTATCCAAGTTATACAAAATAAGTGTAAAAAATCGTATTTTTAAAAGTGCACAAGATAATAATAATAATAATAATAATAATAATAATAATAATAATGCTACATACATACCTTGAATGAAATGTCAAAATATTCATTAACTGAAGCACATCTTTCGAGCACATTTCTTGACGTTCCATTTTTTACCTCATTATCCGTCAATGATGCCTTTTTAATAGACATTGTGGACACAAATAACTACCAAGAACGTAGATAAGTATATCTGTTCAGCGTTTTCCCCCAAGACAAAACAATGACTGGATTCCAGCTGCTACATGCAATGTCCCCATCAACAATTACATACTGTTCCTAAATTACACAAAAGCCCAGTTCAAGTAATCAGTAGCCGTAACAAGAACAATGGCATGTGTCTAGTGTCAAACTTCCGAGAGACGTCCGTCCCTTGAGAGTGAAAGATTAAGCGCTCCGGTAAACGACCATAATCAAAATGCACGGGCACTTCTCCGATCCACCGGCTCGCGATTCCACCCCATCACTCCCGCGTTAAAGCAGGAAACAACGCTGTTATCATCTACTTGCATAGATAACCATCATCGGAAAAGAAACGCGTTTGCCTTATGGATCCAAAGCAAACAGCAGTCTTGCAAGCAACAGGCACTTGCTTGAGTCAGACACGACAGGTGGCATGCTAGTCACTGATTGAAGAGAAGGAGGAGTCCGTCAAACGAAAAATGTCAAACGAACCGGGAAATGCTTACATGAAACGCGACGCGGATCCGAAGCGCACGTCAAATCCGGAAACATTCACGTTTGCTATTGCAGGTGTAAATCATTCATTCTGTTTATTTCCTTGAATTAATTTGTAACGTGTAAAAACAACACGTTTTAAAGAAAGCTGTTAAACGTTCAGTATGTTGCATCTTATGCAAACATATAGGCAGACGCAGGTGTACAAATTATTGTTGGTCTCTTTCTTCTCGGGAACGGAATAAGGTCAAAGAATAGTCACCCTAAAACATTATCTTTTATGTTCATCGACAAGATAGTAAAAAGTTACTTAAATTTTTTAAAGTCTATAAAACTACCGCTGCTGTGTCTATATCAGCTGTCATTTGCCAAGAGTTTGTCTCCCCCCACTGTCCAATAATTTCTACTATATATGCCAACAAACCCATCCAAACAAATATGAATTTCATCGTAATCCTCAATGTCATTCACCTGGTGAATCTGATATTACAGACGTTACATGTAAAGAAAAAGACCAGCGCTGGGTTTCTCAAAGGATAATCTTTCAGTGGTAGAGCGAATATTACATTCTCTCCCATTCTCATGATCTTAACCCTGCGATTCCTTTCGGAAGCCGGGCCCAGTTCTTTGATTCTGACATTGCTTTTATAAATCTTATCAGCTCCTTTAAGAAAATCGTGTCTTATTTGGCTGTAGGCACGCTGCGGTCTCTATGGCCTTGTTCTTGCTTTCTATATATACGAACTGATAGGGCAGATGTTGTCAGAGTACTCCTTGAGAGTTTTCATATTTTCACACAGCAGATCATCTTACCAATCACACCTAAAGTTTTTTGCTGACATTAATATTAATAAGGCTCTCTACCCCCCCCCCCCCCGCGCCAGTTCTATTTGCATTTAAAGGTGCAGAGATGAAACAATTATTGCAAGACAGTCAACGGTATCGCCTGCTGTTCATCATCACAGAAGACAAACATCAGGCATGTTTCTAAAGCAGCTGGTTTATCAAATTGATGACAAAAGTGTTAAAAAGAGAATAAACAAACAAGCAAGCTGTGATTACAAATGCCATTTCAGGAGTTTGCCTGTCTTCTTGTCTACCTTAAAAAGATGTGGGCGTCCCCCATGTCCCAACACAGCAAGATCCAAAACAACAAGCATGTGATCCAGCTGAGCCCTGATGGATGTCTCTGCAATTATAATCATTCAGCAGTAGCCTTACCATTGTCCTATTATCATAACCAGACAGTTCAGTTCAGTGTTGAGGTAAGACTAGGCCCTTACCTCAACACTGAACACCCCCCAGGTCACTCCATGTTATGAATATAAATAGACTATGATCGGCACTTAAAGTGACAATAAAAGCCCCTACAGAGGCCACCGCATAACTGAATGGCGCCTTTTTCTCTGGATGATCTGGAAAATCATCAGGAGGTTTTCATGCCAGTGCTAACAGAAGGCAATCACTGTATGCATCATTATCCTGTATCTGATTGCAGTTTTCTGTGCTGTGATTACACACAACAGAGTTCAGATCAGGCAGCTGCTCTTTGGCAATAGTCATTTAGGTTCTCCCCTTAAAAAACAGCACTAAGAGCCAGTTTTGATCTTAACCCTGAATGAGCTCATACCACATAGTGTGAAGTTATGTCTTCTAATGGTGCTTCACTATCAGGACCACAATGCTACAGTTACAGGATGGATACTCACTGTGAAGCCGATGCCAACGGTAGCTGAGAAGGAACCAGGAATGAATTTGCCCTGATCAAACTGCACCAGCAGCGAGGTCTTCCCCACTCCACTGTCTCCGACCAAGATGGTCTGTGCCAGACAGAAATCACCCCATCAGATGGATGACAACATAAGCAGAGATGACAGTAGGATTTGCAACCCTTTTCGATTTTGACATAAACAACTTATCTTTTGACCATGTGTTCTGAAAAATTGTGTTCTGTTTATCTGGGACACAAAAAGTTTTGGTTTTTATGAGACTTGTTTTTTTTTTATTGCGAAATATGCATTTCAGTTACACAGAGTGTGGATATATAGCTGCCTGGGTTTTCGTGATAGTTCATATCATGACTGTCCATCCTCTTGATCCACAGACTTTCCAGCTACATGTGTTAGTAATGCTAAGGTTAACACTAACATTAAAACATGTGTTAGTAATGCTAAGGTTAACATTAACATTAAAACATGTGTTAGTAATGCTAAGGTTAACACTAACATTAAAACATGTGTTAGTAATGCTAAGGTTAACACTAACATTAAAACATGTGTTAGTAATGCTAGGTTAACACTAACATTAAAACACGTGTTAGTAATGCTAGGTTAACACTAACATTAAAACACGTGTTAGTAATGCTAAGGTTAACACTAACATTAAAACATGTGTTAGTAATGCTAAGGTTAACAATAACATTAAAACACGTGTTAGTAATGCTAGGTTAACACTAACAATAAAACATGTGTTAGTAATGCTAGGTTAACACTAACATTAAAACATGTGTTAGTAATGCTAAGGTTAACACTAACATTAAAATAAAGTTCTACACTTGTTGTCCATTACCACTGTTTGTTTCATTTGCTTTTTTAAAAATAAAGTGACATCCAGATTTCTTGTGAGATAAAAGTGGTAGCCTGCAGATGTGTGTGTTTATCTCCTGGACCAGTATGGTCTGGGGTCTCCTGGAGAGTTGGTCTGTGAAACTGTGAATGAAAAAAAATCTCAGATCTCAGAATGTAATCAACAGATTTGTTAAGGTCAAATCGTCAGCTTGTAACGATGTATTATCGAGCAAAAATGATAAGTTGGTTTTCACAGCACTCTCATCATAGCACCATACATTCTGTCTTGTTCTCTCTTCCTGTCTCTCTCTCACCCACAGCACTGGCACCTCAAATAAGTATCATTGCCTATCACACCGGGTCACATTCTAAGATCAGCAGAAAGCTCTACGTGGGCGTGATCTGGCTCCTGTTGCCATGGTAATTCCGCCTGCAAGGCGCACACCCCGTTCCTCTGCTGACATTTATCACCTCCGGCCAGTCGGTGCAGCTCTGTGCAGCCTTATCTGCTAACACTTCTTCCTCTCTTACAAGCCAACATGCTCTCAGCTCTCAAATCTGAGATCTTGTCTAATCCCTGCAGAGAGTAGGAGATGCATTTTGTCAGTCTCTCTCTCTCTCTCTCTGTCTCTCTCTCTCTCTCTCACTCTCTCACTCTCTCGTCAGCAGAGAGATTAAGTTATTTTTGGTGACGCTTAATGTTTTGTTTGAACTGGTGTCGTTTTTCCACGGGTGCGGTTCACGGATGTTTGATGTGGCATGGTGGGCTGTCAGAATGCACATGCAAGGCCAGGAGTACAAAGCAGCAAATGTTGGATGGACTCACATCGTGGCTGTATATGAAAACATCAAGGTCTTCTGAGCACGTCGGAGGCACCTTCACTGTTTGAATCACGCAGCAGTCGACACCAAGGCCTGGGAGGTCACAAGCCCACGGGCATCCAAGCTCCATTACTCTGTTCTATCAAACTCAACTTTTCTACCATTCACAACCTTCATCTTTTCCTTAGCAGGGGGCAGAGGAAAAGGGAGGATGCAGGAGGAGGGGGAGCACTGGACGGTTACCATAGCAGCACATCAGTCCTCCAGTACAGAGATTTCTTAATTTTAGCACTCCATCACATAAACATAACGAGTGGGCTCACATGAGCAACTGACGGGAAACACTGCCCTCATGTTACTCCCTCCTATAGAAACTCCACATTAGGGATTCGGTCCATTGTGGATAATGAACGTGTTTCCTACAAAATCTATGAGACCTAATGAGTCATTATACAGTACTGTTGGCAGCCATCGCACAGAAGCTAAGCAGAAGTGTTTAATAAAAGGTAGCTTGATTAAAGTTTCCCTAGACCATTTAATGTGACACCACCCTTAAGTTTACAGAGATGCAATGACTCTAGTGCTATAATGACAGCATCACTGAACTGCCAGATGAATTACAAAGCATCATTTTTGGCTTGAAATCACTTTTTGGCTGTGCTCTATATGACACCAAGAAACTTATGGTCAGTTTAATAAAACGAAATCCCCATTTTATCATTTTATTACTTTAAAAAAAACCTTTTTCATGAAATGTTCAGCAACGGCCAGCTATGGCTAGGAATATCTTTTGCTAATTTAACATGCGTATCAAGCTGACAGGTGTTGTTTTTAGCATCATAATAAATAGACTGTCTGAGAGGGACCACAGAGAAAACAAAGCAAAAACTAAGACAACTCCGCTCTGAGGGAGAACAGAGTTCCTTATTTCATCTGTCTTTAATATGTGCTTCTGCATCAACCCTACTCAAACATACAAAAGTGGAGAAACAATCATTAAAACAGAAATAAAGTGTCTATCAGTACATTGAGCTGATCATTTTATCACTACAACACAATGTTTCCATGCACAATCAGTAACCTACTCTTTTATATCACCACCATGACACTGGGGAGTTAATTACTGGAGAGGCAGTTCTCCGGAGAGAATTTGCAGAAGAACTTTGTTGTGTCCTCTGAAACCATTAACAGATAAATGCTGGTAAATACCATCATGTCATTACCAGAGTCAGGAGTCAGTGAATCCTGGCAGCACTTGTGCAATTGTTTATTATTATTATTATACATATATTATTATTGTACATATTATTGTTGTTCTTGTTTTCATACATGCTCTTTGAAGACAGCAAGATTACCTGTTATAGAACTAGTTCAACTCCATTTAGGTGTTTAATGTAACAAGAGGCTTGATGCTTGTCTTTTTCACCTCTAGAGTGATGACAGGGTAAGATGAGACCAATGCCTTCATTTAGCAGAGGATTCATTCAGTTAGCAAATGATTCGCTCAGTTAGCAAAGGATCGGTTCGGTTAACGGACGACTCAGTTCTGGCTTTGTTGTCAAGCGTGAGGCAATCTGATGCAGACTGTGACATTAGGAAGGCTGTGGAGGGGAAGCAGCAGTGGTGTGATGATGGAGCTCTCAGGAAGGTTAGAGATAAGTGATGCTTCCATGTTCCCCTTCAGCTGGCCGTAGGGCAGCATGTGGTAAAAGCCTGAAGTGACCAGGGACTTGTCTCCCATCTGAGCGAGCAGAAAGGGGGGGGGTGCTCTTATTGTACAGGAGAAGCCGGTAGCACTGAGTCGAGTCAGGTCATCAAACTACACCCAGGAGTGGTGTGTTCTTAGAAGGAGTGGTCGGGGCTCAGATGCCATCCAGACACAGATGTTGGGGACAGACTTTAAATGGATAAGCAGTTACTGGGTGAACTAGCAACTATGAATAAACAATCTTACAAATATTGTGCATATTCCACACTCATCTATGTCATATGCTATCATATTCTAGATTATATTAGATTATACTCATAACTGATCAGTGGTATCATTTGGGCAGGTGCATTCTAGTATGCTTGAATTGTGATGTAGTGCCTGGTACATTTTAGTAAGAACTCCAACTATATATATGATATGGATGGCACAAACTAGTGTCCTTTACAGTTAAAACTATTATGACTAAAATGCATTTTGTAATCATAGTTGTTTTCTTTTTATTTAAATATGGATAATGAAATGTCTAGTTAAAGTCTAGTTTTTTAGTTTGTTGAGCAAAAGCTAGCTAAGATTAATGGTTTCTGGCATGAATGTTATAGATATTAATGGTACAAATGATTCAACTACATATGAGAAAAATAAGTGAGTGAAGATGTAACTTGGATTCCCTCAGATTCGCAAACAAGATGAGGTTCTTTGTTATTTTCTGTGGTGTTTACAACACAAGTATAGCAAAAGGCTACAGTACCCTTTTGATATCCAAGTTGGTGAAGTCAGAGCAATTGATAAAACAAGGACATTTTTTCTTAAGAAGCAAAAATTAAATATTGTAAAATGTTTTAAAAGGAAACACTTTAAATGTGCCAGAGGGTTATCTTTTGAGGTGGTATATAATCACGATCTTATTCCAAATTTAAAAAAGGAAAATAATGTTTAGACATTGAGTGTTTTTTTTTTCCCAGTAAAGTACATTTTTAAATGTGTGTGTAACGGGGCGTCTAAAGAGACGGAGGCAGGAGGCGAGGGTGGCAGAGGCACGTCTGTACTGTCCATATTGCAACGTAAAACACAAAGCAGGCAAAATAAGGGCAATAGCACTAAACACAAACAAACGAAGCAGCAATCAGAACAGCAAAATACAAACTCGAAAAAAAAATACGGCTTGAAAAAAAACTCGACGTGAGTGATAAAACAACAGGGAAGCGGCTCCAATGCGCAGCACTTAAATAGGTGCAAAAATCAATGAGGGACAGGTGTGCAGGGTTAGAAGCTGAGTGACTGGGACCGTGGGCGTGTCTTAGTGCTGCAACATGAAGGAGGGGGCGTGTTTTGCAAGCTGCGGGACCGGTCTCCAGAGACAGTGTGTCTGAAAACTGGAATTACAAACTTATACAATATAGAAACAGTTCAATTCTTTAGCATTTTTGTATATATTATTCATAAATATAAATTTTGCTTTTTAGAATGTGGCAATAACCTACAGAATTATAAATTCTGTAAATTACAAATACAAATTAGGACAAATTAGAATACAAATACAAATTACAAATTAGGAGAGATGATTAACTTGTCACATTGCAACTTTTCTGCATTTGATTAAATCTCAATGGTCTGATCTTATTACTAGATATGTATATCTTCATCCTATATCTTTATCTTATCACTAGATATGTTTATCTTTATTGCCCCAACAGTATGGAGACATGTATGTTAATGGGAGAGTGATTCCCACCCCACTTACAGGAACATTTTACAGTTATATGAAAGCAGGACAGAGCAGAGTTCTCAAGTTTACCTCAGTGAAAGACCACAGAACAGAACTACAGGGAAAGAGTTCTGTGTGTGGCTTGAACAAGCAATCAATTCATATTTCATTATATAGCCTCACTGTCAGGCAACAGTCTGATGAGCATCAGTGTGGTTTGGCTGACTTTACACATTTTGCTTTCTACTCTGCAATAAATTACGGCTCTACTTGCAGTAAATGTTTTACTGCTCGCTCTGTCCTCTATACATGCAAGCTTTATCTCATCTAAGGAGCAGTGCCAGCAGCAAACTGTTAATGCAGTATAAAGCCAGCTTGAACTGTCAGGAACAAGTTACCTGGGCTGGAGTCTTCATTTGTACCTGACAATGCAAAGCTGCGTTTTTCACCACACCACATTAATTACATTTTCTATACAGATAAGAGGGTTCAGTTTGGGCATGATAAGTGAGGTTGGTTGTATGTGGTTGGAAGGGGAAGATGTCACCTTGGTGTAAATATGGTTTTTAAAAAAATAGACAAAAAAAAATCTCACCTTACATGAGTCACAGAGACACCGCCTAGCTGTATCACACTGAGAATGAAGTGAGTGAGTCACAGTTCTCCTCCGAAAGGACAACACAGTGCTGCTAAGCCAGCACGATGTTCTCACCTGCCAGTACTAAACAGTGCTGCCCCTCAGCCCTATTGGGCTGGTCACTGAGTTACCCCCCCCCCAAAGAAACCTGCCCCACCTTGCACAACTGCACCTTTACAGCACAGTAATGGCAGTCACTGGGAGGATGAGTGGAGCTTCCTAACTTCCTGTTTGGCGTCCTGAGGCTGCCAACTAACTATTGTGAGGGCTTTGTTCAGTCAGGACTTTGAGACTGGAAACTGGCAGATGGAGGTAAACAGGTATTACCCCTACATGCAGTCATTCATTAAAACCATGTTATTTATTCCTTACTGGTGAGACACAACATAACATTCCCATTTAGTCGATGTTTGTGAAGTTGTGAATTAATTCCTAAACACTTCAATTAAATTTCTTACACTGAATTAATTACGATATGCACAGTAATATACATATAGGTTACATTACTGGTCAAATAGCATAAGCTTACCAGTTACTGACCTTATGCGTGAGGTCTTCATCGTAGGTGAGAGGGACTGTGGAGTGGGTTTGGTTGTCCTCTGTGTCTGTGTCCATAACTGATGACCCATAAGCACTGTCGGGATTAGGTGTCTCTCCATGGTCCAGTGTCTCAAATTCCGTGGTGAACTCCATCGTTTCTGATCGTTCATGTGAAGTGCTTCTATTTGTGACTAAACCAGGCTTTGATAGTCGCCGTGGCAACTTTGTTCCTCCTCCGCTCACTGTCGCACGTTCTTGCTCTTTAGCGGTGTCACTCCGCCCCCTGTTAGTCCCGTTCCTTATCTTTCCCACTGCCAAGTAATACGCATTAAAAAAGAGAGAGTTCGCGCATGTTCTATACTATTTTCGAACGAGACACCCCACCGCGACATCCCCAAGAGCACGGATTTAGCTGTAGTTTTGAAAGTTTGTCGAGCGTAACGTGGGTTCAAAGATCAACGTTCAGTACCCCGGATAGCGCTCTCAAACCACCAGAACGCATCGACTGATTTCTTCGCGTTTATTCCGTTCATAAATTGCTTTCATGTGGCTAAGGGTAGTATTTGAGGCAAAGCTTCACACAAGTCACCGACTACAATATTTGTTTAAAACTAGATTACTGTAAAGTACTTCTCGAAAACATAATTTATCAAACAATTTCTGATAATAAAACAATAAGTTCTACAAACAGATAATTTAAGGGTTTTAGAGTAGGAGCTGTATTGGCTGAATGAATGTAACTTCCCCAGCAGTAACTGTTTTAGAGCATGGAAGCAACAGAACTACAGATTATTCACTGAATCCCAGCAGGAGGTAGAAAAATGGCTGTTCTTCTGTTCCTCACACTCAGTAAGAGAGGAATAAGGTCAGTGGAGTAACCACGATCTTCTAGGTCCCTGGTACGTCACAATATACACACACACTATATATGTATGTGTGTGTGTGTGTCTTAGAAGCAAATTAAAAATTGTTACATTAAATTACCTTTGTTCCTATGAAGAACATCCTTTGTCAGATGTGTCCAACCATTTGACTGGTACTGTAGGTGTACTGTAAGGTACTGTAAGCATAAATGAACACGGGGCATGTAAAATGTAAAGCCCACGTTTATGGAGGCTGGTGAGAGCCCTTGTTAAATTAAAGGATGCGTTTGCGATTGTAGCTGCATGGTGCAATTTCACTTCTGTTTGAAGTGACATTGCATTCTTATAGGCCTTAAGGAAAGTATGCCATGTAACACAAGTGTTACAATTAACATGATGCCTTGAAGAATTCATCTCAGAGAGAGATGGATTCAGGACGCTGATTTTCACTACCAGGAATTTCCATCATGACTTTGTATGGTGTCACTGGTAAATAAACATTGGTTCATAAGGTCCAAGTCCAGTGTTTTGCAACTCTTGGTGGCAAGAATTAAATCTTGAAGATGTCCAAGCTATATTTGCATTCTTCGTTTTGTGTGTATATCACTGTCGGCTTAAATATTTGACTATGTTCATTGATTAATGTTAGACATTTTTACATAATTACCCAAACCAATAAATTAGAGTTGTTTTGCCCATGCTCCCTCTAGGCATCCCACTGCCACACACACAGGAGAGACTTTGACTGTAAAGTCATATGACTGAGTGATTCAAATTTTCTCAATAGCCTGGGAAAGTGTCATACAAATCAAAATTAGCTGGACTTCATAGATGAGTGTGAATGACCCGAATCTACATATGCATACAAGAAGGTCTAGGAGCTGGTTTGTTATTCATATCTGTAGTGATAGGCCTACATATAAAGCAATCCTAGATTCACATTCTATAGTTATGTACAGTTGATACCCAACATGAACTCTTACAACATTCTTGACACTTACCAAAGAAAAACTGACAGTGCATATTCTGAAGCAGACTTAAATTCTAAGAAACATTTAGGAACTCCAAGTGACTGTGGTAAATGATCACACTGAACCATTCATTTTGACATTTATTGTGCCTTTAGCAGACATATTTCTGCTCCTCGACTTCATTTCTTCTTCACACTTCAACAGTACAGCCATCTGTCACTCAGCAAAGTAATTTAGATTCTAGGAGCAGAACCTCTGCTCCAGGTACCATTTCATGGGAGGCAGAGAAAGACAAGGCAATGCAGAACAGGAGCTGTGACAGACTACGGACTAAAGCAGCGTTCAGGACACATGTGAAAATATGACTTTCCTCATTAAAGAGGGATATAAATAGAAAAATAAATCAATCCATTCTCACAATGTACCACTATTTACGTCTTGTTCAAAAACCATGGGCTTCTCTGAAGCAAGAGAGACAAAAGGTCACTTAAACTCACTGAGACACAGTTGCAATAATAATAATAATAATAATATTTTCACGGTCATTGCAGTTTTGAAACATGACTTTAGAAAAAAAGCTACAATGCTACAGTGGAATAAGAATAACTATGTTTTTCCACCATATCTCAGTTACATGTTCTCAAAGCCAGAAGGACTAGCTTGGGTAAAAGAACTGAATAAAAACAAAAACTCTAATCATGAAATAAATACCATATGACAAAGTGACAAGTGGATGACAACATATCAGTGGTGATGTGTTTCACCAACCATACTGAGCCTGCACCGCTTTTGCAGTACTACACTGAAATGAAAAACTATATGCAAGTAATTAAGACTAAATTTAAAGGACAACTGTTAGTATTTACAACAAGAATGACAAACTATATTTCTAAGGGGTTTTCTATTGCAAGTCAGTAATCTGAGTGAGTACCAAGGGGCTTGGGTGCCTCCTAAAACATACGCTCACCAAGGCCTCCTACAGCGATACAGGTGACCAATGAAACTGACTAAAGATGAGGAATTCTGCTTTTGTGGCAGGCATACAGCCATAAGAAAACCATTTCCATTGATCCTCACCAGTCAGACAAACTTCCTTAAATTGTAGAGTCCATATTCTGGTGTAACCCTGCTAGCTTTTGCAGCAATGATCAGTGAGGTGGTAAACATCTACATGGCACAGATTTCACTGAAGCCATTCAAAATGAGCATGAAAGTCACAGTACTACAAAACTCACAAAGTCTTAATCCTCACTATCTTCACTTCCTGTCTCCTGATGGACGGATATCATTAGTGCCATTTGTCCATTTCATTTAGATTGTAAATTGCACATGAGTCCAGGTGATGGTGACACTGTGACTGGATAAGCAGCATCTGAAATATGATTGGAGCCAGTGATCAACTGACCTCCAGTGGCTTCACAAGCTCCACCGCTTTCTGCATCTCAGTATCAGTACAGAGAAGACCTTTGACATACAGTAAAGTGCACTTCATTGATCTGCTTCTGAAGTACTGATGTTAATGCTTCAAAATAAGCATAGATATACAGGCCCGAGAACACCAACCACACGCCTTCAACAGGTAGTAGAACTTCAAATAAAAATTTGGCTAAGCTTATTCACAGAAAAAAAAATGTGCACTGTTTCATGTTGATCTTGAAAATAAAAGATTAAAAGTACTGAGTTGAAGGGTCATCAATCCATTCTGCATTATCAATCTGTTAAAAAACAAAAAAAAGACATGTAGAATGCACGTAGAAGACCCCAAAACCTTGTAACAGTTGCAAGACATCTGAGCAATGATACATTAAGGACAAAAAATATCAGACTGTCCTCATGTGCAAATGTCAGTAACTCCTCTTGTGGATTCTCCCTGACACACATCGTAAACTCTTAACAGAAGGTGGTGCCTCGGTTACACCCCTGTGGTACCTCCAGAAGTGGGACAATCAGAGAGACTGTACCAAGTAAACATCGCACACGGAAGCCGCTCAAATCCTGTATTTCAGCATAATGTCCTCCCTGCTGTTTGTCCCAACTACTGGGGCTACCTGATGCGGCCGTTGCCTTTGACTGGTCCCAGTTCTGATTTGGGATCTGGTGACAATGAGCTCCAGGTGGACTTGGCACATAGGGCTATGGTGGGGCACTGGGAGACCTGGGTGGAACATACATCTCCAGTCACCCAGAAGGCTCCCAACAAGGTGTCCACCCAGGCCTCTAGATCCTTGCCCACCAAAGAGGCCTTCTTCTTGCCCTCCTCCAGGTAGGGCTCCATGGGGGGCAACTTTAGCACTTGTGCCAATTGCTGGAAGCCTTGTTCTAAGTACAGGTTGCCAGAAGGACCTGCATGCAGCCAGCTATGGTCCTCTAAAAAAGGCACCAGACAAAAAGGAGAGAAGTATAGGCGATTAGAAATGATGGAAAAGCATCGATTACAAAAGCCTCTTTTTTTTAGCATCAGTACATTTATGCAGACAAAGCTCATTCTTGCAATGTCCCCACAACCTTTAAAGATGAGCACAATGCAATGCTTATACATCCTGTAATCTCAATACATCATTTACCAATGTGAGCACAAATGCCACAACAATCAATGCTAATAACACGTTAAGCAAAGATGATGTGATATCTGGCAACATAATGTCAAGTGACATTAGCATTCATTTACTGGATGGCTGAAGAATCCCTTTAAATGGAGTTCTCTCACCTTTACGAAGAGGCTCCCGTCCTTTAAAGGCCAGAGGCATAACCAGAAAGCGAGTTTCTGCTACCCGCTCCCACAGCCTCAGCACACGGACCGTCCACACTCCGGGCCTGAGAGGGCGCTGCAGCGGTGGCTTGTACTGGGTGAACTCCGCCTCGACGTCAACGCTGATGTCATACGAGGCTGCTACCACCTGTGCTGGGTCGATCCACACTATGGTAGCGGTGAGGTTGGGGCCACGAACCCACTTCTGCACCGCCACAGGTTCGTCCAGAGGACCCATCACACTGCCAAAATTCCGGAAGATTCTCTCCTTGGGATCCCAGTCAGTTCCAACCTGGTGGATGAGGAGGCCAAAGCATGCTTAACTTTCCCCTTAATCTCATTAAAGGAATAGGTCACCCAAAAATGCTTACGTTATTAAAAGATGCATGAAAACTAGCAGATACCAGATACCTACACACAAATGAGACTTCACACAACTAGACCTCATTAGCTGTTCATTACAACCCATAAACATCTTTTTTTGGCGAATTGCTCCATTAATGTGCGAAGTCTAAATTCCATCAGTCTGGTATATAGTTTTATAGTTAAACATTTCATCCCCAAAACACCACCCATACACCCTCTTAGACAGACACATGGATTAGATAGATGTATGTATAGACAGACAGACAGACAGACAGACAGACAGACAGACAGACCTTTATTGATCCCTTTTGGAGGGTTCCCTCAGGGAAATTAAGAATGACTACAACATTCTAGCCAATAGCAAACAGCCTGGAACTATGAACTCTGCACCTTCCAGAGCACTGCAGCAATAACCTTTCTGCCTTCCCCCTCACCTCCAGGTTCTTCAGCCTCTCGAACTCGCGCAGGTTTCCCTCTAGCTGTAGCGTGGCCTGAGGAACAGCCCACACCTCCAGCATTTCTCTTCCCCCAGACATCGCGCTCTGAACCTCCTGCCGTACCAGGTATCCCTGGAAACGGTCGTCATAGAAATAGAGATGCACAGACACAGGGTAGCCAACGGGCTCAAACCTGTGGGAAAATGGAGCAATGTTAAACCAGCACCATAAAGTTTTGGGGAGCTGAAACCCTTCAAGAGTCATGAAGTTCCCTTCCCCAGTACATGTTCTAGAACTCTGAAACTGGCAGAACATAACCCCCAGTAACAAATGTTCAATGCATCATACTGCACTCCATGACTCACAGCAGATGACTACTACTGAGTCAACTGCGACAAAATTTGGTGTGAAACCACATGACGCAAGATTTCTTTAGCAGTTCACACACACTTTTCCAGCACAGATTAGAAAGACAGTTAGCAACTGTGATCTCTGAACAATGTGAAAACTGAAATGAAAATCACATACATGAGCACAGCTGCACGGCTCAAGTCCTGCGTCATGTCCTGGAGACTCACCTGCAGGTGTTGCTGCTGGTGTGGGCTGTGCGATGAGCATGCAGGCCTAGTCTGAAGAAGGAGGAGTAAGCGGTGAGGGACACGTCACTGAGCATGCTCACACCATCCTCGTGCTCGAACAGGCTCTCCCAGTAGGCTTTGAGGGCCACCGTCCCTGGGCGATGGTGCCCGTACAGGTGGGTGTCCAGGATGTCAATGGCCTCCTGGTTCACAGTGGACTCAAACTTGCGTGCGAAGAAGGTGGGGCGAGTCAGTTGCTGTTGTGGAACAAGGAAGAGGATGCATGGTTATGAGCGCATGATGGCACCTTGGAGCAGCTTTATATTCTGTGCTGATCAAAAGCCTGGACACAACTACTCTTTCATGTTCACTAGTTTCCATGTCAGACAATAATAGTGAAGACAAAACTATGAAATAATATCTGCACCACCAAAGTAGCTATAACACTGCCCAAACTCAGGAAGATTCTCTCCTTGGGATTCCCTACCTCTGTTCCAATCTGGTAGGCAAGAAGTTCTGAAACTAGCCCAACATTACTCTTAATACCCTTGATAAAAAAACATCCATAATTAAAAAACAATGCAGAGACCACAAAAAATGTTAAAACAAATCAAAAGTAGCTATATTTAAAACATCTCAGTGTCACCACATTGAGTACTCTTGGCATTCCCTCAAGCAGTTTTATGAGGTAACCTTGTGGTGGTTTAATAGCTGAACAGTTCCCACATATGCTAAGTGCTTGTCAACTCAAAGAAAAAATTCATACCCAGGAATCAAATTCACCATTTCGCTATGCTCTGAAACAAACCTATACCCAAACCTTTATATCAAAATAAAAAATTAAAACACCATACATTCAAGTAGGTGTGTTCAAACCTGTGGTTTTTACTGTACATACACTATATTGCCAAAAGTATTCGCTCACTTTCGTTGACTCACATATGACCTTAAGTGACATCCCATTACAAATCCATAGGGTTCAATGTGACGATGGTCCACCCTTTGCAGCTAGAACAGCTTCAACTCTTCTGGGAAGAGTTCTGGGAAGAGTCACTGGTGCACAGTGATATTGGAAGAGGAAGGGGCCAGCTCCAAACTGTTCCCACAAAGTTGGGAGCATGGAATTGTCAAAAATGTCTTGGTATGCTGAAGCATTCAGAGTTCCTATCACTGGAACTAAGGGGCCAAGCCCAGCTCCTGAAAAACAGCTCTCTGCGCACTGTTCTTGAGCTAATCTGAAGGCCACATGAAGTTTGAATGTCTGTAGTGATTGACTCTGCAGAAAGTTGGCGACCTCTTTGCAGCACTACGCGTTTCAGTACCGGCTGACCCCGCTCCGTCAGTTTACGTGGTCGACCATTTCGTGGCTGAGTTGCTGTCGTTCCCAAACACTTCCATTTTCTTATAGTACAGTTGACTGTGGAATATTTAGGAGCGAAGAAATTTCACGACTGGATTTGTTGCACAGGTGGCATCCTATCACAGATTCACTCTGGAATTCACTGAGCTCCTGAGAGCGACCCATTCTTTCACAAATGTTTGTAAAAACAGCCTGCATGCCTAGGTGCTTAAATTTTATACACCTGTGACCATGGAAGTGATTGGAACACCCGATTCCGATAATCTGGATGGGTGAGCGAATACTTTTGGCAATATAGTGTAATTTGGTAGGGGTAAACAACCAACAACTAAGGGCAGATGCTATACACATCCTCAATATTCAACACTGAAGCAATCTCATGAAATAGTCATACAATTCAGTACGTTTATTTCTTGTTAGAATATAAATCATAATGTTAGACTGGAAAAAGAAGATCATATCCTTCAGGCATGGACTCCCCATGCCTCCTATAATCTGATGATCCAGCATTCTCTGTTCCTCCGTTGTCCTCGAGCAGTGCATTTGATAACCAGGAATGGACGGCCACTCTCCGACTGCTCCCAGACCTCATCACCCTCTCTGACCCTTCAAACCTCCACCTCCTCAACTCTATAAATACCTTCCCTTTGTATTGTAAAACCCACTATGAGTGAAACACCCTGAGCCTGAATGGACAGAAATGGTTATGGGAAATCAACAGTGCGATGGATGGATAATTTAGCTTGGGGGAACAGAACCAAATATTTCCCATTTTGGTTGCACATATCCCCCCACAAGGGTTCATTCCAGGACACACCTGCGGTTGGCCGCAGCATGTATTCTGAACGGGAAGGGAGATCCTGGCTGGGATCATCAGTATATGCAATCAGCCTTAGCGGTCAGGACTGAAATTACAAAAAGAATGGAGCTGGATCAGCTAAGAACAAAAAAAGAAATAGCGAACACATCCACTCCCATAACCACAATGGAGCACTGCCAACATATAATATGGCCATACCTCAGAAAGATCTAAATATTCATTCTGTAAATCCTGAAGCTGAAACAGCTGAACCCTACACTCACTGAAACTGTTAAACCGTTCATAATATATATATATTTGTTGCACACTGGGAGCATATGGTGTGTATCTGAGTATTTCTTGAATGACTGAATCTTTGCTGTGTTATTTGAATTGATTCATGGCCAGAACCAAACAAAGTTTGTTGCTATGGTGATATTGCGTTCAATATTGTTACTAGAAAGAAAGTCATCACCATTGAGCGGAGAGGGAGCCGTTCTGTTTAAAGCTTAGAATCTTCAGCGCCACTTTGTCTCAGAGAGAATGAACAAAGTACAATTACAGTTAACATCATGTAAATAATATCTATCCATCTATCGATCCATCCACAAAAATATGTAAGCCATGCGTTATCCGAAAACAGCGCCAAAATTCCGACCCGCCGACACGCGAACAGAGTCTTGCATCTTCTCTGACCTGAATTCTGATGAGGTCGGCGGGTTTGAAGTCGTTGGGCGAGCAGCCGCACCAGTCCACGATGTGCTTGTACTGGCACTTACAGCCCAGCTTCCTGTTCCAGTTGGTCACGCGCAGGTTGTTGTCCACTAGGGTGTCACACATGTGGCTGTTGCCCAGGACCGTATGAAAGAAAGACTGCCAAGCAAAATGGAAAGTTGAGAGAGGTGTGAGTGTTTTCTGGTTTGGGAATCATGGATTAAACCAGGATAATGTACTGGACAGTGTTACAATTTCTGATTATAAATACATAAATAAAATGAGAAGAATACTTTTAAAATATGCGGCATCCTCACTTTCTACATGTTCTAAAAGTTCAAATAACAGGAAGGTTCAGGCCGCAAGCTGGTCTGTTATGGGAAGGCACGTCACCTCACAACAACACAACCCAACACAACTGGCCATTAAGCCAGCGGCCCTAGAGAACAGGAGAGTTGTGCACCTCAGCGGGGAGCAGAGCGTAGGCATAGAACTGCTTTAACCCCGTCACCAGCTTGTCCTGGGAGCCCACCACGTACTCCACGAAGCGTCGCGTCAGCGCAAACCAGTCCGAACCGCCCGACACCTCCAGGCCGTCGGGGATGGCCCGCTCGCCTAGACGCCACATGTGGTCGTCACACTCGTGAAAGAGCCGGTCCAGACCTTGCTTCTTAATGAACCTGCAACAGGTCAGAGAAGCTGGTCATCATCCTAAACAACATTATTCCAATCACCATGTTATGGTGCTCAATGTTATGCAACAATTGAGCAGTTTTACTGATAGTAAAACCATTACTGTACCATTATTCTTACCACTGCTAATAATGCACATCTATAAATTTGAGTTCTTAAATGAATTACTATGTTACTGATCAATGGAATGGCTTAAATGGAATTGGGTTTTACATTTAGCAGACTCACTAAATATTAACAATATGCTTTATGCAGTTTTATATAAGCTAAAGTAAAACTATCACAAATGTTTTTTTCCAGGAATCTTTATACAAGTGTAGCAGTGCTTTCACAGGGACTGCGCGGCTAAACACACAGTCAGCAGTAAATACGCTGCAGGTATTTGGGGATTTGCATGTCAATGAGTCGAAAAGATGGAGAACATGCAACCTGGCATTCTCTCGGCCATGAGACTTCAGGAAGTTCTTGTCACGGTTCTGCGAGAGAAATGCCACCAGTTCATCGTTGGTCCTGTTTCAGGGCGATAGCAGGAGAGGGGGACAGATGGTGGGGAAAAAAGGAGCATGAGGGGAATAAAAAAAAAAGCTGACTTCCTTTAAATGGAATTAGCCACTCCTGACAGGATTTGGTGGGACTCAATGCCTCTGTGTACTTTGGGCCATAAATGTCATGCTGTTTAGTTTGTGTTTTTTTGTTTTTTTTTTTGCAGAAAAATAAATCCCCTGCACAGCTGGCTGTGGGGATTATAAATCACCCAAGAACATCTGTGATGTGTAGGGGGAGAAAAGACCTTCTCGATATGCGAGAAGACAGACATGCATGTGGCAGCTTCACTGCACCCCAGCACAAAGACAACTTTCACAGGGGACATCATCTCACAGCCAAACACCTTCTGCCCTGAAGCCCCATGCCTCTCCTATTGATGACCGAGTCTGACCGGGACTAACCTGACAGCGTCCAACTCAGGTGGTCATCAGCACTCCCAGCCACCCCCCAATCCTCTCCTGCTCCCTCCTGCTCTCCCAGCCACCCCCCAACCCTCTCCTGCTCTCCCAGCCACCCCCCCAACCCTCTCCAGCTCCCTCCTGCCCTCCCCGCCACCCCCCCAAACCCTCTCCTGCTCCCTCCTGCCCTC
>JAOXYF010000001.1:20940233-20972538 GCA_028565775.1 Sternarchorhynchus goeldii | reverse complement strand
AGAGAGAGAGAGAGAGAGAGAGAGAGAGAGAGAGGGAGAGAGAGAGAGAGAGAGAGAGAGGGAGAGAGAGAGAGAGATGTGTGTGTGTGTGTGTGTGTGCTGGTGAGCATTTCCCTCTAAGATAACCGAGTTTTCGACTTGTCATCATATCAGTAGTGCAGAGTCAGTATGCACAGCCACAGCCAGTCATCTCCCTCTGAGCACATGGAGGGGAGGCCTGCACCCGCATCACTATCACACACACAGCGACAGGTTCCACACTGGCACCACAGTACATGAAGAGTGAGACAAACAAGCACACAAAGGATGAGTGTGCTTGTTTGTCTCACTCTTCATTACCCCCCACCCCATCCAAAAAACAAACACACTCGTGTGCTCACTGACAGACGCATGCACTAAATCACATGTTTTATTAGTGAGTGTACACATGTGAACACGCGCACACTATTGCACATACAGGTGTGCACACTCACATGAACACACTCTCGCACACAAACACCCTCTGGCACAAACTCACACCTTTTGTAAATGCTGAGAAACTCTAGGACAAAACAAACTTGTTTGGAATTATTTAACCAATCATATATAGTGCTGGCTGGCACAGTTTGCTTACTTTCGTTCCATTAGCCTTCCTCTTTTGGATAAAGCATCTTAGTACTGAACTCCATCACTGTGATGGGCCATCAGTCCCAGAAAGAGACTTCATTACAACAAAACTGAAAGCTGCTTTGGATATTGTGTGTTAATGAGTGGAATAAATAAAATCCCCTGAGGGAGGGGATTCCTAGATCTTCTAAGCCACACCCAAGTGTGATCCACCCAGGCCCCCCTGCCTGACTAAACCAAACTTTATCTCACAAACACAGACACTCAAACACCTGACACTACAGGCACAGCCACAGGGCAGGAAGAGAGGGTGGTGGGTGGTGGGGTGTGTGTGTGTGTGTGTGTGTGTGTGTGTGGTACTTCTCTCTCCCCCCAGCCCCCCACACAGCCACACCTACTAAAGTCCCCCAGACACACAACAATAAATGCATGTACACACTTAACACACAGGAACATCATCCAGTTCCATCCTCACACATCTCTATATCTGTATGTCATCACATGTGGAGCACATGACCAGTGACACTTTCCCGAACATTTTCAGTACACAAACTGAAAGCAAAAACAGCATTTGAGATATTCTATAATCACTGAACACGTCACATAATAGGTAAAGAAAATACTGTCCAACACCTGGCTAGAAATGAACCTCACCTCTGAGCTGAACGACATGGTTTTTCACCATTTACCCAACCCCCCCAACACCTGTAGTCCAGCATTCTACAAATCGCATCAAAACTTTCTCAAAACACTGGTCTCTAGGAACTTGCTGTAAGTGACGATAGATTCCTGCATGAAATTGAGTCTTAGTGTCAGCCAAGGTCAACTTTTATCACCCCCCGCAACCTTTTACAGATGGCCTGCCCATAGGCAACAGTAACAAAAGAGACAAATCCCCTCTCTCCTTTGGGCGATACACACCCAGCAGGATATGTAAATTACGTCTTCCTAAGAAAACGGATCTGAGGAAAGGCAAACACTACGTAGGGCTGGTTCAGGCTCGTGAGGAGTTGTTGGTCAGGTGCTCAGTATTTCACCACAGACATAAAGGGGAGAAACTCTGTGTATTCAAGAATGGCAATATGATGTACAAGAATACATTATTTGGATTGTTATTCTGAGATTACATATTTTAAATACATCATTTTTTGTCTAGTTAACATAGAAAAACGTTAACATGAAATTGGACGTTATCCAGCAGGGGGCGCTGTTGCAGCACAAGTCTCACAAGAAGAGCGCAGTTCAGAAAAAAAGAAAAAAAAATACATTGATCTTTTAAACAAAAACAGCAGATATCTTCTCTCCATCTGTCACACACTGGTACATCCTTATTTTCCATGTCGGTTCAGTTTTCATGAGTGTTGCTACAGAAGAGAGGGGAACCCCGCCCCTCCAGAAAACACTCAGCTCACCATTCATATATTCTCAAACACACACACACACACTTACACTTTGCCAGACACTCTTATCCAGTGAGACTGAACATGACCTCGGTGTTACCATGGCATTAGGCATGCACACAGACACAAATCATTCAGTCGTACACACTAATAAATTACTACACATACTCATACAGAGACTGATGATTAGTGAATGTAACTGCTTCCTCAAGGGTCTGATCAAACAGGATAGGGGCAGTCTACATGAGCGCCTTAATCCACTACGCTCACCTTCTCACCAAGGCCTGCAGCACATGCTCACAGGAACATGGAAGAACGTTAGTGTGCAAGAGCGCTAAAAAACAGAGAAACGGCAGAGTTAACGACTGCAGATGAATGGTGGCGTGACTGTGTGTGGTCTGCAGAACAGGCCAGCAGCCTCTCACTCCCGTTCTCCATCACTCTCTCTATGACCAATCTGTAGAGCTCTGCAGTGCTTCTGAGCACCACACAGACACAGCGACGTTTAGCAAAAGCCACAAAGTGCAAAAAACCCAGAGAAAAGCGACAGCGGAGGGCCAGCTGGGTGAGAGTCATTTTTTCCTGTGTAGGTGGCAAGAAAAAACACTGCGAGAACAAAAAAGTGGGATGGAGGAGAAACAAAGTTGGTCAGATAACAAAGATTGGGGGATGAAAGAGAGAGAGAGAGAGAGACAGAGAGAGAGAGAGAGAGAGACAGAGAGAGAGAGAGAGAGAGACAGAGAGAGAGAGAGAGAGACAGAGAGAGAGAGAGAGAGACAGAGAGAGTTAGTGAGCTAGCAGAGACTGCAAACAGGAAAAGCCAAAATGAGTTAAGATGTGCTATAGGTCTTGAGGGTTGGTACACTACCTGCTGCCCAGTAAGATCACCGAAACATCAAGTGGCCTTATCAGTGTCCACAGCAATGCTACACACAGTATTCAGAGCCATGCCTCTTGCCTCAGGCCACCCAATTCTATTGCCAAGATGTACAAGACTGCAAGTTATGAACCAAAGAATTCTACAGAGGCTATGCATGTGACATCACCGTTGGTGGCGGTCGCGGCGGTTCCGCCCACTGAGTGGCAGTGTTAAGTGTTCAGCGTGACAACATATCAACCATGGGAAAGAGCTGTTGCGCGATTGCCTGTATAAACAGATTCAGCAGGAGTTCAGAGCTATCTTTGTACAGACTTCCAAAAACTGGACACAAGAAAACCTTACCAAGACATACCCAGTTTAGACTGTTAGCACTGAAGATTCAACGTTATTGAAAAAGAGAAACAATAAAGACTATTGGCTATGAACAAAGTAGGCCTAGCTACCTTACAGTTTCCCAAATAAAAGCTGTAATGGAGCATAAATATTTGTAATTTACTTTACATACTCTAGTCTGCCTCCAGGCTGTGCTCAGTGTAATACCCAGGTATAAAAATCAGCTATATAAATGTCACAAAACCTGATTCCAGGCCACATATCAATGTCCATGAAATACTGGTTCCTTTGTAATTTGGGTGGATCGCTATTAAATCCAAATGTCTATAATTTAAGCAAATAATCATGTCATTCATATGGTTTTCACATTCCCCTAATTCGTGCAGTCATAAAGTAGTTTAGTTTTGCCACTCAGGGACCGAGTGAGCATATTCCAGCTGTAACGTGGCATCACTGCACACCCTCAATGTTGTGACCATACTGCTGCATAAAGCGATTACAATATTATTATAGTTATTTTTTTTTAATAACAACATGCACTGTTGAACTCTTGATTTAAACATTGGGTAAAGATTGGTCTGTGTTACTCTAACCAAATGAAATATGGTAAGAAGTGAGCAGGCCATGTTAAAGCACTGCCTTCCTGTGCACGTGCCACTGCTCTCCTCACAGCTGTCTGAGCCCGGTGCCGCAGACAGCAACCATCTCAAAGCCAAATGTGCATTACATAAGCGTTACACACAAGCACTGTTTTTCTTAACATGATGAGACAGCAGAGAGTGCATTTGAGCTCTGCTGATGACTATTGACACGACTTTTTTTTAAGTAAATGTGTCATGTCAGTTGCTAGTTCAGATAGAAACCGCAATCAAGGCAAGACCAAATCAGACTTGATGGCACTGTGATTCTTGTTAAAGGAAAGCCTCATATTAATTAACTAGATCACTTATACGTGTACAGGGTTATAGGTCATCATAACTCATAGTCACCATATGAGGTGTTCTAACACACGTAAAATGTTTACAACTCTACATAACAGCTAGGCCCAGCAACCATATATTCCTAATAGGGTAAAACGATTAAAGAACACATCTACATTGTCCAAACAGCTTGAGAATGAAACAGTAAAGGCCTGTGTAGGAAATCGAGACTGCTATATTGTCCATGTCCTGAAGGAATCGAGACTGCTATATTGTCCATGTCCTGAAGGAATCGAGACTGCTATATTGTCCATGTCCTGAAGGAATCGAGACTGCTATATTGTCCATGTCCTGAAGGAAGACCTCCTGTTGCTGCAAAGCTGGATGGTAAACCTCAGTCTGCCCCATCTAGCAAGAACAGATCTCACTGCCCGTTAGCCCCACTGCCATCGTTTGATCAAAGTCACCTTAACGGAGTTAATCTTAACGAACGAAGCCACACCCACAGTGCGTGTTCATGCACCTAGGGACACTACACATCGCACATCCTTATTTGAACTGGTACTCACTTATGAGACTTTGTGATGGCACGTAAGCCATGCGCCGAGATCAGCAAAGCAGGGCTCTCGGCTTTCCTGTCAGCCCAAATGGAATGTAAAACCAAACCACAAAAAAAAAAAACAATCAAATGAGGTAAACATGCCAGAAAAATGACTTTTGAAAAACACCTCATCCTGTACTGGGGCACAAAGAACGCTTCCCGCAATGGCTGAGGCAGGCCAGCTGATGTGGGCCTTCGAGTATGCAGGGAGAAAGGGAAAAATAACAAACATGGCCTACCACTTCCTGCTACAGCAAGACAGCACAGCCCAGTCTAGTCAGTGGCTACATGTCACAGGCCCAAACACAGCAGAGGATTATGGGAAGAGGGACTGAGAGCCAGAACCCACACCAACCCACACCAACGTCGGACACCATGAACCACTGGGCTCCTCTTCTCAGGAACTCGAATGTTATGCAGCCTCCACTAAGCTGAGCCTTTTGCCCACAAGCTTATACTAAATTTACCCAGCAGAAGTAGTGAAGTGAGAGTACAGAGAGTCTGTCCTTGCTGTGTCAAGTTGTGCATCCCACACCCACTCAGAAATGCTAACGCCGCCTGAAAGAGGCCGTCTGGCTGGAAGTCTGCACTCTTCTCCAGCACTAAGGAATTTCACAGAGGACCTCAGACGACACCTCCACCAGCAGCAGCAGCACACTCTAGCTGCACAAAAACAGTACATCTTTAAAAACAGATGCCTAATGGAACAAGAACTTGCATCTTAAAACACGCAGAACTGAAAAGCGACACCTTCTGCAAAGGTAGGACACGTTCCCTTTCAGGGGTGTATCTTAAAGTGTGCAAGTAATAAGGGGTGCGCTGACACCACAGCATTGTGCAGTAATTCATGCCCTCTGCCTTTCTGGAGAGCAGGAGCCTTGGAATCAATGGCCTCTTTCATCACCTCGCTGTCATGCTGAGAAGGCCTGCCTGGAGAGAGGTCCCGCTCGCCCGTGGACCACAGACCACTACGCTTGTGCCTCTTGTGCAAAAAAATCTGCAGATGACACATCACAGTTCACTCTGCGCAAGGCTCTGCATCCAGGCCACCACAACTTACTTGGTACAGCAGAATGTCTCACAATGAGAAGAGGGGCCTTCTTCTGCTGTACCTGAAGGCATATAAGAACACTGCAACAATGTATGCACGTGTGTGTGTGTGTGTGTGTGTGTGTGTGTGTGCGTGCTGAATCTGTAATACCATTTTTCTTAGGGTGTCCAACAAGCCCTTACCTGTAGTTATCATTCTGAGACTGCTATTTAGAGAAAGTGAGAGAGAGGAGAGATAGGGCTACCCAGGAGAGCTAATTATGAGTGGAGCTTCTGGAAAACTTTTCAGCAAGGATGCAAGCTGCTCCAGTTCAGAAGGGACAAAACAAACGCGGGCGCCTTCCAATCATCTTGGAGCAGTATTTCATCCTACACTGCCAATGCGGGCTAATGTTAAAGCCTAAGGGGGCTAGTTAACAATCTCATCTGTAACAATAATTAGCATCATTCGCCTTTTTTGGCTAAAGCATTCTTGGATTGGCTTAGAAAAGGAAAGCATCTTTATTTCATATACATTCCACTACTCCAGCAAAATCTACCCTATGAAATGGCTGTTTACTTGAAAATGACCATATTGTTTCTTAGACACAGAAAATTAAAATATCGTTTTCCCAGACACCTCACTGTAAAACACACATTCGATTAATCACAACAGACCTGTTTCTGTAACAAAACACACGCCTAATTGTGTAGTATGTAAACAGATTTAGGTTTAGGATAGGATCTTAAAATTCAAAATCCCTTCAAAATTGCAAGGATACGTTGAGCTCTCGGTTTCTGAAATACATCAGACGTTTAATCTGGCTTTCACATTTCCTCTATGTGATTTTAATTTTTTAAAGGTACAAATGTCAAGTAAATCACTGCAAGGTGAGAAACAAAATTAAATACACTGACCCAGTGTTGTGTTAGGTTATGTTAGCTGTACTGAGAGAGCTAGTATCCACGACAGCGCATTCCTCATACTCGTCGTTACATGTTGTAATTCAAGGTGGCTAGCTAATTACAGTATCGACAACCCTGGATCTCTAAGTTTTTTTGTTGTTGTTCGTGAGGTACCTTCAACAAACACAATGAGGCAGCCGTTGCCACAATTAATTTTATACACATGGTCGATCTTAGTTGGATAACTAACTAACTAACTTCTTTTTTCTGTTTCACAGACACGTTATTGTTAGTCAAGTATTGCACCGCCATAAACACTGACCAGACCGGAGCAAAGCGATGCATATTCACGACTTAACTTAAATTAATAAGTCAAAATGACTAGTTATTAAGCACCAGGGACGAAGCCCCGACGTTTAAAACCCAACGCGGGGCAAACCAATAGGCTTCGTTAGTTGACATCTGCATACATCGCCAAATGTTTGCGTATCGACAGTTAGCCACTCAGTATATTACCCTGCCATCTGCTGTCTCAATATATTATATTAACAAATGCAGCTAACCAGCTAACGTTATCGTGCTATGGCTACGTCAGCACTACGGTAAAACAGATTACTCTGAAGTGTCGCCTTGTTTTCATAGCTGCTAAGTTAGCTAGCTAGCCAACATGCTAGATCAAATCAAACTGTCTCAGTACTCGCTAGCTATGGGCAGCAGCTTTGTATCTGATTTAGATAACAACAGCTAGCTAGCCAGCTATGTCATTTTTAAAATCCTTACCTCTGCCTCTCCTTCCTCGAGACTCCTTAAACTCCATACTACCAAGCCTTGGATCAAGAGAATTGTTAGAGCGGCGGCAATTGCAAGTTTGTATCGTCGGAGAAGCTTCTGTACACGGGTACTCGCCACCATTTTTCCTCACCCGTGGTTTACATTTAGCAGCGAATCGTTTTGTGCGAATGACTCGGTTGTAAGATTCAGTTAGAAGAATCGTGTATGGAATCAAGCACGTGTCAAATCCAAACGATACCACTGAGTCACATGTGGGTGTGAATCTCCTTCACTCCGCTTGTCAGTCCGATTTTATGGAGTCACACCTATGTCTAGTAAAATGTAGGTCTACGTCAACTAAAAACTGCATTGTGATAATTTATCTATCACGCTTGCTTAAAAATGGATTAAATCTAATTTATAGATTTTTATAGGCCATATTTGGCCTTTCCCCCACACATTTACTATATTTTAAACAGCAATATTCTAAAATAGGAAAATGACACCAGTGTTTTATGTTTTGAACTACAGGCAATTATTTTCGAAATTTGCGGCAACTAAGATGAAATTTCTTAGGTTAGTTTTAAGATCCTGTATATCGCTTTAAAGTATTGGTGTGCCTTATGATGTTTTGAACTATAGCTCTGCCAAGTGGGGTAATGGGGTAAGCAGTATCCTTCATTTATGTTCAGACACTCAGTGATGAGGTCACCAGTGATGGTGGAGCTATGGAGCAGCATCTCTCACATATTTTAGAAGAAACACGTGCAGCCTTCTGCCATGTTAGTGTTGTTGTTTTGTTTATCACGGGAGTTGGAATCAGTGTTGGGCAACATTTTTTCTTTGGGCATACATTTTTTCTATACTAAGAAACATTTTTACGTTAGCCTATAAATGTCTACCGATATTAGTTTTTATTAGGGTTGCCAACAAGCCTCTAGACAAAATATTCATAAAACAGTACTTTCCATACAACATCTATTAAAATCGGTGTATAATGATTTTTATTTAATGTTTACAATAATGAATTGTTTAGTTTGGCTACATAATTATGGGTTGCACACGGAAAAATAACTGGTAACATGTAGGCCTAAATAAATACACTCAGAAAACCTGCAAAACATTTCGCAATAAGTATAGTATGTGGAATGGTAGGCTACTGCAAACGTTTGGGGAAGACAAAGCACATTAAAATGGCTTTCCTTAGTTTAATTTTCCTCTGAGGCAACAGCGATGTGATTGGTATCTACTCTATCATTTCACAGCCGTAAGGCGACCGTATAGGAAAACTAGTATATGAAAACCGCGATTTATTCCCCTGCCAACAGGCGGCCCACTTTAAAAGCAGAAAGTCCTCTCATCTCCAGGACAACCAGTAAATGTTAGCGGAATGCCACACACACAACTACGGCTTTCCAGTGGCATCAGCAACCGCACTGGATCGTGCTGCTCCATCTACTATGAGAGGGGATTTTCTTAGTTTAAGTTCGTAAAAGGGAGTCAGGATTTTTAAAAATTTACATAACAACTCAAAATACTGGATTTCTCCTTCATGTTTTCCTGCTCACTGCGCGTCCACGGCGCGTCCGTTCAAGGTATGCCAAAATCTGCCCAATACCAACGTCACGGCAGTTTAAAAAAACCGACGGTGAAAGTCGTGACTGACATGCAGCGTAACAGCGAGAAGTTTTTTGGGCTTACACTTTTCGGTCTGAGATGGAGAAAGAGAGAAACTGAACCCTGACTTTACTGATCATTTGCCATAAGAAGGGTTGAGGCATTTTTTTTTTTACATTTTCAGAGATGTCTACCGCCGTTTCTCCAACAGTATCCTCTACACTTTTCCCCACGGATCAATTGACAATCATTGTGGCTTCATGTAAGTGAAAGTCGTGCGCGCTATTCACTATATTGTGTAGGTGTTTATAGCCTTTTTCTATTTCATCTCAACGGACTGGACTATTTTGCTTTTCTTTTAAAGTCTGATTATAAGGAATCTATGATGTGTTTATTATTGTTGCTGTTGTTTATTTACTCTATAGGTTAGATTTTTAATAGGCTGTCATATATAGACTACATTTTATTACGTTCAATGCAATAAAATTAGCCTAAGAACTGTCCTATTGATTTTTTTAATAGATAATGTTCACCTAACATTACTGGTTAATTATAACTAATACTACAAAAATGTATGTAAACGATTTCTATCTGTCTAGCATTCAGTTGGTTGGTAAATCATTTGATTAATGGCAGTTAACACGAACATCAAAAGCATGGTTAACGCTCTGATTGATGAGGTCCCTTTCTTTTCTCCACTCAGTTTCTTGTCTGGTGTTTTTTGTGGTGATTGTGCTACTGCTGTCTCTCCTCTACCGGAAGGACCCTCTCTGCTGCAAAGTCAGGGCTTATCAGGACTCACATGGAGATTTAGTAAGACTCATCTCCATTACTCACACACATGCTCATTTCATCCTCAAACCACAATCAAGAGAATCCAGAAGAGTGAACATGCTCAGTCAGGCCTAGTTTGAGTTGTTCTGTTAAAGGAAGATGTTCTACTGATAGTTTTATCAGAAGCTCTCTTGGGCGTCTGCACAAACATTACGTGGATTATGTTTTGTTTTCCTAAAGGCATGTCCACTCTAATTCAACTAAATTATCTCGGAGACATCCCTGCTCTTGCCTATAGTTGTTATTAGGAACTGTTCCAAATATTTTGACTTAGGTAATGGAGTGGTTGTGTAACCTCAGGCACATCAAATCTACCAGAACTATTTTTAAACAAAAGTGAATTTAAAGAAATTTCTCAAAAATGTTTTGGTGTTTTCATAAAATATAATAAACATTTTGATGGTGCCAGAAGCAGAACTGTTGAATATCTACAGCTACACCACTATCTCTTGCTACAACCACCATCCACTATACCCACAATGGAACTGTGCAGGAGAAATTAATATGTCATGGCTGTGAATCTCTACAAATCTGTACAAATAGAGCTTCCACTAAGTAGCATATAAAGGCTTTATTGTTCCCATTGGTCTGTTCATCACCAGCATACTGTATCTTGGCAAACATTACTAGGTAATCAGATCCATAACTGTGGAGGAGGGAAACTCCCAGTGTGGTGCTGGGCACTGATGTTTCAGCTGACCTCTTCTGTCCTGCTTAGGCTCACTGATGGTCCAGCAGAGTTGGGCTAACTGACCCCAGAGCAGTTTGAATAGTACAGAAACTCCAAAGCAGTCCAGAACTGGGTTTTAACTAACATCATCCAACTTGCTAATCTTGCTAACAAATAGCCATTTTCAATATATGTTTTAGATTATAGATTTATATTTCTGTTTTGCTTGTTTGTTTATTTGTTTTGTTGTTTGTTTGTCTGTTTCTTCCTTTCTGTTCTTGCTTGGTCTTTTGTTTTGTGACGTTTTCTTTTACCAGTATTTCACAGACCAGTATTTCCCATTCTGCAGTCCTGCCATTTTTTCTGCTTTAACACACCAGTTCATGAAGGCCTTGATAAGTGACTGATGAATCAAATTCCCTAGAGGTGTGAACACAGAGCACTATACAGTGCAGGCATATGCAAAGATGAGGTCTGGCAAACACTTATAGATAAAACATAATACACCATTTCCTTTCAAATGTTTGCAAATAAGTCACAATATTGTTCATGTGAGGATAATCTTTGTCCTGGCTGGGCTCATGTCTGTTGCAGTTATGCGGTCTTTCAGTGGTTTGAGGCCAGTTTACAGTTCGAATTTTAGAAGAAACTGGTCGCAGATCAATATCAACTTTTATCCTCAATGTTGCTGCAAAGGAAATATCCCATCTGTCACAGCTCACAGTCCAGCAATAACATTATCACAGTTTCCTCTTCCTGCTTTGTGTCAATCTTACCAGGCTCCCAGGAGGAACCTGGTGCTTATCTTAGTAGGGCAGAAATGAGGCTTCCCCAATCTTCTTCTAATCTGAAGGAAAAACATGGCCACCTCCTGCTATATTTAGCTCTGGAATGAATGGGCAGATGTTAATGTCATGACAGGAAGAAACACAGGTTGTTGTTCTAAGCACTTTCTCATTTTGTTCTTACAAGAAGAGGAAATCTACAACACCTGTCATACCATCCTCAGTAATGGCTGTTAACAGCATATAATGCTGGAATCATAATCTAAAGTTTTGACCTCAGAGAACTCTTTTTCATTGCTGAAACCAACTAAGCTATTGTACATGAAACAATTAAAAAGCCCACAAACACTAAAGTGTGTCAAAGAGACCCTTTGGGTAATGATAGCTCTTAGTGTCGGTACTTAACTTATTTCTTTTTTCACATACTTATACCTTCCCTTTTCTTAAGCACTTTTCCCATGAATTGTAGTTGGTCCCTCCTGTGGTTGTGGAAGGAGGTATGCAGAGACAAAAGCTTTACTTTAAACTGGGCACTGAAAAAGGCACAGCACTCAAGAGGTCCTCCCCCGACTTCAGCGCTGATTTTACACGCTTGCACTTTTTCACACTGCCTGAATTAGGGGGCCAAACAAAAGGGTGTTTCTCTCTCTCTCTCTCTCTCTCTCTCTCTCTCTCTCTCTCTCTCTCTCTTTCTCTCTCTCTCTCTCTTTCTCTCTCTCCCTCTCTCTCTCTTGCTTTCTTTCTTTTTTTTTTTAGAACAGCCAAGACTCTTGAAAGTGTGAACCAGTGAGGAGAAAGTGACCCCTGACCTTGCCTTTGCCAAACACCACCTAGTCTCCCTCTATCCTGGTCAGGAGGGGCGGTAGAAAAGGTCAAAGTGTGTCACAGTGAATGACGTCACTGGCCCTGTCCCTGTCATGCAGCTCCATACAAGTTTTATAGACTGCAGAACTGCAGACCAGCCCCTGTTCCCATCCCTTAAGCCAGCACTGCAGGAGGTCTCACCGAAACTAGAGCTCACATTATAGGAAACGCTTCACCTCACACCACCTCCCGCATGCAAGCTTGTCACCTCAGCTGACAAACGACCATGGCGTACTGCTTCTTTGTGGGCATATGGGGCTGTAAAATCAAAGCATGCTCATTAAGTGGTACCTGCTGGAGGAACAAGAGAGGAACAGAATGAAGCTTTTAAAATGGCCAGTTTCTGGGGAGGGCTACTGAGGGCCTGGATGACACAGAAAGACACTGCATTGTCTTTGGACATAAAGGCTTCCATTTAGGTATGGGGTAATCACCTAGAGTCCAGCTGGGTCGGGGGAATAGCCCCAGGGTCATACAGTGGTGCCCTGCCATAATCTTGTTTGGGATGGGGGGTGGGTGGCCACAGGGCAGTCACTTGGTGGTCCTCTAAGTGGCATTATAATTTATGCCTGTCTAAAGGTCTGAGTTGAGCATTGTAGAAGTGAGGACAGGAAAGGACTTAGTGACAACTCACAAAAGAGGACATGATTTCATATCTCTGTCTGCTTGTTGTCTGACAGGGAATGAATATAGCAGCCCCTTAAATACCGTGTCAGTGTTTTCTGTTGTGTACTTTTTCTGCAAAAGAGTTAGGCTGTCTAACGTTTTGCTAATAACCTTTCTACAGGAGGCCCCTTCTCAGTATTACAGCAGCAGACAAACTCTAGTGGGCTCACCCTGTGCTGAGCTGCCCTGTACCACAAGGCACGACAACATAAACACTCAGGTAAGCTCTCTGAAAGAAATATCTCCTCTTCACAAACTGGAATGTTTAGAAACTGTGGTGAATATGATAATACTAGAATCATTCATGTGGTTGCATTTCTAATGATCCTATTGGCCACTGGTCAATATCCTTCATCCTCCAATCACAACTCTTCATCCATCCTTCAGTCAGGGCAGTTGTTCTATGTTGGACTGCCCAGTACATACCGCCTCCCGGACCTGGACCCTCCCCTGCCCCGCCTACCCTCCTACGAGAGCGTGCGCAAGAAGGACCGGCAGCGGCAGATCCACATGATGATAGCTGACCGCTTTGGCTTGAATGGACGCATGATGACAGAGGTGAGTCTCTTTGGAAAGGTGCTTGGGTTAGGTATTATTCAGCACATTTCACCTCCAGAGGCAGTCAGTATAATTGAATCACTTGAGGCTGTGTCCCCACGGTGGCCCAGAGTTATCGACCTCATCTGCTCTGTAATTGTAGTAAATAAGAATGGATTGGTGTTGTGTAAATTATCCTCAATTTCGTAGTGCTCACAGGAGTGTGACGGCATGGAGCGACCTTCCCAGTCACAAACACCAGCTCTAGCCCCTCACCTGTGCTGCTACCGCCATGACACGCAGGTTGTTCTTTTCAGTGTCCTTTGATGTTGATTTTGTGGTGTGCTGTTTGAGTCGGGAGTTACACATGAGCACACAAACTAATGGAGAAAAAAAAAGGCCTGTCAAACACAATTAAACCCAGTCTCCTGAAAAGTAAACAGCAGAGGAGAATGTGGCTTATTGTGCTTTTCTTCTCTCCTTTTCTCCTCCCCATGACCCTGTCAGTGGGTGGAACCTTCCACCCCCTCATTCTGTCACTCACAGGATGTTTCCCTCACTCACTGGGGGGTATTACTTGGGCCTAATTATGTTGTCTGTTCCAAGACCATGGACTGCAGTTAAAACTCCAAAATGAGCCCTGCCTTCTTACAAACCTTGACAGTAGGCTCAGGGCCATAAGATAAGAATTATTAAATGATAATGTGGCCCAGCTCAGAGAGAGAGACCTAACAGAGAGACAGACAGAGAGAGCAGCTGCAAGATGATGCAGGAGCCAAGCCATGAGAGCAGTGTAGCTAAGCAAATCTGTTATGTAAATACTTGTAGAATGAATTACAGCAAGTTTTTACATTTGAAGACACAGTAGGTCACATTAGGTTTCCTTAATGGCAGTTGCAATAAGTATCTTGCTTGCCTTAGGCTAATATACATAATCCTATAAATAATTCATGAACGCATCGCATAAAGCAACATTCAGTGAAATGACTAAAGATTTCAAACAGCAAGGCAACAAATCTACTTTGGAAAAATAGATTTCTGAATATTTTTTTATTTTAGAGATTAACCTCTTCTCACCATGTCTGTTTCTCACTGCAGCCACCTCCCACATATGAGGAGAGCATTCGCCAATCTGTGCAGTCCCTAGACGTTCCATTTGACACCATGTCATCAGCAGCTATGCCAGCTGCTTTGTTGGGGAACCTTCAGTCTCCTGTGGATGCCTTACCTCAGTATGAGGCACAGCCTCAGAGCACTGCCTCACCTGGCACTCACAGCACCCCTCAACCAGACTAAGCCACAGTTTCCAAATTACTCCAGGACAAAGATGTGGATCTACTATCACTAGAGTATCCTGGCACAGCAATGGCAGTTTCCACTGTAACTTGAATGCGGACTGTTGTTTTTTAAGACAATATTTGATCAGGCTGGTGGAAATCAAGGCCAAAGGACTGCAAACAGAGTCATGAGGAGAGTGGTGTCATTATACAGAGGTCAGGAGTCTCGAGCACACCTTCCATGTGTTAGAAGCACATCCTACAGACTGGAGCTTTGTTTACAAATGACTCTTCACACCAGAGCAGGAAAATCATGGGATTTGATTGATTAGCCTTTTTCTAGTGGGCATGTGCAGAAACCTACATAGCAAAAAAAAAAACGTGTAAACAGCAAAGGGCCTTAATGCAGTCTGACAGATGTGGCTTAATTTACTGAATCACCATGTAATCTCAGGGAACGCATAAACTTTATGTGCTAGAGGTAAAGAGTGAGACTACCTGAGATGACAGGTTCATCTCACACCAAAGAGCCATTTGTTGACATTTTTCTTCTTTATTAGATGTTGTCTTTCACAGTCTGAAATTTCTAGAAAAAAACTGTGAATCTGCACAGATATCTTCTTTTATATATTTCTGACCCTTGGAAGTTGTTGTGTGTTTTCTCTTTACAAGTTCTGATGCCTCAGCATGACATACATTCTAGTGTGTGTGTCAAACTAAGAACTGTATGTCTTTGGAATATGAGAACTTGTACAAAGGTTGGCGTAAATAAAATACGTTTTGCCGATCTGTTATCTTTCAGACCACATTTTAGGTACCATGACTAGGGCCTGTCAGAAATCATGTTTAGAATCAGGGGATTGGAATTTTAGTCTAAAAAATAAAAAAATAACAAAACAGCTCCTCCTTATGTGAGGCTTGTGGACAAGAAGGGAATTAAAACACAGTGGGCCTTCCAGCAACTGTGAATTATGCCAAGGTTAAAGCTGCTCCTGTTAAATCTTCTGCTCTTCCGAGGTTGTATCAAACATCACTAAAGACATGCACAGATATGCTATCAATGTTGCTGACCAGTGCTCTTAGGGTTCGGTCTGGGTTAGCTTTGCTTTGCATTCTCAAATGGCGTCTAATTTGCAAAGATCTATTTTCAACTAATTTGAATCCCCAATGGACAATGAATGCGATACGTGGTTTTTCTGTGGCTGTTTTACAACTAGGTGTAGAACAGTGACTGAAAACCTCTTCAATAATGATAACTGAGAAAGGTGTATATATGTTTCACATGTATGTGTTATTGGTTAATATACCATGTACATATCCATTAATATTTGAAGTACATGTACAAGTACTTATGTACATCATACATTGCCATAGTAAGAGTTAATGTGGTGCAGTATCGCTGGTGCACGTGTAATTTGTGTATAGTTGCTATGTACTGTGAGATGTGAAAAACATCTTTCAGTTCAGAGCTCACCCTTTCACCTAAATCTCCCATTTCTGAAGCCTGCTTTCCTTTTTCACTCGGCCAGCAATAGGAGGCAGAGCTGATGAGTCAGCGCCCGTCAAAGCACGACTCCTGGTGGGCATTTGCAGAAGCAATCTCTTGATTGAGGCTGGCTACCTGCCCTCAGAATGAGCTCTGAAGCACCGATGCCACATTTCCAGCAGAGCCTCTTCAGGCCTGCATTGTTTTGATCTGGTTGGTGTCCTAATGAGAGACAAGTAGCAAAGAGATGTAAGCCTCTACTGTTGAAGAGCACAGTTGGAGCTAGCCTTCAGGGAATGAGGTATAGCTGTGGGAGTGACATGTGTCAGCTCTGGCCCAAATGAAGACACAGGGTATGTCACAGTTTGGTAATCTCTTAAACCTTCCTTCTTAGTGCACCAATCCAACTTAGGTCATTAATCTTCTAGGACATGGCTCATTAGCGTAAAAAGCCATGGGGAGAGGCTGCTCAGCTCTGACAACTCATTAATGCCCAGGACTGGCTCAGAGAACCTAAACAGTAAAGGGCTGCTTTGGATTAGCTATCTTGTTTGAGGATCTCTAATCCCTGGAGAAAAGGCATTTGTGAAAATGATGGCAGTTTTTTTGTTTGATTTGCACTGCAGACAAAATACTGTGGATAAAATATAGCTTATCCATATATATTAGCAGTGGCTTCAACTAATTCTAACATACAGTGTTGATTGCAGTCAGTTATGTAATACTGTAGTAAATCTATTCATGTTTATATTATCTACAATAGCTGGATCGTAATGAAGTTTAAGCAAGTAATTTGACATAATATGCAATAGACTATATGCCTACTTTTCTGATTGAGATACCAGTATTTCATCAATATAATCGTCATCGTCGTCATCATAATCGTCATCATGACAATCACGACTATTATTATTATTATTATTATTATTATTATTATTATTATTATTATTAGCAGAGGTAGTAGTAGTATTATAAAGATATAAATGAATACGATTAAAATGTTGTAGCAACTCACGTATAAATGTTCCATACAGCCGCAACAAACATGGCGTCATTCTCTGCCCACCACGTCAAGCGCTGCATCCGGAAATATCCGAATCATATTCGGATGACTGAAGTAAACAAGGTCAACTATTCACCGCAGTATTCACTGTCAGTTGCATCGCTTACCGGTTCTACTGTCGCCGTCAGATTGAAAGCGTAGGATAAAGAACAGTTTCAGAGGTAGGACACTAAATACAAAAATGTTATGCCTAAGTCATGCAAAAATGTTTACGCAGTTTCTGTTCAGTTTCAAGTAAAAGGGGGGTACTATTATGTTTTTTCGTAATCCAGCATGGCACTGTTTACATTCACCCTAATGAGATGTCAAGCAAAATACCTTAAGGGCAATAGACGTTGCAATGTCATTCAAGGGTACTGGCTCATCCGTATACATGTTGGCTCTTGAGCTGTGGCGCAGCGTCAGGTTCCATTATTTTTACTCTTCGAATACCTGTCGGGACAGGTTGAATTGGAACATTTCTGAGGTAGGTAGAGGGCATAATCAGTTAGATCAGTTACTTACTTACCTTTCCTAAAATGTCGTAGTCAACCGTGGCAAAATGGTTGACTAAAACGTTAGCAATAAATAACAGTAGGCTGCAGCAATTGCATGCTGTAAAAGCATCTGTATATTTTCAGCTGCACACGACCTCATTTGTTATTTCTTTTAAAGTGATTTAAAAAGAAAGTAGGTATTTGACTGCATGTATTGTCATTCGTAAGCCATAATAGAAAGCAGATATTGCATTTTAGACATTTTTTATAAGTTCTTTTTTTTTAAGTCAGAAGCATTTTTTAAAGAGTAAAAATGCTATAAATTCCCGATTTAGTTTTACGTTATTTAGAGTGGAGATGAAACTGTGCAGAGATGTCCTGCATTGATGTGACATGTATTCGTCTATTGTTAGCTGAGGTACTCTGCTTGGCCTTCAGGCAGCGGTTCGGTTCTGCGCAGAGTGCCGTGCTGCCTCAGCTTCAGCAGGCTGCCAAGCGATGACAGCAGGGTCTGCAGTTTTACCTCCGCATTGTACTTTTAACCTCTCTTCTTTAAAATTTAAAAGGGTACAGACTTCCCTCAAATGACCCCGAAAGCCTAAAACCATATATTTTCATTACTTTACGGTAACAAATCTACTGACTAAACACCACTTTATAGGAAGGTGAAATCAACATGCTTGAGTCTTTATAATATTAATGAATAATATTAATTTATAATTTTAATATTAATGCACCAGCAGGGGAAACTTTGTAAAGTTTGAGCATAACCATGCAGATTTATAACCCACTGACACTGTTCCCATTTGATTTGATTCTCCATCTACAGTTTGGAAAATATTTTGATGTTTTAGGACTGTCATATCAGCCCAGTACAAATCATGAATCATTTTAACTTGGGCTTTGTAATCTTAATGTGGTTCAAAATTATTATCACCTCTCCACAACCCTAATACCAGTTTAATTTAACGTAAAACATGTCAAAATCTGATATATATGGAATTTATTATATCATTCAAGGACAATCACAAGTTGACCGTACAATATTATTTTAATTATTTTTACTATGAGATGCAGTCATGTGCTGCAAGTCTGTTAAATGTTTAATGATTAAAAGCTGACATGTTTTGAAAGTCATCACAACCACCCTGTTTATTCCTTGTTTTTTTTTCCTTCAGTTTATTCGACTGGAACGAGGGACGTGTCGTTGTATCAAAACAATGTCCATGCAGATTAGTGTAAACAATTACTAATGTTAAAGAAGACCAAAGTCGTGTTTTATAATTACTATTGTACAATATACAGTGAGCATCATTTATCAGATTTTCAGAAAGACTATTTGTTGATGTGTAGCGCTGTTGTGTGCTTAAGATTGAAACTGAAATAGTTGTTTGTTTGGGAGGGGGGGGTTACTTCAGTGCAGAGCCGTCAAGATGATGCAGTGTCTTCAGTTCCTTGTTGAACCTGCTAAGAACATCACAGTCAAGCTTAAGGTGCCTGTCAGAAGTTTTTTCTACCTCAATCTAAACTAGGTCAAAGTAATCCAAAGACATTTTACAAGCTGAGGGATTCCTGTCACAGTAAAATTAAAATTTTTTTTAAAAAAGCTCACTTTTAGAAGTTATTGGGAAGGATAAAATCGCTCGATGCATATGTTTTTTTTTTGTTTGTAGATTGTATAACAGCTTGATTAAGTGTCTTTTTGGGTGGTCTTGGTAACTAGTTCAATAGCTGGGAATGATGCAGGGAGTTTGGGGTGTAGAACAATAGGATAAAGGAGAGAGAAAAGGGGCAGACGTGTGGGGCATTATGATGAGGTCTAGAAGCTTTGTTTTACCCCCATGGTCTTTCATAGTAACATTAACGATCTTCATTAGGCTTCTTAGAATACGCTTCTTACTACTGCTGTGTACTGCTGATCTAATTCATGATGTTTTCATGCCACTCATGGGATCCATGTGAGCAGGAATCTCGCCTGAAATCAAAAAATGAGAAGAGAGAGGTCCTGGATGACAATCAGCAGTTCATTGTGTGTCTGGCCAAGGACCTGAGCAGAGTCTGCCAGGTAGAGTAATTCATAAGGCATCGTCCTAACACAGGCTTGACAGGCATACACAAAACATGGATGTACAAGGGCAAATTTTGTCTTGAGAAAAAGGGCAGTGCTGCAGCAAATCCCTTGTGAACAGTGTTATTAATGTAATCCTGTGCCTGGTTGGTGTTCCAGAGGTCGGAGGTACTGGAGCACATTTCAAGCGGTGAGGACATCTGGCCCACACTCACTTGCAAGACTCTCATACTGGAGTGGGCCTCCATGGTGGAGAGCAAGGTGGAGTACTACAGACACACACAGTCATGGCCCTTACAGCTTCACTTATTACCACACCACATAACATGAAGAGTAAACTCCATTTTCCATGATAGACTGGTAGCCACTTTGATCTGTTATTTTATCTGTTATATCAGTTGATAACATGCAAGCTTTTAATAAGGGACTGTGAAATATAAGTGTATGAATATTATATTGAAATGTGTCTTGTCAGACGAGGCCAATGCAGACTGATGGCTGGCCAGAGAAGGGTGAGTGGAAGGAACTAGCTCTGAGCAGCGAGCACGATGTAGAGAGCGCAAAGACGCTTATCCTCAACTGGACCAAGGATCTGCGGGCCCAGCCTGAGGTAAACGTCAGAAAAAATCAAAGTTATTCTCTTCTGCTTTATATCTGCCTTGAATCGGGCAAAGTGTCGAATCATAGAGGTTTGAAATGGCCAGGCGTGCATGTTCATGTTCTGTATTTGGGTTGGTGTTTGTGGCGTAGGTGGGTGTGGGTCAGTCTGCACACACGCTTTCTCTTCTTCACCCTGCAGCAGAGCGTGTGGCCAGGGGAGCAGGTGGTGGCGGCCCTGGATGATCTGGAGAAGAACTGGAGACGAGGTTACTTGACCACTCTGTATTCCGCCATGGAGCTGGTCTTCTGGACCCTACTTCTGAAAGAGTTGAACAAGGTGCAAAAGAACCAACAACAGAGTGTCAGACCTGTCCAGGGGGCAAAGGTCAGCAGCTGAATCAGTGTGTTTTCACATGACATGTTTCTGATTGAATTGTCTGTGTTTCAGGAGTACATTCCCCAGCAGTGGCTGATTTGGAAGCAGAAGAGTCAGAAAATAGGTAGGCTGACTTGCTCTTAGTTCTTATTCTTGAAACACTATTTTTGGATTCGTGTCTATTTTGATTATTTGCATTTTCAGGTGCAATTCCTTACATTCCTCAGGGTGGTAAGTCAGACAAGTTATTCTGATATCTTTGATCACCATTCTTGTTTATATTGTTATATTGTGAGATTAAGAATGTTTTCCCCTCCTGCTAGTCTGGGACTGGATCTCCAGGGCTGAAGGTAAGTCATTAGTGAACTCTGAATAAGCCAATGAAGTCCAAGTACTGAATATCACTTACAGCCTTTTGGCCCAACCACAGTGGAGGTGACCCTGGACCTGGACACAGCCAATCCGGACCTGCTGATCTCGGACGATGAGAAGCGTATGCGCTGTGGCACTGACCGCCAGGACGTGCCCAATTTTCACCAGCGTTTCGACGGCTGGTGGTGCGCCGTGGCGACGGAGGGCTTCGGCTCGGGCCGCCGCTACTGGGAGGTGGACGTGGGTGAAATGGACTGGCGCCTGGGTGTGGCCAAGGAGTCGGCCCTGCGCAAGGGCTTCAAGTCTCTCAACACGTACAGTGGCTACCTGACCCTGCGCCTGGAGAGGGGCTCCGAGCTCAAGGCCCTCACCGTGCCCTTCACGGCCCTGCCTCCCAGCCTCATCCCCCAAAGGGTGGGCGTCCACCTGGACTACGACAAGGGCCAGCTGTCCTTCTACAACGCCGAGACCCACGCCCACATCTACACGTACAACGAGAGCTTCGATGAGAAACTCTACCCGCTCTTTGGCACGGTGGAGATGGCGAAGGATCTGGTTATCCGGTCACCAGGTGACCGGAGCCAGTGTCTGTGTCCAAGCATCTGTCTGTGGGGATGAGGGGTCTCTGAACCAGGCCCCATGCTTTAGCTCAGCATAGCTCTCCTAATATCACATAGACCACTGCTAACAGACAACAGTCTTCTACTAGGGAATGACAAAACTACAGCTCTGAACTACAGCTCTGAACACCCAGTTAGGGTACAGGCTAATTGTTGCTGCTGCTTTTGCTGTGTTCACTGTACTACTTGCTGTATGCACCTTATTAAAAAGTGACTCGCTTACCTTGTCCATCCAACATATTCGTTTATATGGCCAATGGAGATGTACTTGTGGTGTGAGACGTGATACTTTCTGTGAATAGTAAATCTGAATAAATTCACTCATGTTGAAGATTTAAATTTTATTGTGCTGTTTGAAATTTGCCTTGTAGGTTTCTGCACAACATAAAAATGATAAGCTATAAATCTTCCATTCACTTTGTTACTGGAAGTATGTTAAAACAAGGAGGAAATATTTTAGACTTTATTTGAAAGAATGCATATTATTATGCATATTTATTTTCATTTTACATAAGTAATGGATGTCGTGCGTTCTTGGGATTAATCACAAACAAAATTCAGAACAGAAAGTCAGTTCTAAGATATGACAAAGAAACTAAACATGTATATTACCTAAAACGTGTTGCAAAATGTTTAGTATTTTTGGTATTTCCATGTCTACCCTGGAACCTCTTCATGAATTCACCATTTGCAGCATCTAAAGTTAGCAGCTAGTAGCTAATGCTACATCAAAGTAACTAAAGTCTCTCCAGCAGCATCTTACAGCCAGCAGTTGTCATTAAGGTGCACTAGTGGGAGCAGCTGAGTTAGTTGCCAAGAGACGAGCAGCTTTAAGACATCCAGCAGCCTCTGCCAGGCACCCAGTATCCCTGAGGGTGGCGTGCGCGTGTTCCCATGCGGTGATGTGAGGTGGTGGTGGTGCGGGGGTGGAGGAGGTGCTAGCTGGGCCCTGCCCGCAGGCCTTCCCAGTCGGCCTCACTCTCGCATCGCTGCACGCTGCTGAAGAAGCACTTGATCAGGAACTTCGCCTCCGTCTTCACTGCGGGCGAACACAGACACAACCTCACTACGGAAATAACCTACCCAACTGCAGTAAACAATGACGAGGTGACAATTTGAAAGAAATTATTTGGAACCTTTGTGGAGGGGGAAGGGGGACTCACCTTTACCTTGATCTTTAGCCTTTCCCTCTACTAGGAGATGGGAGAGGAAGCGTGCAAACGCCTTGAACAAGTCCTGGAGTGGAAGAAGGCCCATTTTAAGCCTATTATTTGAAGTCGAATTTATATTGTAGATGCAAAACGGATACAAATACAACAAACCAAAGCTTACCTTAGTAGCAAACTTGCCCTTTTTGTAGAAAGGATCCAAGATTTTTACCACGATATTAGCTGCTTCTTTCAAGGTCACAGCCTCGGGTAAGGGCTGATTAGAATCTTTGTTCTCTGTCTCCACCTTGCTCTCATGCACCACAGGGTCAAAGGTCACCCTTCTCTTGCAGTTATTGGGTGGGCGGTTGACACGGGGGAGTGGCTTTTGCTCCATACATGGCTGCAAAAAAACAAAAACAAAACAAAAAAACATCAACTTGAGACCTTTGTGGGTCCCGTCAGTGTACATGTCTGATCTGGGATCAGGACATTCGTGTCAAACCTGATTGAGAATTGAAGAGGAGATTAGCAGTTCTGGTGGCAACTGTGGGGCACCAGCCTGGGCCTCGTCCCTGTAGAAGGAGCAGGACAGAAGAGAATGCATCAAGAACATTTCAGACAGACACACAAAAACAAAACGAAAAAAGGGGGAGGAGCTCACACCTACCCCCGAAGCTCTAGCACTGCTGCTGTCTTGGACTCCTGCATGACCTCCTGGATTCTGGGTGTCTCCTCTACAGCTGCGCACGTGTTAACCCCCTCAGCGTGATTTACTGCATCCCTGGAGCCGTTTTTGGCTTTTGTGTCTGTAGGAGAGGCTGAGATCGATCCGTCCCCATCCGGAGCAGGCCCTCCTACCCCAGGGTCCAAGACTGCGGTCTCACTCTTCCTCTGGGTGCTGTCCATCTTCTTCTTCTCAAAATACCGGGAGATGCAATGCGAGTCCTTGGCTGCATCTGCCAGTTTCTGCTCTTTCTTGCTCAGCGGTTTGCACGGCCTCTTGCTGGGGCTAACAGAGGAGGCTTGCTCTTTGGGACCCGACAAAACAGAAGTTCTGGTCCTCTTTGCCTCTGGATTTTGTTCCTGCTCTTCGTCTTGTCGGGCAGGTGTGGGTCCTGCTGGGAGAGCCTCTGCCCGAGTGGCCTTCAGAAGCTCCGCTGCGCTCTGGAAGGGGTTGGAGGAGCCACGGAATCCTGCCCCCACCCGCTTTCTTTTCAGCTACACGGCCAGGAAGAGAAGAGCAGCAGATCATGGGTTCTCTCTTCAAACATACCCATAAACTCCTCCAGTGAACACAATTAAAATCAAACTGATCTTGTTAGTTTGTCCCTGGTCATACTATGCTCGAATCATTAGCATTTCATGATCTAATGGGAAAACAGAACGTTTGCTGCCCAAAATGTTCCGTTTCATTACATTTGTTTTACATTGCTTCTCAAAAATTGTCACATTATAGAAGGAAAATGTGCCATGACTTCAGCTTCATTTTGCCTTTAAGATTAGCTCCTTTAAGATTAGCTCCTTTAAGATTAGCTCCTTTAGAAGTACAGGATTTAGAATTAATGCTTCTGCCTACCACAGAACATGATGCAAGGCAAGATCCAGGGCCAAAAGTAATGACAGCTTACTTTATCATGGTAGGAGGGCTGTCGGGGAAGGCAGGATTAAGAAAAGACGAGCAGTCACATTTGGCCTGAAGCACCAGCTTGTAAGGCTAGCTAAATAAAATCACTGCCGCTACTGCCTGAGATCGGTAGACTTTAAAACAACTCCCCGGTGTTCTCCCAATCTTGTACTGAAAGCTTGAAAACTAGGAGGGCGATGGCTACCACATGCCATCTCTATGGAGAGTAGTACAGGACAGAGAGAGGCTGCCCGTTTCATGCTAACTCGCTTCCAGTAAGTGTTGAAAGTGATTAAAGTACCTCAGGATCCAAGGATTTTATAAAGACAGATGCAGAGTGTGTGACATCTAATGAATGACGATCACTAAAAATCTATTGTGATTTTTAAACTCAAGAAAGGGACCTTGGACTCAAGAATGGGAATGGAACTACAGAAAGATGTCCGACAGGTGACCAAGTGCCATCATACTCCAACAACACGCAGTTCTTTCCAACCTTAGTGCCAAAAGTCATTAGCAAATAACAGTGTTTCTGTAGCAGGAGTAATATAAATCAGGAAAGGTCAATAATTAAAGAACAGAACAAAACTGTATATTCCAAAGGTCATTTAAACCATTAAATGCTAAAAACCTTTTTAATTAAAAGCTGAAAGGCTTTATTATCATATCCCATGATGTGGAAAAAGTGCTTCAGTAAATGGAAATCAGTAAATGGAAAAATAAACTCAGTTCATTATTATTATAAGCTCCAAATTCAGTTGCTAATTTGTATTGTTCTACACCTGAAAGGCCTGTAAGAGCAACTGGACAAGACTCTTGTAAACACAACTGTGAAAGACCCGCAGTGTCGAGGAAGCAACCACTTGCTTCTACGAAGTTCCTATGGTACTGAATCTTAACATTTTCTTTCCACATAGAATTTTTGCTCATTTATTACACTTTATATGGGCTTAGAATACATTCACTGTGATGCCTGGAAACAGAGATAACGCAAGGATAGACAGACGTGGAGCTGGACAGAAAGATTAGCGGTGTACTCTTTCTTTTAATTACCCATTGGTTAAGTTTTCTTTGTCTTTGAAGACCAATGAAGGATGACAACAGCCATATTAAGAGCTTTAAAACTTTACGCCCGAAACACCTTCTTTGGAGAAGAATAAAGGTGCTACGTGCTAAGTGTGAGTGCTAAAACTCCACTAAAACTGTGTTTATCTATCGAAAACACTAACGTCCAGCACACTCCTCGATAATCCCACATCTGAACAACGCTAACGTCCAGCACACTCCTCGATAATCCCACATCTGAACACCTTAAGGAGTGAACTGTGCACTCTATGGACTATAACTCAAAACAAAAATCAGTTGTTAAAGACAATGCAGTTGACATGACGACAAGTAACCAGTTACTCATCAGCAAAAATACTTTTTATATTAATCAATGTTTTCTGTGCCAAGAATGATTTATTTTTAAGAATGACTATTATTATACTCACGTTGCTAATATGTTTGTGCTATGGTGCCATGATCATATAGACAGGCTTATATTGGAAAACAGGTTTAGAATGATCACAGTATGACACTGCACAAACAACATGACGGTAGGTATTGTAGGAAATTTAACCAAGCAGCAGGTGGCAGCATGGAGCCTGTTTAAATGCTGAGTCTTTCTCTCTTACTGGTTGAATTGTGTTAATGCCTCGAGCCTCACTCTGGCTTCCCACCTCATCCAAACGTGTCCTTTTAGTAAAGAAGGTGATCAGCTGTGTCCATAAAAGTGAAGAGAACAGACTTACTGAATACATCTGTGAGGCTGGAGTGAAGCCCTGCTGCTCTTCAGGGATGGACGAGGAAGAGGAAGTGGCTGCTTCCTCCTGAGCCATCTTTGTTTCTCCTTCATTCACATAAGAGGCGCATGCATTTTCATCTTTGTCCACAAGGGGCGCTTCTGCATTCCTTTTCTTCATGTCTGATATCTGGACAGTGAATTTTGGGATCAGGAGTCATCAATACTGGCCACAATCCCTAGAAGCACTGCAATAGAGCAGCTCCTTTCATTTTACAAGCTATAGTTCTTCTTAAGTGATGTGTGCTGATATAATTTGATGCTCACCTTCTTGAGCACAGCAGCCCTGTAGAGGGTTGCAGACTTGCAAGATCTGAACACCTCATGCTCTATTTCTACAGCCTGAGAAAGTGCGTCAGTGCTATAGAGGAGGAACAATACAGAGAGGGTCAGAGGAAAACAGCCCGGAACATTCCTTCTTAACCACTTCAGTCACAAAAACCGAATGAATTAGGTATTTATCAAAGGAAAACGCTCAACATCAAGGTCACTTTTGAAAGTAACTAGACCCTTATTTTGAAAGTAACTAGACCCTTATTCTGACAAAGCAAAATAAAAGCAGTTAAATAGTGTGTGTGTGAGGACACTTTAGCAGGTATGTAAGGAGTGTGTGCTGATTCAGGTCCTACAGCAGTACCTGTCAGAGACATCTGCTGCTCCGCCGTGATTGGTCAGGGATTCCTGGAGCAGAGCCAGACAGTGCTCACGTGTCTGATTCACACACACACACACACGAGAACACAATTAAAACCAATACAGAAATAAAACAAATCTAAATTGTTATAAAGCTAACTTCTATTTTTATGATTCTGTGTGCGTGTCTCTCTACACACACACTAATATATATTAGTATGTATATATATATAAAAAAAAACACACCATAAATTTCAAGATTGTGATGCTTAAGATTTGCCACTAGGGGGCAGCTCTTTCCTTTCTCTTGCACTACTTTATACAACTGTGTTTCCCAACACAGTCCTTGGGGCACACCAGACAATTCAACGTTTTGCTCTGCTCAGGTTCCCAATACATTAGGTAGCAGCAAAAACATGGAACCAGCTGGAGTGCCCAGAGGACTGGATTGGGAAACACTGGTATACAAGATCCTTTCACTTGTCTACATGTTTGCTTCCTGCAAAAAAAATGCCCGTTTATATTTTTGCATGCCGAGTTTTCCAGAATAACAAGGTGAACGGATCCCTCCAAGGTGGCAGATTACTGCTGGACCCTGAACAAGGATCAAGGCCACATATAGACAAAAGTCATACACTCTACAATGTAGAAGTTCAGACATGTTTTAAGTGTAATAACAGCCTGTAAAAATACATATTTAACTGCCCTGTCACTTAACCACATAACGTAGTAAGCTTGGCCAATTTTAGTTTGTGAAACAAACAAACAAAAAACCCAAATCTCATACAGTAATGCAAGCGAATCTTAAGCACGTCACATCTAACCCTAGCAAGTATGCTTTAATGTACAGCAAGACAGTTGAATCACAAAACATCAAATGTAAACACAATGTAGTCCTTCGTTCGTACTGTGGACTGCTTTCACCAAATGGTGTGGCTGACTATAGTGTCCTTCCACCAATCCAGCAGGCAGAACAGGCAGGAAGGAAAGGCAGCGGAGCAGCTGTTCTGCTCAGTCATTTCGAGAGTGACATGCAAGATGCCTCTGGGGTTCGCTGGCTATGCCTGACGAAAGCTAGAATGCAGCAGCGAGATGCTAGGTGGCGTTTGGGGAGAGCTGGGGGGAGACGACGGGAACTAGTCCTCACGAGCCTTACCTTCACTGGGAGACGGGCTATTCTCTGGCTGCTGGCCTCCTTTAACTGACAGTCGGTTTCTGGAAATCAGATATTCGTTACTAATGGTTATGACGCAAACAGTGTGTGACAGTGGAGAGAAAAAAAACCCATAGCAGCAGTACTTCAAACATCCATGAGTGGGTGGCAGTGTCATTGGGGGGAAAGTCTACAAATTGACAAGTTGACGTGGACATGGTGAACTGAACCAGCTTCAGAAAAGGACTGGATTCAACTCCCACTTTCCCGAATGCTAGCCTTGTTCTTCTCACATGTCATGACTATATGATTGATCTGGGTTTTGTCACTTTGTGTTCCTACTCCTGAGCAGCACAGCACAATTAACTTGGAAGCTATGGCTTGGACCCAAGACTGACTGGCTATAGTAATCTATGTAATCTGGATTAAGATATAGTAATCTATGTAATCTGGATTAAGCACTGATTTCATAGGTTTGTGAAAAATATGCAGCATGTGAAAATTACAACACTTAATATGAAACACCTGAGCACTGACTGAGCTCCTGTGCTTTTCATTTCTGATACACATGGTCAAAGTAAATAAACATCTGTAGAACTATGCAGGTATATGGCAGCTCAACGTTCACTCAACAGGCTCTTTCTCTTCCCTTATATTTGTCAAAATACAAAACAAACAAAAAAAACCCAACAAGGAATTAGCATCACCTCACATGCAGTGGAAGCTGGGCCTTTGTGCCCTTTACCCATCAATGGGATATACATTAAGAGCATGTGTGTACACTGCTCATACACCATTCAAAAGCAGAGTATTCTCAAATGTGTAATAACAATTCTTTCCAGCTTTAAAACTACCAAAAGTGGGAGCAGACCGACCTGGTGGAACAAAAGTCTCTTTTTTGGGGGGTGCACCTGATCCCTGAAACAGAAAGAAAAACGGTGTGAAGCGCTATTGTGAAAGATCTGCAATAATATCTATGCTACATGCTAATGGCCTCAAAGCTCTTCCTTTAGTATGTCCAAAGGTTTCTACCCAACCCAGTTCTCGGGGCATCAGCCTAGAAAACTCTCAGGGGCTCTGGCAAACCTGGCTGAATACTTTAGATTTGACTATTTTTTGAAAAATTTCTCATATTAGGGTTGTGATTGGCTTATCCAATAAATTTAGGCTCATGGATTTTATTTGACTGTTTCTTTGCAGACATCTTTAGCTAACAGCTGGGAAACAGATGTGGGTGGTGTGTGTTGAGGGGCAGAGGGGATGGAATGTTCTGGAAGTTTCACAGACTAAGCCTGGCCTCCTTTGCAGTTGTTGGTTTGCTGTGTGTGTATGGCCACACAGTGAGTGAACATCGAGTCATGCAAGAATGACACAAGATTGGAGGCCGTGCGGAAACCATCTCTGAACCTGATATCCGCGCGTGTGATTTCTGGTTTGAGAGAGACAGCGTATGCGTTTTGTGTCCAAGGACATGTGTAAGTGAGAAAGAGACTGTGAACAGTCAGTGTCACCCTGCGCAGACTCATCTGCTTCCTAAACAGATCTCCAAACTCCTTTTTCCGTTTCTCAGAGTCGTCCTGCTCACTGCCCTCCCAGTCCTCATCATACCTGAACACACACACACACACACACACGTTCTCATTTCAAAGTGACTTGTAGATCATTTCAAAAACCAAGAAACTTTTTTTTTGCCCCAATGACGCAATCTTTCATGCTGTCAAGTACAAACCAGGTCAGCTGACCTCTCAAAGCCGTAGCCTTTCTTCCCGCCGGCATAGAGCTCTGGGTCAAACCCGAATGGCCCCCGAGGCTCAGAGCTGCGTGTGGGCCCCGTCCTGGTGCTGAGGGCCGAGGCTCTCTCCAGCTGAGCGCGCACCAATTTAGGGTTGCAGCAGAAATCACACGCGCCGTCACAGTTGGGCTTCTGGTCCCCGAAGAACTGGGAGATGGTGGCGTGCCTGCATCTGGAGAGGCAGAAAGGAGAGACCGAGAAACGCAACGTGAACTCTAACTCTGGCTGAACGGACTCAGGCTTACGGACCCGCAGCATCCCGACATGGATTAGAGAGTTTTGGATGTCTGGTCAGAAAAACGGAGGCCTTTATCACTCGCGGGACTCAATCAAATGAAGATGAGATTGCATAAAGTAGTAGACAGTCACTCTGACACGGGGGCTGGTGTCATGGTTGTGCTCCGTATTCATCCACCTGTCTAGAACTGGGTGCTTCAGTATCTGTTCACCTGTATTCACGTCATACCTGGATCTGTCCAAAGCAGCTGATTAGCACTTCTCCATATCCCATATACAGATGCTGACTGCAGCTGCAGTCCACTCTTTGTGAATCTCCCCCATATTTTTGAAAGGGTTTTGTTTCACAATCCTCTCCAGGGTGCGGTTATCCTTATTGCTTGTAGATTTCTTTCTACCACATCCTTCCCTTTTCCTTCCCTTCGCCTCTCTATTAATGTTCTTGGACACAGAGCTCTGTGAACATCCAAACTCTTTAGCAATGACCTTTTGTGTCTTGCCCTCCTTGTGCAAGGTGTCAATGGTCATCTTTTAGACAACTGTCAAGTCAGCAGTCTTCCCTATGATTGTGTAGCCTACAGTATTTGACTGAGAGACCATTTAAAGGTCTTTGCAGATGTTTTGAGTTAATTAGCTGATTAGAGTGTGGCACCAGATGTCTTCAATATTGAACCTTTTTACAATATTCTAATTTTCTGAGATACTGAATTTGGGATTTTTATTAGTTGTTAGTTATCATCGAAATTAAAAGAAATAAACATTCGAAATATATCAGCCTGTGTGTAATGAATGAATATAATATACAAGTTTCACTATTTGAACGGAATTACTGAAATAAATCAACTTTTTCATGATATTCTAATTTTATGACCAGCACCTGTATGTGACAGAGTGGTAGTGTTGTATTTTGGACAGGACTAAACACCATAAATAAGTCAAGGGAACTACTGAACCATCACCACTGATAACGTGGGTGAAGATTTAACAGAGCTTACATCTATTCTCACAAGGTAATTCATACGATGTAACAAGAACAGATGGACTGATGGCAAATCAGCAGAAGATAAAGACAAAAGAACATACAGCTAGAAACAACATACACTCCACATATAGATATTAGTGTGAAATGTATTGCTGATAATCCTGCCATACACTAATCAACAATCGTGCAATGATTATTCTTTTTGAAAAGTACAACCAAGTTTAAGAAGAAAAAAAAAAAAAAAGGTTTTAAAAAGTATTTGCACCTCTTTTTGCACTTTGGCACTCACAAAGATCCCATGAAGGATATGGTGTTGAGTTTGCAAGGCCAAAATGTAAATGTGACTGCATACACAGGGGGTTAGATGTGCAGAGCTTACAGCTGCACTAGAGCAGACACAGAACCAAATGTTACTCTTCATGTAATTTTGGAACCCAAAGCAAGACAATGAGTCACTGATGTAACAGAAATGCATTTCTCAACTACTGGGTGTAACGATCCACTGGTTAAAGCCTGACAGTTGAGTCTGAAATTTACAACTATACAAACAAACCAAAAAAAATGGAACAAATAAAAATGTGGACTATGCAAAATCCTGTATTTTGTGCAAGTGCATGTGCACACAAACAAAAATTGTTAACCTCCTAATATACACATACATACGTGTGTATTTGTAAATATTTATCTGTGTGTGTGTGTGTGTGTGAGAGAGAGAGAGAGACAGAGAGAGAGAGAGACCGCGCACACACACATGTATGTATACACAGGCGTGTATTGCGAGGTTCTTCACTTGGCAGATCTCTGGAAGGACATCTGGTAGTAACTACTGCAGAAGCCCAGAGCCCAGCCATGTGCTCTTTCCCACAGTACATAGCAGTAGGTTTCAGGTTACACCAGTCTCTGAAACAGCAGTTAGGGGCTCAGAGAGCTCGCATTTAGGCCTGGATGGAAACAACATACAGTAAAAGCTGCTGCCATTTTACAATAGAGTCCAGTGTGCCACGTCTCCACGGCTCTGCTTCAACAACAGCACCATTATGAAATAATCCACTCACTACTCAGTTTCTTATGACATTTTATTTCCTAGCCTGCATTTCTAATTTCTTAGGGGGGGGGGGGGGGGGGTGGCTTCA
>JAOXYF010000001.1:20920282-20937782 GCA_028565775.1 Sternarchorhynchus goeldii | reverse complement strand
GCCACTGCTGAACGTCACAGCAGCTTATCTGATCACGCATCTGTAGCCATGCAGAGATGACAGAAAAAGAGAACGGAGAACAACAAGGCCGAGTGCCTTGTTCGTGCTCGTTTAACAGGATCTGAATGGGACGGCGAGGTCGAGCCTGAATGTCCACAGGTTACACAGGTGTACCGCGCTGACCCTAACGCTGAGCTTGTTGGTTACACACAGCTGTGAGCGGCTAACAGAATGGATGCCAAACAGGAAACACTTGACATCCTCTACAAAATCTGGACGAAGCTGCAGGGTCTCCCTCAAACTAACAGCATCGACCTGGGAGGCTTCTTCATTATCATGCTATTTATTGGTGAGTACAATTTGAAGTCTGCTGTTCTACTGTGTGTATGTTTGTGTGTGTGTGTGTGTGTGTGTGTGTAGGCAGTCCAGCAGGGTAATGTGTCCAAGACATATGACAGACCATACCATTCACATGATCTAAATTTAAGAGACTATTTCAGTTTAGTTACAGGTCTGAAACCAAGCATGCATTCCAGTGAAACCTCAAATAAGCACTACTCACGAGATCTTTCATTTAGAACGTTACTAAGCTATAATAATATAGATCAGATAAATGTATCCATCTGTTCACTATAACACCTCCTCCAAGACCAGGAAGCTCTTAAAGCTGAAAGCAAAAAAACATTAGTAGCATTTATTTCTAAAAATTTAACTTTAAGTCAAATGACCAGAAATGCTCTGATAAGGCAGTAACCTGAGCAACAAAACTGACCTTTCTGTTCTTTTTTTCTGTTCTTGTACTTTCACGGTTTGTAAGAACACGTTCTGTTTGTATGACCCTTAAGGTGTCCTTCAACAAAATGTAGGCAAAGTGGTGTGTCAGGTATGTAGGCTGTTTATGGACCAGGATTGATAGGTGCCTTGGACAAATACATGAAGGTTAATAAGAGCAGAGATGAACTATAAAGGGTTACCATGGAAGCGCCAGATGGACGGAAGAAAAAGAAAGAACAAAACAGAGAGTAGTATTGTAGCAATGAAAACAGTGATGAATGGTACTGATGAACTGGTGTAGCACATATTAGTCGAAGAGGGACAACAGTTTTAACTGGAAAACTGTAGGATGAGATGTTCAGGAATTGAACTGTAGGATGAGATGTTTAGGAATTGAAGAGGTCAGCTTATTTGTTTTCTATTTTTCTTTTCTTACTGCTTCCTCATCACACAGCAAAAAAAAGGGGAGGAGAAAACCATCTAATCACACTGAAGTTCATACACAGTTAAACTGCATAAGATACAGTAGTAAGTGAAACCACATAAAAAAAAACAACCAAAAAAAAACCCATTTTTAATAGCTGTTTCATGAAACCAGCTCCAAAACATCTTCGGTGAAGTGGAATGAAGGAGAACTTTTACATACATCAAAGCAAATCAAAACGCCTGAGAAGAGGCACCAGTAATAATGCCCCAGCCCTACTCACACGTTTTTCATTTGCAGTCTGCTTGCCAACACTTTGGAAGAGAAACGACAGTATCATATACATGTAATGGACCAGAAATTATTTTAATCCTGACGTCTCACTCCAAGTGCATGTTCTTTTGCACAAGGTTCTTCCAAACAGGGTTTTACAGAATAATTCTGCAGAATACCCACCAGTCTCGAACTATATTTCTTATTAACTACTAAATTGAACTACTTTCAAATTAAATCTGGAAGTATGCCTTTTAGTCTCTATTGCCAATGCATCATTTCAGATCCCAAAGTTAAACAAAGGTCAAATCAACAACACTATTGCCCAATACTTTCACCATATGTATTCAAGCAGTATTGATCAGGAGGAGACTTTCTGTGATCATTTTTGTAACTGCCACAACACCAGTGATTAATATGTAAAGGCTTGAAGCTCAGCCGCCCACAGTATGTGTCTGAAGCCACATACAGCAGCTCCTCACATTCAGCTATGAAGGAAACACACACACGGCCCAGTAACACCACTAACCCAACTGTTGCTGTCCCCCCCCACCCCCTCTCCTTTTTTCCTTGCAGTAACGGTCCTGATCCTGGCAGTGTTTGCCTGTGCGCAGTGCTGCTGCAGTTGTACAAGAGGCTCCAGGAACCAGAGCTCCGTCATCTGAGCTGACCGAGTTTAGCTTCAGAGAAAGCATAGCGGAGCCCCTCAGAAAGACTGCTGCTCGCAGAGAAAGACGGCGGAGAGAGAGAGAGAGAGGACCCCCCCCCCCAAAGTGATGGAATTCCAAGGTTTCCGTGGCAATCTGCAATTTGCACAGGGAGCATCTGCTCTGCCTTAGAGCATATCACCATGTCACACCAAAACAGCATGAATTTGAGATGATGGGCAGTAAGAAATCCTGATCTAATACAGATCGGCGTCACTTGTTGCCTACAGCACAGTGCAAGTATGTATAGACACTTCCTGCACACCAGCAGGGACATCTAATCTGCTCTCATGTTAAGTAAAGCATTTGAATTGTGCAAGTCAGGCAAAATTACTTATGTAGAAAAAGTCAAGTGCAAGTGGTGTTTTTTTTGTGTACTTTTTGTAATACTTATGAATAATCACACTGAAGTTAAATATTCTATATGTTACACAATTAGGTTTACAAGGGAAAAGTGTCAGTACTATGCAAATCTCAATAAAGCAGGCAGGTGACTCAGCAGAGTGAACACTTTAATAACAAAATGATACCAATGTATTTCCACTTTAATCTCAATGTAAAACTTGTGACTGCTCGTTTTCACTAAACTATTTTACTTTTTAAAATCGCAGTTAAGATTTTAAAGCTAAAATAAACATCATGATATGGAGTTAATAGATATAAACCAACCACAGCCAATCTCATGTCTAGACTGGGGTTCTGTATTTCTTTACATACTAATGTTCAGTGGTCTACATGTTCTATGAATCCAACCAATAAGTTTAACTTGCACTGTATTATGGCAATAGCAGTATCACATGTACCAACCTTAAGTGTTTTACAGTAAAACTTGATCTTTCAAAATATCTTTTATATGTCTAAAAAATCATTAAATACTATTATTAACTGCCACAATTTAAATAGTGTTTTATGAAATCTTACCCCTCTTGTTCACAGAAGGCAACCATTGCCTCAAAGTCCAGAATAGGTGCTTTGTCCAGCTCTTTCTCTGAGCCTCTCTTTTCCTGCACAACAGTCATCACAAAACACATTCCACAGTTATTACACCTCCTCTTACAGTGCTCGATATATTCCAATGGCATCCATTCAACTGATGAATGTTGACCACCATTTCTACCAAATGCCATGCATAGTTCATTTCCTTTACTCACTTTATTCAGCCATTTCAGCCCTTTTCATATGACTTGGGGAGTTTTGTTTTTATCTGATTTCGCATACAGCCACAGGAAGACACTTCCTATACATTGAATATTTGCTACAATATTATACAGGTTTCCAACTTTTCGTCCACAAGCAGTAACAATTCAGCTAAAAAAAAAAAACTAGAGCTTATCAGTTATCAGACTAACATGCTACGTTATATCAACCTGCCTGGGTAAATCAGCAGTATATGGTTAACTGTAAAACTATGTAATACATGTTAATTATAAAAATGAACAAAATATTGGTAGTCTCAGGTACAGGAAGTAAGCCATAAACAAATAACCAGCAATTTACAGAAATGTATGCTTATGTTTAAAAATAATAACTTGTACTGGATCTTTAAAAGGAACCCACTGACTCTTCAGAAAAGAGGCCTAAGAGAAGAGGCTGAGCAGGTGATAAAGGGACTGCAGGAGAGGTTAACCCTCCTACAAATGATACCACCTTAACATGAAAGAACTTCGAAGAGAGGTTAACCCTCCTACAAATAATACCACCTTAACATGAAAGAACTTCGAAGAGAGGTTAACCCTCCTACAAATAATACCACCTTAACATGAACATGGAGAACATGGAAGCCTGCAGTCTGCTAAGCAGCAACTGAAGAAAAACACATATATGCAAGTTACAAATCTTTAATCTATGAGTCAACTCTCAACTGACAAACAGGTCAAGTCACAGTATGGGCAAAATTAATATGGCTAAATGGTAAATCTAATGTCCAGTTCATCTGTTATTTTAGCAGTGTATAAATTAAATTAAAAAATTTAAAAATGATTTTTAAAAGGTTTAATCTGATTGGACTATCAGAAGGGACTGAGAAGAAGACTTGGATTAGTATGGAAACTGGATAACTCCATTTTTGTAACTTTCTGTTTTATTTATCTAGTTTCCTGCCCATTTGAAATTATTAGCTGTCCATTACATTGTGGAAGTGTTTTATGGCGAGCAGACTGGCAGACATCCAGAACTATTTTTGAATATGACCTCAAGTCCACTGGCAGATGTTTAGTTAAGAATGTTTTACTATTTTTACATTCTACTTATTTTTCTATTGCTGTTATTCACTTGTTTCATTAACTTTTAATCTGAGAAATATAATGTGTACTTGTTGTTTGTCTTTAGAAATGAGATCAGTGTCCTGCTCATTCAATTTCTTAAACACATTTTTATTTATTTTCATCCTCATACCATTTGCTTAAATTAGATATAACTTTCATTAGGTTATAACTTTTATTTTCAAAGTGATAATGGTAAAACCACTGTGTAGTTGACCATGCTGTCATATTTAGAGTCCCTCTGTCATTAAGAAAATGCTACTTCATTTGTGACATTCCAGTAACTGTGTTTTCTGCTTTCTTTAACAGGAGAAACAACAGATGTAGATGAATTGCAGAACTTATAAAGAAATATGCACTTAAATATTTAGTTGATCTTCCCTGCCTTAGCATATTAGCATGTAATATACTGGAAGTCATTAAATTAAACATACCTAAATATTCTTGTGTAAAGTATACCAAATTCCTGAGAAACAGCATGCTAGCATAGCAACAGTTGCTAATTTTAGACTAAAGCTTAGAATATCCACCCTGTCATAGACCACCCAGTAGGCCACTTACACATGTTGGACACTAACAGGCACTTAGACATGACAGGATATATTTCATTTAAATTTAAACTTGAAAATACTTCTTTCATTTGCCATGTTTTATGTGTCTGCTTTGTCCACCCAGTCTTGTGTGTTGGTTACTCATGCGCTAGTCAGGCATTGGTTTATCCGGTTTATCTTGAAATTTTATAAATAGTTCATAATTCAATCATACTGTCAAATGTTAATAAATGTAAAATGGCGTTACTATTTTGGCAAGAATATGCAAATAAAATAATTTATTCAGATCGACTTTCTTTACAAAACTGAAAAAAATACTACACGGCCAGTAAAAAGTCTGGATATACATTACTTTTTCTTTACATTTGCTAGTTTCTACATTGTAGAAAAACGGTGATGTATCAAAACAATGAAAACGTACTTATGTACGTATGCTGAAAGGCATTCTCTTAACCAGCATCATGACGTATGCGCAACACTTGTGAACATCTGAACCATGTTGTTTATTTGTTATAGATTTTATTTTTTAAATCAATTCATAGGTTGTCTATAACTATAGGCTATACTTGTTTATATTTGTCTTAAGAATAAATTTCAATAATAATTATATTACTATAATTATTATTAACTATATAAATAGAAAAATGCCTTTAAGGTTATGAAAAACGTACCTTCATAGCTTAAATACACATTTATCTTTGGAAAGTGACTTCAATATAACAATGATTTTAATTTTACAATTAAAAACATTTTAACAGTGCAACACATGTCCATTGCTGGGTTAATTCTGGGTTAATTCTTTAAATACCATGTCATTTCATGAGATAATAATATTCAACTTCAAATGTCTATTGTTAATAAACATAAGCAACAGGAAATTAAGAACAACACCCTTGAGTACTGTGAGAGCTGACAGGCTCTGTACATCAACACTGCAGATAGAATACTGTGTCTGATTAGATGAAGCTTTCCTTCACAAAGCACCCTGACCACAAGCCAAAAGATCTGGCAGCAACTTCCACTCACACAGTCAGATAAGAGCTACTTAGCCCACCGTCACCTACCTCAGAGACCAAGCTCAGCTAGGCAGAAAACTGCTGCAAAATAATGCATCTCAAGACACAGTGGTGACGGACCAAGAGCCACCTGCCTGTTTGCGGGCGACCTCTTTGCGGATGAGGAAGTTAAGCTGCTCTCTGTCTTTGGTAGAGTAGTAGATGCGGCAGGAAGCTGGGAGGCCATCACGGCCGGCTCGCCCGGACTCCTGGTAATAGCTGGCCAGCGACTTGGCCATGTTCCAGTGAGATACAAACCTGTAGATGCAGAGGCACCACGTGAACCCTTATCTGAGAGTGAGAATCAAGGGCTGCTCTGAATGTGTGTAAGAATTAGATCAGCATTACTCACCTGACATTGGCCTTGTCTACACCCATTCCAAAGCTAATAGTAGCAACAATAACAGGCACCCTGCCTTCCGTCCAGTCAGCCTGTGCCGAGGTGCGGTCTCCTGCCTTCAGTCCTGCTCGAACGCCCGGCAAACAGCCATCAGCATGCGTCCTGCTGAGGATTTGCTATGCAAACTCAGGGTAAGAAAACAGTTGGTCACCTGCATGGTAGGGCCTAGCCACGATGCCAAGCTTAGTCAGTCTGTGGGCCACATCCTCACAACTCTCCCGTGTGCGACAGTACACGATCCCGCAACCCTGTAACACACACACGCACACACACGCACGCAGACACGCAGACACGCACGCGAACACGCACACGCACGTTACAGTGGTGCAGTAAACTATACCATGTATATTTAAGATATAGTGAAACAAATTTTCTCTCCCTGCCATTGAGTGAAATGCTTCTTTCTGTTCCCATGAACCAAACTATGCATCACATTTAATACTATAAACTGAAAGGCATTTTCTTGAAGTAACAACAATAATAATAATAATAACAATAATAATATGCCTGTTTCCTGTCTAACAAAATCAGTTCAATTTACATTGCCTGCATGTATGGATTTTTTGCAATTTATTCAAGAGTAGCTAATCAGAGGAAACTTTACCTAAAGCTTGGATACGTGGCCTAATCTGACCGTAACTGAACAAGTTAGTGGTTCCACACACAACCCAGAAAGAAAAATGAATATTTAGTAAAACCTTGTTGTTTAACTGAAAAGGTAGGTAGAACAAGACTGTCACCAAGATCATGGTTTTGCTTTCCAGGCAGCACAAATAACACCGTACTGATATAATATGCAAGATCCTCTGGATAAAAGCATCTGTGAAATGCTCAACATGTGAATGTAAACTATTGTTTATGTTTCTGAAAGGAGAACCATCGGTTTTAGAAGCAAGACACCTTGTGGAACAGACATATCACTAACTAGCTTGTTGTGTCTTTGTTTCTATGAAAAACTGCAATTTGCAAGACTATATTTAGATATCAAATCAGATATGAAAATGTCTGTCAATCAAGACTACTAAATACTGGTCATATACTGAGTTTTTTTTCAAAAGCCCAGACAAAAAAAAAACTACAAAGAGCACAAAGCCCCTTGTCTGAAGTTAACATAGTGGACTGTGCACTGTAGCTTCTGTTCTTCAGGTCCTGTGACACCAAGTACCAGAGAATCTAAGAAATTTGACATTAACCTGGGAGGAAATGCCATTAAATGCAACTCTCACATGTTCAGCATAGAAGATTGCAGTAGATAAGGTACTCTTTATTATAATCTGTAACTGGCAATAAATCCAGAGAGCATTTTCATACTTTTTCGGCCCTCTCAAATAACTAGATATTCGAAATATATAAATTGCTAAAGCTCTATATGTTTGATTATTAATTCTCCTTTTGTTGTTAAAGTGGAAATTAATGAATGAGTGGAAGACTGGTTTTGGAGCTTTGTATACATATCTGAAGAAAATTAGATAAGATGAAATAAATAAATAAATAAATAAATAAATACTCTCTCAACAGTAATCTTGGTCCACACAAACACAGTTAGGTTAAATCCTAAACAAAGGAAAAGCTTCTTTTAACAGCAGATATAACGCCTCACTCTTCACTCACTGACCTTCTCTGCTGTGCTCCCACCAAGTGCTTCCTTAGCGAATGCGTGGAGATGAACGTACGAGTCAGGCAGCAGATCCCGAAATATCACGTCGTACTTTAGATTCTTCCGGAAAACAGGCGTGGCGAAGGTGAGCGGTGAGCTCAGCCGGAGGGACTGCACAACGTCCTCCCGCACGCGCTTGGGTGCCGTGGCCGTCAGCGCCACACACGGCACCCTGGGGAGGATGGAGCGCAGCTCGCCCAGCTTCAGGTAGTCGGGTCGGAAATCATGGCCCCACTGCGAGACGCAGTGAGCCTCATCCACAGCTAAGCAGGCCAGCAGACCCCGGGAGCACAGCGAGTTCAGGCAAGGCTGGAAGGAGGGCGAGGCCGCCATCTCGGGCGTGATGTAGAGAAGCTTGAGCCGTGGGCTCTCGCTCTGCAGGTCGGCCAGAAGCTGCCTTCTCTGCTCCGCGGGCAGCTTCGAGTTAATGGAAGACGCCGCGATGTTTAGAGACTTAAGATGCTCAACCTGATCCTAAAAGTGGAGCAGAAAAAGATCCAGCATGAAGAAGGCACAGAAACAGAGATCCAGCATGGAGAAGGCACAGAAACAGAGATCCAGCATGGAGAAGGCACAGAAACAGAGATCCAGCATGGAGAAGGCACAGACACAGAGCTTGAAGTGTCTACAAAGGTGGATGAGAAGTTTGCTCTCGAGGTCTGAATATTAATACATATGCTTCCAGTCAAAATTATTCTTTTTTTTGTTTATCACAGATATGCGGTGTCTTAGATTATAGACTTTTCGAAGCAGCCACCCTTTACTTTAATGACAGCTTTGGTGTCATTAAATGATTTTATATCATTCTCACACATTCTGAGCACTTGTAGTGTCAGGGACTAAAGTTCTGAACAAAAAGTATTTGATGAGGGAACATGTTAAAATTAATTAAAAATTTATATTATTGTTATTATTTTTATTATTGTTTATATTTTTTGTTTTGGAAATCAGTTTTCCCTTTTATTTATTGTAATCCAATTTAAGCACAAATAATTTGATTAAAAGTGCCTTTAAGACAATTAAAAGCATCAATGTTTCATCAGAGAACAAAAGAATAACCTCAAGACCATCATACTATGCGTTATCCTTTTAACACTAAAAATTAAGAAATAATGTCTTGACCTGAGTATTTACAGGGAACAGATAAAATACTTTTCAGCTTCTTTATCTCAAACCAAGTTTTACATTTTTCAAGTGTAATTTGGAAATGTAGCATAACATTAAATATCCATATAACTGCTTAGCATAAATATATTCTACCAGTATCATAAAGAATATTTTCTCAGGAAATTATTTGTTCTGTTAACTGGTAGCATGAAAAATGTTACGATTCATAGCTACACTGCAGTGTATAATACACTATAGTTGTACAGAGGTAAGTCTGCAGCACTATAAGCAATCACCTGTATGAGGGCAATGAGCGGAGATATGACCAGGGTAATACCAGCGGCCAGTACTGCAGGGAGCTGATAACAAAGAGACTTCCCCGCTCCAGTTGGCATGCAGACAAATACATCCCTGTCACCTGGGTTTAAAGAGAAAACAGAACAGTGATTTCCATTACAAACTTCCATAACTCTGTTAACATGACACCAACAACTGGCCTTGAAATGTAAAGATTTTTTATCAAAGCAATTGTTTAAACACCATGCGCTCCATTTTTGCTTGATGGGCCAGAAAACATAGCTAGCAAGCTAACAGGGAAAATATTAATGTCTTTTGCGATAAAGTGAACTAGCAAGACTGCTAGCTAGCATAGCTGCTAACGTCAGATAAATGTTAAAGACACACCGCTTTTTCTTCTGTAACATAAGCAGGTCTTACCTTTTATCACCGCTCTAATTACTTCTTCCTGTTGCCGTGATCGGAACTTTTCGAACCCAAAATGGGTTTTCAAAGCCCGTTCTACAGCAGTCATATCTCGCTATTGGAAGTCTCCGAATACAGCCAAATGCATTAAACTCCAAACATAAGCAGTCGCATAAAGATGACATCATATGTCGACGCCGTTTTCGTTACATACTTCACAACCTAGCAGGCTAGGTTAACTTTTTGAGAGAGAGAGAGAGATGGTATATGGGTGTGTATCTATATACTATATATATATAGTTCGAGCCATTTTCATTAACATAGCTTTTGCTGTGTAGGCTGCAAGAAATATTTTTATTAATTGTTGGCGTTCAAATTTTTCTTTTTTTATTTTTCTTTAGTGTTTTTTTGTGCATTCTTTCTGTATGGACACCATTTTGCATGTTTGCTTGTCAGAAAACATAAGTATGGATGGTAATGTAAAAAACACTTGTTTGTTTTCTCAAAGTTTTCATTAATGAAAAAGAGACAAATAACACAAAATATCGAGCATTAACTTTTATTACTGTGTGCTTGTTTTAAAATAGAAACTTTATAAACCTGAAACCCCACAAGACTCCATTAACAAACTTTTATGTCAGGGTTCTAACTTGGGAGAGAGCATGCAATAATAAATAAATAAATAAAGTCAATGTGCTTTAGGACGTAATGTTATGGTAATAAAGACTTTGATTGATTTAAATCAAGACTCACCTGGAAGACACTCTTCTCTTGTTCCTTTCTCACCCAGTTTTGAAGATTTATAAAGGTTTATGTTATTATTGGGTGTTTTTGTTTCTTTCTTAGTCAGGCACATAATACACTTGCTCTGGGAATCAAGCATCTCTCCTTCATATGGTATCTGCTTTTTTTTGTCATAAAAAGGTTAAGTGTGCTTTTTATAAAAGATGGAAACATAATTTAGTCTTTTGATAGTCCCATGTGATTAAACTTGAAACCTTTATCTGGGATACCAGCAATTTAACACTGCACAGGAAGTCCAGAGCAGCTACAGCTGTTGTTTTCCTTCTCACTGCTGTGTTTTTGTTTATCAGTATGAGTGACAGCTCAGACATAAAGCTCCAGGGATTCTACTTGTATACCTCTATCCTCAAGTAAACTGGTAATAGCAAAGATCTACAAAAGAAAGATGGGATTTTTTTAAGAAATGTTTACTGAAAAACAAATGCAGCATTTCCACTAGATTATGCCTAATCTTCATGCAAATGTAAACACATGGGGAGGAGGTGATATCTACCCACTCAGGCCAATTTCTTTGCTTCATCCCTGAGCAAACACACATTGCCACATTCACTGCCTAATAATAATAACAACAATAATAACAATTATAATAATAGCTTTTATTTTTATAGCACATTCATTTTGAGTCCAAAATCTCAAAGTGCTTTACATAGAAAAGTTTTAAATAATTTTACTACAAATAATGAAATAGGTATATAAAAAAAGTAAACTACATTTAGGCCATCTGGATTGAAAAACACCTATCATGCTTGCAAATAATTTAAATATTTGTAACATTCTCTTTAACATTAATTCAGTTTATGAGTTAGCAGTTATATAATTCCTTTATTTATTTAACTACCTTTTTAATGTTTTTTAATCCATTTATTTATTTTTATTTTGTTCTTTATTTTGTTATTTTTCTCTTTAGAGTGGTTTTATTACTCCATTAAAATGTAAACTATAAAAAGGTCATTGTTCTCTGAAGAAGCAGAACCTTATGGAGTTGCGCTACAGCTGAAGTTCAGCAAAAAACATCTGAAACTCCTCCCACCTACAACAGAAGCCACCCCAAACTCCAATGCAAGTTCACAAAGTTATTCTCACACAACAACACATGACCTTAAGTCCTTAAGATCATGTGTTAAAGCAAAATGCTTTTTTGTAATGGTTGGGTATGTCTTGATACTTTGTTCAACAGCAGAACTATGGGTTCACTACAGCTCAATGTACACTGTAGGACAGATAGGACCACCTAGTGAGAGCTGTTACTTCAGGCTATCTGAGCGCTTTACTCGGTCCTCTGGAGCCCTTCTGTGCAAACTCCTAGAATCATACAAAGGGAGAGAAAAAAACTTTTTTGTCTACACAGTATTACTGATCAATAACAAATAAGCATTATTTACACATTACTTACTTATGATTGCATTGTTTTAACTATGCATGTGAACTTTTTTCTTACACTATTATACACATTTTGAATCATTTGTGTTATGCAATGTTGGGATAAATTCATCTGCTGAAATAAGTTCATTATTTAAAAAATCTGCTTACAACTTTGGTTAATGGATTTTTATGTATGCTAAATTTCAGTGTACCAGCTGAACAGGCTGAATAAAATTTGCACTGAATATAAAAGACATACACTATATACACTGCCGATATGCAATTACACTGTCTGACTTATCTGACACACAGAATAAGCAAAGACTGTTGTTGTTGAAATAAATAATGACATTAGAGGATCGTCCCTGGGCTGCAGACTCTTTAGAACACAAACCTTTTTACACGCAGGCAGAAGGTGAAACAGAAGGTGAGAGAGTCCAATTAGCACTACATTATGCAAATGATAATATACTAATAAGTTTGAGTCATGCCGGTTGATAAAAGCCTTGATATCACTCTGTTACCTCACCATCATTATCTATCTCAGTGAACCAGTTTCATCCACAAGCTCCCTGTACAATCTCAGTTAATTAAAGGCATGCAATAAAATGAGTAGAAGTATCAGGATAATCATATTTTACTGGACCACTGAGCAGGCCAGCTTAGAAGAGGCATCTTGAGGACAAGGAGGTGCAATACACACTGGCCAGACAGAAGAAAATTAAATCATGCATTACTGTAAGCATTTAGTACAATGGTAAATATCTGTATGTTATTAGCATTTAGTACTTAGGGTAAATATCTGTATTCATGAATCATTTGACCAAAGACGCAGGCCATATTTTTGCTAGATATTCTAAATGATAATTTCTACTTGTAAAAAACGTTTTATTATACTTTGTAGTTATATGTTGAACAATGTTTCATTGGACTTTGTACTAACAAAAATCTATATACTATTTAAAGACATTATATTGATAAAGTAATTTTGAATAGACATTATGGGATTTTGAATAGACATATGGGATTTTGGCTAGTAAAATTGCTTAAATATGTTGATATGTTGATGTTATGACAAATAAAAAAAACATTGTATATGTAATGAACATGCATATGTCTTTTATTGCAGATGTCTTGAAATGGAAATTTAGCAAAATTTAAATGTAGAGTTCTGACACCTGGTTGCATTTTAGGCTGCCCCCCTCCACATTGAAACGGACAATAAATGTATATTTCAGACAATTAGATATGTAGGAGCATGCATATTTATAAACTTATTGTTAGTAGTAAATTACTACATTTACTACTGTGTGTGTGTAGGATAGCGTTCCGTGTGTTTAACGTCAGTGTATGCGTCTGTAGGCGTGGCGTGGGCGTGGTGTCTAGATATTCGTCTTGTTATCGTTATCTGTTTCACCTGTGTCTTGTCAAGCGTGAGTGTATTTAAACGTGTGCACGTCACACCTTGTTTGTCGGTCTTTGTCAAAGTTTGGTTTTCAACGGTGTTCGTTAACTTCGTTGCAAATTATAAAAGACGCTATACAGTCCCAAGTTCGGCATCCTATTTGTTCGAGTAACTCACGCGTTACAGATATTCTAAGCCATAAGAATACGCTAAATCATAATTATGACATTGTAAATGTGGAATTAAGTCACAATTATGGGCAGTGACAGGTTTCATTTCAACTTGGGAAGTACATATTGCTCTCGCTGGGGATTACTGGGGGCAAAGTTTTATGGGATTTGACTCAGTCTGCTCAGCATCCAGCCCAAACACACATCCTCTTCCCAGGCACTCCTCCTCACAGCCACTCGCCCAATCCCAATCACCAGACTGATAATCAGTAATTACTTACTGATTCAACTTCATCATTCTCTCTGTTTAAGACCAAAGGGCTTATCCCCCAACACTTAGCATTTTGTTTTGCACCATGACAGAAGCCCATGGTTTTTATTAGTCCAAAAAGACCTGCTAGAGGCTTCATTTAGCTTATGTTGTCTTTGACATACAGCAATCTTTCGTTTGCCTGTTATAGGGTTAATAAAGCTATCTATATGCTGGCTAGAGATTATCTGAAGAATTCCTCACTTGTGGAGAAGTTCTCATGCTAATAGTATGATTGGACTCTCCCTTCTCTGCCTGAATGGCAACAACATACATTATCTAACTTGAATACAAAAAGAATACTTGAATACTTATTTGTGTTCTTTCAGGTGTCTCAGGAAATGAAGCACTCTATGTGAGGGCAAGTGTCCCCTTCAAGGACTGATATGTATTATCCTTTTGGACTTTAACAGCTTTCTTAGCCTACAAAGAGTCTTTGTGGTAAGTGCTTAGTTAGTCAGAGTTCAGGAGAAGGTCAGATATGATGGCAGTTTAAAACACTAGAGCATGGAGGGGTGCCTCTCTAGGCCCAGCATTCAAATAATGACTCTGTGTGGTGCCAAGCCTTAAATACAGTTTTTCTTTTCCCAACAGACTGGCCAGAGTACAAGCAGGGGTCCCCTCTAAGACAATAATGACAAAAGGAATCACAATGCTTCAGCTTACTAGAGCTCTATAAAGCTACCATTGTCTCTGGAAATGTGGTTTTGAGTCTTTATTTCAAGATGGAGTACGTTCGTCTCTGACTCTCAATCTGCCTCTAGACAAACATATATTATTAGCCACGACGTATAAAAGATTAGTCACATTTAAATATTATGTGAAAGACTTTTCAGAAATTGCAGCCAAGGTTTTCAGGAAGGAAGCATCTAAATATCACATTCCTGCAATGGTAACTTTGGGGTATTTTAGATGAGTAACCAACTGTGGCTACAAGAAGGTCTAACAATATGCAAAACAAAAACAAACAAACAACAACATAGAAACACTTGCTCAACTGCAAGCCTGTAGGAATGGAAGTATTTTTATTAGTTTTTAGAATCATTTTTATCTAATTCTTTGCTGCCATTGGATATTTCTAAGTGTCTCGTATGCCGCACCATTTTTTTCACTAAAAATGCTGTTTCACTAAATAACGCTGCAACAAAATTATCCTGGCCTAGTGGTCTGGTTTTAATAACTTTCAGAGCATTTGTATATGTGACCTAACTTGGATGGTAATCTGCCTGAAGCAAATTAAATAAATGTATAATACATTTATGGGGGTCGAGGGAGGGCAGCTGTAACATTTTTATCATCTTAAGTAGCATTTTCAACAAAACAAGTCTCACTTAACTTGTGTGACCTCCTGAAAAAAAAGTAGAGTTTAGTAAAACATGTCATTTCACCACAACAAAAAATATATCATAAATCTTCCATTGCTATAAACCAGAAAATGTGGGAGACAGCCACTTTATAGATACTACAGCCTTAGACTTGTTGGGATTTCTGAATGATAATTGTGGGTGATTTTGTCTTTTCCTGTTTTGGTGATTGTATTGGAAGCTCTGTGTATCAAATCTCTTACCTGCTTGTAAGGGGGCTCTTAGGCTTCTGCTGCGCCCTTCTGGTCTGAACTGGAGATTCGCCTGCTCTGAGAAAGTAGTACAGATTCAAATGAGAACAGTTCAAAGAACCACTTCCAATACCAATAACTTGCTTTACCCTTTCCTTTCGTGACTCCTTACCTCTGCTTTTTCCTGTCCAGAACTTTTTGGGTGGCAGCAGACAAAATAATTTTCTCCTTAGGACCCTTGGCTTTGTCCTGTTAATCACAGCACTTATTCAATTGGTGATCATCAAGAATTGTACAGCCACCTTTGTATTCTGATTGCTATTTCATGTTTAAGTAGATATTTATTATTGTCTGCAACATTTGATAAAAGTTTGATGAAGCAAGGAGGTCTAGATAGATAATTAATATTCTTTCCTTGCAACTGTGCATAGAAATCTATTGCAATGCAAAGCAATCACAATCAGGTCAGCTCAAAATATTTGCATGTTTCGTTCTTTCTTCTGTATTTTATTGTTGAGTGTTTCATATCTTGGATCTATTCAGTCGACTCCAGGATAAAACACTGATTTGACATTAAACATTCTTTCTGAACAGTGTGTGGTGAACACTCTTCATGACTAATTTGCGGCTCTCTCAGGAGCATGGACACTGCTAAGATGCACATTATATTACACTTGGGGGAAAAGGGAAAAAAGATTTACTGATAAATCCTTCAGCTAGGCCATTGTCTTTCTGTGATTTTCTTTCATCAGATGGATGGTGCTCACGTAAAAACATACTAATATCAATACTAATACTAATACTAATACTAATACTAATACTAATAAGAGTAGTAGTAGGGCGGGATGATCATAGCACAAAGATAAGCTTCATACTCTATAAATATTCATTTTCACAGTCTGTGAGTGTATAAGAAATCCCGTAGGTAAAAAAAGTTTAAAATGTTTTTAAAGTTTAAAAATTTAAGGATTTATGTCGTAATACTGACTTCGCTAGAACAGCCAGCTTTTTGCTCTAAAAATCTGACAAAATTACTCTTCTCAGTGATAGTCCGCTTTCAAACATGTAGAATGGCTCACCATTTCTCTGAGTTTTCTTTCTGTACGAAGCTCCCTGTCTTGTTGCAGCAGTGCCAATCGCTCATCCAGCGTCATTTCAAAGAAGATGTCATGGATGTCAAACAAGGCTGCACGTAGCTGAAATAGACATTCAAAATTCAGATTTAGAACTGTTCAAAACAGTGCTTTCCTGTTTAAATGTGCACATAAGTACGGTTTTTGAGTCAGTGGAAATGATCTCTTTTGATTGTTAACAACAGTAAGATTTGTGGGTTTCATACATCATGGCAAACGAGCACATTTGAATATGAAGCTTTCATTATAAATGTTTCATTAGAACATTTGAAAACCACACCCAGGAATGTTTGTCATTTTGCAGAAATGAAACTGCTTTTGAGTGTCACTCGTCCCATCAACGCTGTCTCGTTAATACTGTGTGTATCTAAGCGTGTGGTTGTTTTGTGTTAGTTATCGGTGGTTGACCTTCCAAATCGTCTCTGCATTTCGTATTCAACTTTCAACGTAATGAATAAAAATGAAAGAAGCGCTTAGGTCTCTTGCCTCGTCCCTAGGACACGTATATTCATGACAGTTAGGAGCAAAAGAAGATTCCATTCCTTTAATGTATATCATCACCAAAAAGTGACATGGTACTTTAACACAAAAGAGATCAGAGCAATAATGAAGTCATTACATTGGAAGAATAGAGCAGCTTCATGTGTTGTATATTTGCTCTCAGTGTTAAAAAAGTATTACAGCATTATCTAGTGGTTCTGGAATAGTAGAGCAACAAAGAAAGCTCAGCAGCGCCTCTACTTCCTGCGGAGACTGAGGAAAGCACATCTTCCACCTCCCATCCTCACCATGTTCTACAGAGGAACTGTGGAGAGCATCTTGAGCACCTGCATTACCGTCTGGTTTGGGA
>JAOXYF010000001.1:20892135-20920182 GCA_028565775.1 Sternarchorhynchus goeldii | reverse complement strand
TTTGTTGGATGAGCACAGTAAAAGCGCTGAAATCCCTGAAATAATTGTTGTAATGTTCATTTCTCTTCGGACTACCTACAACCGGTTCCCTCACTATTGTTGCTTGAATTATCCACTATCCCTCCCATGTTATTCTTCCCACTCCTCCGCCTAGACTACAGTCAGTGGGAACGTAACATTAATAAACTTTAGAGCATCTTCTTGACACCTGTGTGTTGTGAATTTGTTCTCTGAGATCTCGTCACAAGGCATACTGAGGGCTGAACGAATCTCTGGTCAAACCCTGAAGGTACTCTGTGTCAGTCTGACTGAACAGAGGCTACAACCTAACAAGTACAATTGCCAGTTATTAGCCTGTGCCTCCGGCAGGCTTATCCATAGCAGCATAACTAAAGGGAAGGCCTGTGGGTGTCATGAGGGATCACTGACTTGTTGCTTTCCACCCAAATTATCATCACAAACTAGAGTGAATGCATGATGTGGCTGAACAGCAGCATCAACATCTCAGATTACCAGAAGATTTTATGACTGGGGGCCTCAGGCTCTGCACCTTCATATGTAGTGGATTAACTGAAGGCTTGATTAGATAAGTGAGTCTTAAGCCTAGTTTTAAAGATTAGAACTGTGTTTGAATCTCAGATTGAAGCTGTAAGACAACTGTTCCATAGCTGAGGGGCTTTGAAGGAGAAGGCTCTGCCCCTGCTGTAGTCTTGCTATCTCTAGGATCTAAGAGAAACCCTGCGTTTTGAGAGTACAGAAGGCGAGGTGGGTTATAGTATACAATGAGTTCACTCAGATATTGTAGGGCCATTGCAATGTTGAGAGAGCAGGACTAATGTGGACACACACACACACACTCACCTCACCACACAGAGACTGAAATGCCTCTATCCTCATCAACAACATCTGCTGCTTACCTACTAGAACCACAAACTCTACCTCAGTAACTGCTGTGATCATGTATGTTCCAGTATGTTACATATCTCTGCACCTTATCCTCACCAAAGCACATTTCATCTATTGTACCGTATCGGTACTGCACTGTCCTGTCTGTTAAATTGTCTCTTGTCTGCTGTATTTATTGTATTTATTGTAGTGTCATAGCTGTATTTATTGTATTCATTGTAGTGTTATAGTTCTATGTCGCACCTTCGTGCACGTTTGCACTTCGTTAGTACTGTATTGTTACTCCATGTTGCACCATGGTTCCGGAGGAACGTAATTCGTTACACTGTGTACCTGTACTCAGATGTAATGACAATAAAAGCCTCTTGACTTGACTCCATGCTTGATTGATTTCTTACAAAACAGCTGAAATCTAATAGATACTTATACTAACAATAAACAATAAATACTTCCAGTTCTGACAAAATATGGACCAATGAACACCTGTATTCCAGTGATAGGGAAATTCCAAGATTATAATAATATCATTCAGAAAAAAATGACACTTGGTGAAGTGGATAATAACAACATATTCTTCTACATTACTGAATGCAAATTTGTTGACCTGGTTACTGATCAGGTTAATGGTTAAGTCACACCATGACTATCTGAAGCAGGCTGTCCAAATATGAAATCCCAAATTTATACATGAAACAGGTGAAACAGCTCACTTTAAGGAATGGGCCTACATACCACCAAACAGCTGAACAAGACTGAACAGTTAGAGAAAACATTTGCTCAAAGTTGCTGCCAGTAAAGGACACAACACTAGTTAAAAATATCCAGAAAATTCCATGGGTCCAAGGGAAGGTGGTAAAAGTGCAGCATATCTGACACTAGAAGAGACACACATTGCATTTCGAAAACATCAAAATGTATTTTCTTACAGAATTTGTGGTTCTTGCTGACTGGTAATGTTTACCTGGGCTCGGACCCTCTCCTGCAGAGAGACATCCTGGTTTGAGAAGTTACTTCTCTTCTGTGGTGCTTCTGTATGAAAAGAAGAGATAAACTCTTGTGTGTCCTGTGGAAGCAAAAACACAAGATAGTGATCAAGCGAAAAAGTGATTTTTTGGAATTGGGCATCTTTTCTGGAATTGGTTATTATTATACATAATTATCCTCAAACCGACAGCATGATAAAAATACCTTCGTAATAAAATAATAATAAAAAAATACCCCCTAAATTCAAATAGAATAATCTGACAGTTTGAGCCAAATGTAATTTCTATCTAATATAAACATTGTGTGTGATGCTCCAAATGTCAATTTCTTCACTTGTGTATATAATAAAAGCTTAGTGTGTAAATAGGAGAGTTTAGCTAATTTATGCTTACGCCTGTATAGTTAATCTGTTATTTAATTTGTTATATTTAAAAACTTTTGTATTTTATATTTAAACTTTTCTATTTTCTATTTGCACCAAGAGGGGAGGGGGGGCTGTAAACCAAGTTCGTTGCGCAAATGTACAAGTACAATGTGTAATGATAATAAAGGTTCATCATCATCATCTTCCTCATTAAAATCGTTAAATGTATCAGCCATCTGACCTAATATTCTGAAATAAATGTTACTGTGGGTCACTAATCCTATGTCTCATATTCACATTCTTCTCATGCTCTCCTAATATCCAAGAGTATGTAACTTAATGCTACAATGTATTTTATTGTACTTAGAGGCATTTCTACACTGGGTAACGATACCATAACAAAAAAAGTTCAATAAACCATGTTGGCATTAGAGCAAAAATGAAAGATTAAAAGGTTTGAGTAGAGGATTTCAACATCATTCACTATGAAAATGACTAAACCCACACATTTCATTCAGAGTGGTAGGAAATCATTGTTTAAATTGGACTAATAATGAAATGTTTATGGGTATTTTGTCAGGTTTTACCATTTAAAGCATTTCACAATGCTAGAGGCAAGTCCAAGTGTTCAGTCTGAGGCATCATAGTACAGCAAACCAAGACAGGCAGGTATTGAAGAGACGTGTAGGAGCTTTGCTGTTTTTTCATAGCTTCTTGTTGACCATGGAGTGATGGTTTTGACAACTACTATGTCCTCAAAACATCTGCCACAGATGAACAGTAATCCTCACTGCTCCTATTTTGGCACTGTGTGGCAGCTTCCACAAACGTGCTGTAGTTAGTTTTGGGAAACAAGCTCCGTAATATTTACGTCAGATAACTGACTTCACTAGACAAGACCAATCAGCTTTTTGCTCTCCCTACTTTCCCCTGGTCTTTAGCATGTGCAGCAAAGTGAGGTATCTGGCTGTTACATAGACTATTTGACTTCCACATAACAAAATAACTCCTTTCGTCTACGGATGCTGTATGTCCTAAATCCATAGTACTAAAATATTCCACCTTTACTGTTTGACGCAGATGTTTGACTTTTTCAGTGTTTAGTAGTCGGCGGGTAAGGAATCCTCGAGCATAAGCACTCAGACGACACAGAGGCTTCTGTTGCTCTGCGTTTAACACCTGCAAATGCACAGTCAGCACATTTTTAACACACTCAAAATCACAAGAAGACTCAAACATTATCATTACACTCGAAAAATAGGAACGGCTACAAGTGAAAGAAAGATTTCTAACCATATACTAACAGAGCAAATATATAATGCCTAAGAGTTTAATTCCTAAATGTGTAATGTTTAAGTTTATCATTTTCCCTTGTAAGACATTCATAGCTCGTGCTGGGGTAATGTTGCTGATTCAGAAATTCTAGCTTGGCCCATGCTAAAGGTGTTATATGACCTAAAACATCTGAATCTCAATAAATCCCTACATATGAACACATATGAATCTCAATAAAACCATGACCTACGTATGAACACATGAATTTCAATAAAACCGTGACTTACACATGAACACATGAATGTGAATCCAACATCTCACACACCTGGCTTAGTCTGTTCCTTGGTTTATTCACTCCCTGGTTAGATCCCCATAAGTAAACTGCAGGTGGAATAGCAGGAGCAAGAACACCTAAAGTGATAGGAGAATGGATACCTATAAAAGAACAATATACAATAGTCTAGAGGAATTCAAAAGTCGTGGTCAATTCATTTTTATTGTAACTTTAACCTGTGGTGATACAAACAGCACTATAACAGATATCCTGGAGCGCTACTGTAAGTGCTCTATTGTAAGTGCTCTATTGTAAGTGCTTTTGTAACAAAGCACTATTTCAAGTTTCTCTGGACCTCTGATAAATGTAATTAGAATGACTTTAATGGAATGAAAATGATATTTGCTTATATTTTATCAGAAATGATTTCCTGCGCATTTTTTGTGTTATGTTGCTATTAAAACACTATTGACACAGTATGCATGCTAGCCATGGATTATTCTGATGACATCTCAGATGGGCTTATGGAGTATGAGGGGCTATGGGTGGAGTAAAGCTGAGCGTGGGTGAAGTAAAGCTCAACAAACGTTTCCACTCACCTCCTATATCCCCCACAACAGCACACACACCATCCGAATCCCTTAACTGCCTGTCCTTCTCTTCCAGCTCCTATGGACGAAACTTGCGTTACAAATACATAACAACAACAACAACCAAACATTCTTTTCTAGACTTGTTGAAGAACTGCACAAAGACCTAAGACATATTCATCTGTTCAGCTTTCCTTTTGACACAAGGAAACAAGTTATTAGAGCACGGAAGACTTCCAATCATGAAGAAAAATCTGCTAATATGAAGTACACTATATAAAATGTATATAGTATTATTTTTGTCAGGTACCAGAATGATGATGTATAATATCAGACATTGGGCATATACATATTTGCAAATATTTTATGTATAACATTTTTTGTGTCTAAGTACATTTAAGATTACAAGTATTAATTATAAAACTTTCTAAGAAAGAAAGAAAAAGAAAGAAATACTGATATGTCTAACAGTGGGAGAGGCCTTATGGGTGTAGTTCTACATTCTGACCTGACTGAGGTGCTGTTGCTCTCTCTCCTGATCAGCCATAAATAGAGATATCTGTAGAGCATGTTCCTCCTTCAGACTTCTCTGAATCTCCTCTAAAGCCTGTACTTGCCACTGAACCCCCTCTGAGGGAGACACACAACACAATTCCACATTATTCTCCATTAACACATTACAGACATACACAAACATTTCTTTACACTAGAACTGCCAAAGTCCTTTTTGCCTTTATTTTTGGTTTCTTTCCTACCACAATCATTATCTTCAGCTTTCTTTACCTGTATTTTTCACGTCCACCATTGTACCCAGAACGCTGTTTCCCTTTGCGACTATGTGTTGTTTGTTGTGGCATGAAGAGGTCGGGAGGTCTGGGCTCAGGCTGGACCTCAGCTGTGGTGACGTGGGGCTCTCTAGTATAAACGGTGGGCTGAGCTGGGCAGGAGGGGAGCGGTGGGTGGGTGTTCTCTGTAGTACACCTGCCATAAAGCGGGGAACTCTCTCTTGGCTCCTGTCTATGGGAGGGCTGTGATGAGATGGACCCAAGTTACTGTCCAGGGTGTAACACCTCCTCCGGAATCCAGCATCCATGTGGTCACGTCCTGAATCTGATGCACTGATAATGCCCCCTAAGTCACAGAATGGGCTGGAACCAGAATGGCTTGCTCGTCGACTTCCACTTCCTCCTTCACCTTCCAGCAGCCGCCTCTCAAAGCTTGCCAGAGGCCCACCGCCTTGAGGAATTCCCCTAGCTGCCTCATTGGAGCTGACCGGGTACGAGAGAAGAATATTGCCTGCTGATAGCGGACGACCACGATGGAGTCTCGGGCTTAGGACAGACTCTGTGTTTAGCACAGTGTGGGCGGATCTAGGGCTTAGGACAGACTCTGTGTTTAACACAGTGTGGGCGGATCTAGGGCTTAGGACAGCCTCTGTGTTTAACACAGTGTGGGGGGATCTAGGGCTTAGGACAGGCTCTGTGTTTAACACAGTGTGGGGGGATCTAGGGCTTAGGACAGGCTCTGTGTTTAACACAGTGTGGGGGGTATAGCTGGATAACGAGTCAAGGCCATGTGCACCTTCACTCACTGATTTGGGCTTCTTAAAAGTGAGAGTCTTGGCTTGATCTGGGCTGATGGAGCTACGGCTCTGGACAGAACAAGATGGTTCACTATTAGTTTCACCCACAGGACTCGCCCTGTCATTATCATTATTCTCTGACACAGGTGACCTGCTGTGAACCTTTGACCCTCGCCGACCTTGCTCCTTGTCAATGTAATCTCTTGACTTCTGCAGCAGGCTCTGTAAACTTATTCCTTCATTCCCAGTCTCATCATCTCTCTCGATCTTCTCTCCATGTTTTCTGTGAATGGTTTTGTGTTCTGCTAGTGGACTCATGGACCGGTTACTAGTAAATACTTCTTGTTCTTTGTTTGGTTGACCTACAGGGTCAGGCATTGTAAAGGCACTCACTCGGTTGTCCAAGATCTTTTGAACCTGATTGATTAGGTTGTTCTGACTGCGAGTGTGCCTCTCAGCCTGTAGCCTTGCTGCTCTGTGCCTGTATTGAGTCATTTCCTCACGCTCCTTCTCACTCAGCTACACACACACACACACACACACACACACACACACAACATATGCACGCATATTTAATTTCAAACGCATTCAAGCTATTAGAAAGAGGAAAGGTTAAAGCTTTTTTTCTGGATGAAATGCATTTGTCTTACATTTGTCCAGTATTGTGTCTAGAACCAAGAGAACTCAACATAAAGTATACATTTTTACATATACTTTTTGAGAAGTTCCTATTAAATACCTACTTGAATGTAGTTTCATAACATAATATTTACCATGTGGTGACATGATTTATAATTTGAAATACAGTTCGGACTACAGAACATTCCAGAGTGTCCTGAAAATACATTTATGTTGCATTTCAAATCAACACAACATAACCTGACACACTGAAGCAAACAATCTCTGAACTTCCTAAAAATAATGAGTGAGACATCTGTGCTAATGAATTTAAACAAAGAAACAGTGTGAACAGTGTGAAGATTTTAACACACTAATATTGATTATAATTTCTCTGAATGGTACAACATTTCTACTTCCTACCTACTATTCTCCCTTATTCAACTTTCAGACTCTGTCCATGAATCCTATTCCAACATTTTTTAAGTTTATGAAGTAATTTTTTGATTAACAAACTAGAAAACGGCTGATAATTACTGATTTAAACCTTGTTGTTGCCCTGTTGATTGGTATTTGCCATTATGGCTCCAAGAAAAAAATGAGAGAGGACTTCTTTACAGAGGTATTGATACTAAAATACATCTAAGCTCAGTGCTGGTCTCTAGGTAGACTGTGATTTCTTATATGGTTACCATACCTTATATGTTTATTAACAGTATAATTTCATCTGTACAGCGTTATGACATGATATTTCTGTTAGATCTTGTACTCACCAGTGGTGACAGAACTGTCCTCCCATGGAAGTAAATGAAAGAGGGTGATGTCCTTTGCCTGGTGGTGTCTTTTTCATGTTTTCTTTCAGACTGCAGTTTAGCCAGAGTACGCAAATAGAAATGCTCAAATGTTTCCATGTTTCCTTTAAAGAGAGACAAGAAATTTGGGCATTATTGAAAAAGACCCAGGCCTCCTGAACAACTATAATGAACAAGAGACAGAAGAAAGGGTAAGTGATTTTAAACATATATTTTTCTATTTTGGTGTTTACTGCTATATCTTAATTCAATTTTTACAGTTTTGATGGCACTTGTGGCACTTTGAGATTTGTTTTAAATGTAAAGTGCGTTACAAATTAAATGTATTATTATTTTTGTTATTATTATTTCTCAGCCAGTCCTCTTTAGTGCACATATGAAACCTGATTTGACTCAATAAATTCTCTCTCTGGATTCATCACAAATAAAACCTCTGTAAAATGATCGAAGTTCTAGTTTCTCACTCTTAAGAAGGAATATTAAATCACTTAATGAGAATTAGCATTCTGCAGGTCTGCTGCTAGTTCACTTCGGTGGTGTGTGGTATGTGATGGTATGGTAACTACCTAAAATCGAAGTCGTTGGTTTCATGTTACACTGTTCTTGTGAAATGAATTCAAGAAAAATCTTCAGCTAGTTTCCCACAGCAAAAATTTGTTATTAGTCTATTATTTTTCACATCTTCTCATTTTGTGATTGTGTACACATTAAACTCAGAAACAATTCATTAATGTAAAAAAAGCATCAGAAAAACAGCAAAGAAGCATAGACGTTTACCCAATTATAGCAATGAGCAAAAAAAATTTAATTAAATTTTTTTTTTTAAAAATTAAAAAGGGAACGGGTTTAAATATGCTACCCGAATTGAAATACAATGGGGAAATCTTGGCAAGTAACATTACAAGAAATACAAAAAGAAATATTCACTAAACTCCATAACAGTGTTTTAATGTAATATATCAGTCTCACACAATATTTCACAAATTTATCATATTCTGGGTTATTTATGGTAACAGGATCAAGCAGCTTATTTTTGTGTGTATGTGTATACTAAAGCAGGATTCCGGAGAATTCTTAGCTTCACTCTCCAGGCAAGACAACCTGATCCTCTCTCACTCTCTAGGCAAGACAACCTGATCCTCCCTCGTCCTTAGTTGTTGAAGACCAAACTTAAGGCACTGAAGACCTGTGCCAAAACAGTTACTTGAGAATCTCCACCTTTGTTTTGCAGAGCTACAAGAGGATGAGATAATATTCCAAACTAAAAGTACATCTGAAAGTAAGACAGATTAAGTCAAATATTTGTAGATAAATAAAAATGTCTGGTTTTTAATAGGGTACCTGTATGGTTTATTTGGGGGTACAGCTGAAGGGTAATTTTACAGACATAGTGAACTTCCTAAAGCATCAGGTAAAATAACATTTGGAGGCTGCTATCACAGTATGTGTGAATGAGGTAAAGAAGTCGTTTGGTAGTCTCCTTAGAAACGAGGGTGTCAGAGTGCTTCAAAGTACCAAACCCAGACAGACTGGTGAAATTGGTGCTGACAGTGTAGCAGATTTGGTGTAGCAAAAGAAGTAAAAACTTCAAGTTTAAATTAATGCAACTTGGCATCTCTAAAATAAATGTTTCTATCTCCATATTTATAGTAAATCTGTCCTCGTCCATTCTGCATATTTAGGTGTAATTTAACAAAGATCCTGAAAGAATGGGAACGAAGAGCTTCCAGTACAAGGACTATACAAAGCTTTGGGAAGGTTAGACTGAAAGGTGCGCAGCTGAACTATATTCTTAGGTTGTAATGTTCTGTTAATGAATAGTTAAGAGTGGATTTTTGAACTTTTCCTGAAAGTCTTGACCTGATGTTTACCATGTAAGTCATCTCAGCAGCTCAGTGAGAAAGAGGCATCTCTGCATTGCCTCTGATAAATAATCCAATAAGAAGCTACATTTCTAGTCTCCACTATTGGAAACCTAATAGGAATTTATTTGGAGGGTCTCTTTATTGAACTTTATGATCCAAACCAAGCAACTGATTGTTGATTGAACCAATGGAGCCAAATAACCATCTTATAACCTTCCTAAACAACTGATATACTTTCTCCCTGAACAGGGCAGAAATGTAGTACCATACAATCATATACACAACACTACAGGCATCAAAGTACTAAAAACAAGACAAGATAAATTTAGCAACATAGTTTACATTTACACTTCTGTTTTTTAAACAAAAACACAAAGCACTCCAAGTTCTTGACTTGGTATTCCATAAAAGAAGATAACATTTCTGTTTATTGTAAATATACCAATACATTGAAATGATAAACCCTCCTAAAATTCTATCTGTGCACTTATCACTGCAATTCTCACTCTTCCCACTGTAATCCAAACTCCTTACTGACTGAGCTACTGTGATGCTCCACCAAACCATTGTAGTTGTTCTAGAAGGCCAGAGCCAATCTGGTCTTTGACCATTCTAAACACACCCAAATTACTCCTCTTGTCTAGCTGCACCCTATAGCAGCACCAGGTCCTTGATGCTTGCTATCAGAGCATCCAAGGGCATGGCTCTCACAAACACATATTCCATCACAGCTGCTATGATCTGTGAGTGGATGGCAGACAGAGATATGTGTTTCGCCAGTGGTGGGACAAGTTACTCAGGTCTTTCCAAGAGTCTTTCACAACCTTCAAAAAAACTTCAGTTTTTGATCAGAGGACCTGTTCAACCTGCAGTTCTTCCTTACACATGCACCTAACTTTCTCTTGACGATCATTAATCTTAATTTTTTTAATACATTCTCTTGTGTTTTATTGACTATATATTGCATCTTTACTGTAGTGTGTTAAAGGAACATGGATCTTGATTTGACTCATACTTGTCATACTTCATTCACCTTTTGCTGAAACTAAAATCTTTTGATTCAAAGAATGCCTTGCGACTATTTTTCACTTACATGTTAGCAATTTGCAACACTTTTGATATGTAGCACAAGCACATCCCGTTCTACACTCGCACCTGAAGAGTTAGTGGAAACTTGGCATTTGCGCTGTATGCAAAATGAGCTTCTGTACTGCTATGTTTGCATTGTACTTCAGCAAAGTTGTAAGTCACTTTAAAAGTGTCTGGCAAATGAATAAATATAAATGCAACTGTGCATATGTGCTGAATGCTCACTTTAAGTACACCTACCCCATAGCCTAGCTAACAGGCTGCCTTGCTGTAGCCTATATACTGTATATTGTCAACCTTTTTTGTCCTTATAAGTGCCTCTTGCGATTAGCATGTAAGCTATGAATGTACTTGTAAATAGGGTTTACACTTTTGAATACAGGATATGCATTTGTATATACACTGACAAAATGTACAGTTGTTGCAGGTAATTCACAAAAAAAGGCCACACAATATAATACACACAATATAATAACTCCACTTAGACATAAAACAATTAGGCTAGGTGCTTCATATGGCTGAATGATAGCTTGGGGGCTAAAACAAACAGCTAAATTAACTGTGAGAGTTTATGCCAGATATAATTAGAAATGTGCCAAAAAAAAAACGTACCAAATGCCAAGAACATATTGATTACAAATAAACTAGGAATACTGTGAAAAAAATCTAAATATTTGTTGTGGGTCGACCATGTGGCAATACAGCAGTTTTTGGGGTAAAGGAAAATTCCATCAGTAGGTATCATCTATACAATAGGTGAAGACTAGATGCAATAAAATAATTAACACACAAACAAACACTTAACAATGAAAGATTTCTGAGATCTGGAGCTTGCATTAGGCAAAGGGTTGCTACCTTACTATATTTCTGCATTTCAGGCTTCTGTTAACCAAATTCCTGGAAAGTAAAGATAAAAAAGCCTCCACTGTGCGCACTTTTTAGACGGTCCCTTAATGATTCGCTTAGCGACTAAAGCTCCATTCATCTGCATTTCTGAACAACTGCATTTCTCCTCACTGAAATGTATTGAAAGATCGTTTAAAAACGATACACATATATATATGTGTATATATATATATTATACCTCTGTCTGATCCTTAATGAGAATTACCTCTCGAATTAAATACATCTTTGTAATCTTTTTGAACATTTAATCTAATGAGAAATAATGAGAATATTATCCAATTATAGAACATAAAACCAACTTTGCCGTGGCATCATCTTGGAGACGATCAGCAGATGTGTTTTTTTTAGCCTTGATGCAGCAGTTTCATTTGTAAACACTTCTGATTCAATGTGGATGAGGTACATTTCATTACAGCATTGTCTTTCAGTGTGTGATGTGCATGCGTAAATGTCGTAAAATCTCAGTCTTGCTTGCACTCTCTTGATAACAGCTGTGAAAAAAATTCAAGGCATCATCTTGAGCCCAAATGCTAGAACTAGCAAATAACAACTATTATCTAATATTAGCAAATGCTTATTTTGTAAAACTAGTATGAAATACCTTCACTACAGCTGTCTATAGGCTATTTAGGACATTATCTTCTAGGTATTGGTATGACAGCTTTCTAATCTAGCATATGAATTCGCGCTCGCCACTTAACTTAAAAATAGGAGCGCTTGCACAAAAAGACATATATTTTATATACAATATAAATATATATAATAGATTATTTTATCGCATTATATTTTTTAACGGAATCAGGACAGTTAATAGATCAGCTTTTAGGTGATGTTTTGTTGCATCATGGCCTGTCTCGCCTTACCTTTTCGTCCGTTTTGTTCGATGAAGCAATTAGGTGTATTTCACGTTGCTATAACAGACGTATTAAATAATATCGGTGTACGACAACACTCAAACTATGACTGCTTTAATGTCACTTTCGGTCAAAGATACATATCCCATGTACAGCCTGACTCGCCTATCTCGTCCGCTGGCTACAGCGCCTCCTAACACCATGACGTGCGAGAATAAAGGAATACTTGAGCACAGGCTATACGTTCGCTGCATGCGAAACCTTTGACTTGTGTGTACCCTTCCATCTTTAAACTTGTCTCTAATGGTACGACATCCTATTATGTACAGAATAAGTGTATACGTGTGTAATGCAAGGGCCCATGAAAGGAACAGGAAGCTTAATCGCTAAACCACCATTATAAAGAAAGTTGCTCTCACCATGTGGTCAGTGCTACGGTTTTGATGGTTTATTGGCAAAGGTTTCCTTTCTCCTTGGTGTTGACAAATTGCTCATGTCGCCCAAACACTTTTATATTTATTTACAGTCTTATTCTAGTACAACATCGTATCTTTATTAACAGTCATTTAGTTTAATATTTAAAGTATAATACATTCATCGTTATATTTCTGCACCCAGTATTGATGTTATGCTAGGTGCACTATTAAACTACACAGAACATCAAATTGAGCGAAAGGAGCTACTAATGAACTACTACATTTGCAGATTTTCCACATTTTTGAGAAAAATAATGAAATTAAGCTTTGTTCTCTTAGTTGTATTGTGCTGGTGACCTATTACAAACACAGCCATGAATCTGAATTTCCTTTAAAAATGTTATACTTTCATAAAGTTCAACAGGCTGTCTTCCGTAATAAAATGATAAAAAATATGCCACATATCGTAAACTGGCTGTCTTCTATAGAAAGTGCAATAAGTCACCCTTCAGTCCCAAGCCCACCATCCAAAGCCCCTCCCTGGCGCTAACCCTACCCTGATATGCTACATGAAATTGCAAAATAGCTGACAGGCAGGGAGGGCCATCTTCTTGACGTTTCCAAATTAGTTAATGCAGCTAGAGCTTGTGGAAAATGTTAGTCACTGAGATTTTTTTTCTTTCTCAGAGCATTTATTATATTAGTATTTATATATTAGGCTGAGTGTTATTTTTTTAAATTGCTTGTGGTTATATTTTTCATAACGGTTTATGCAAGTGTATTTTATATTTCATTCACGTTTAACAGTTAGGTTGCTGGGCTATAGTTGGACTAAATCAGATGAATAATATTTCTATAAGGCATTTTAAGGTGATTATTGGACAAATGTCATTTCTTATACATATACAATTTTATATATTTTTATATATACGTATACAATTTTACACATTGACGTTACCTCATATCATTGCCAGAACGAATGCAGTTTTTCCAATAGGTGATAATCAGGGGTTTAGATTTACAACTTTTTTTTGGCACATCAGCAAAAACATAACAACCTCTCCAGTCATGACCACACATACACCTGTTTGATGTATGTTTAAAAGAACTAGTCTGCACCGATCGGTGAACATATTGTCACAAAAGCAAAATGAAAGCATGCTACGTGAGAAAATTTCTTGGATCGAGTTGATGGCTATTTTCCATTTTTCCTTTGTGAATGTCCACCCACTGTGACTCAAAAGGAAACTGGTAGCTAGCTGGCTATTGGGGTTGTACCACATCACGTTTTTCGAATGATCTGCTGTGACTCGTTTTAACCTACTTTGCATAATGCCAGCACTTGATCTCCAGTGTCTAACACACAGAATAAGATCAGAGCCTTCATCTTTTCGTAATAAACATAATAATTTTCTTATTTTTATAGTTGACAGCCAAAATAACTATCGATTTGAACCACGGCTGAATAGCTAGCTCTTAGGTATCTAGCTATCATTTCATACAACCCTGCAACATATTCTAACGTTAACTGGCTAAAATCCAACATGTGGACTTTGCGAATTCGGGACTAAAGCGCTGTAAGTTAATCTCCCTCTTTTGCAGTTCTTTATTTTTTTCAACTCGTTGGATAGCTAGCTAGGTGATTGAGTCATTCCCAGCTAGCTAGCCAACTCGTATATACTGTAACTTGTATTGGAAAACGTTTCCAAATAGACTAGCTAATAACTTCCGCAAAATGCTGTAATGTAATTTGCAGTTTTGTGTTTATTAGCTACCTATTATTATAGCTAGGTATCTAGTTATCTGTCATTTTGTTAAAATAAGCTAGCTAGCCTGTTCTTCTGAACTCAGGTTACGATATAAACACATTTTGAATGTAGTTAGCTAGCTAGCTAACTAGCCAACATTAGCTACCCCACTGCTCCTGCAGAAGGCACGGAGCCAATATTCAAATATCCCGAACTATGATTTAACTGTTGTAATGGCGGATTTGTTCTCCAAACGGAATGTTTGCGTGACCGAGTAAAGACTGAATTGTAAATTATTGGGAGTACTTGTATAATCAGAGCCCCATACCATTACTGTGGCACAATTTAAACCGTTATTTCGGAAATTCGAAGGGCTGTTGAATTGCCATTTGGTCGTTACTCAAAGTCCCACCCACTCTGCTCTCTGTCGGAAACAGAAAGGACTCTTATTAACCTGATAGGTAAACTTTCAAATTTGCTGCTTTAAATTGTATTTAACATACGATAGCTAACGACAACTTTAACGAACGTCTACAAGCATACTGTTCTAATTTATTGAATATGCACAACATCGTGACTTATTTGTCGCATTTTATAATCTCATATACTGTCAACTGTCAGACTGTTGTGAGGCGCGAACTTCATTTTATAGCCTTTCGTGCATTTGTTTCGTACAGCAACCCATCAACTTCCCACCCATTTTTAATCTGTTTAGAAATTAAACGATGTATTTCTTAAAATTACAGCGTTCTGAATTTAGTCTCAGAATGAAGATGTTTCAAAGTAAGTTAAAAATTGCATACAATGAAATTTGGCTGGATTCTAGCCTATCTATGTTAGCTCTTGTAAAGTCATCGAGGTTAGCCAATACAGGAAAGATACTTTTAAATACAAATTATAATTTACTTTTTTTTATTAGGCTTTGTTGTTTTAGACTGCTAGAGGGATGAAATCGTGATTTACGTTTTGCATATTAAAATCCCAAGATAAATTGTGGTTGACAGCCCTATGAATAAGTATCGTTCGCTCTATAATCTCCTAAGAAGTTAAGGAGACATCGTATAGATCGTCTAACGATCAAGAATACAAGTAATCATAATTTTATTTCTAGGAATATTTTACGTTAAGTAGGTTTGGGTGTTCGACCAGTAAATTCAAAGTATGTTTCTTGATTGACGGTGGTAAGCCTGGAAGTGGGAGGAACATGTTGCGAGTTATCCTGGCTTTGTTACGTCTGGGAAGCCATTTTGGAATTGTGCTCAAGTAGTCCTGAATTGTACTGTCAACTTGTAAACTTTTTTATGGAATTTGGGAATACTTATCAAAAAAACGATTATTATTTTTCTCGGATATGGACGTAGATATGAGGCAAATAATTTGCACATCTTTCAAGGCCGAATGGTATTTGATCAACTGGATGACGCGATAAAAACACAACATATATCGCTACGGACATTGACACTGAGGTGGAGGCATTTCTTGTTTGTTATAGGTTCCCGAAACCATTATAGCTGATAACAGGCGAGCCGTAGATATGTGTTTACCTGCGATTCAGACAGTTAAGGTCTTTTTTTTTTTAGATCAGTGTTAATATGCAGCGGTGCGGGCCTAGTTTGTAGCATTAAATTCAGCATGAAATCGCAGTGCACCTTAGCTGCGTGATTCTTTGCTGTATGATAGGTTGAGATTGTGTAAATTAAATGTGAATTTGACTTCACCAGCGGTGCGATATCAAAGGATAATGTTGGATTAACTGCATTATTACAGTGTTGCAATCCAAATATAACGTGAGGTAACGTAACACACTGAAGGTGGTAGGAGTATGCGTCGAATTTGTTCTACAGAAATTCTAGTTTATGATTTATATTATGCATATAGATAGCAGTAGATATTCTTTAGAATCAGTAGATTTTACATTTTAATTAAAATTCCCTGTCGCACATAAGATGTATACAAGATACTGACTACTATGGTTTGTGCAAAGGAGCTTACGCTGTTTTCATATAGGCTGGTCTAATTCTCGTAGCCAGAACTGCCTCATCGCTTGTCTCAGCATGAGATTCGGGTAGTTTGTGTGAGTGACTGAATGAGAGAGCTTGAAAACTTGCACTTCAGCCTGTCTTGCTAAGAATATGATAACCCCTTTTGGGATTTAGACGCTAATAATGGCTTACTAAGCCTCTCGGAAGAGAGACAAATGACCAAAACAAATGAAGCTTTACTGGTTTGATTGGCTTACTGAACTTTTATGTATGTCATCTTTTAACATTTACATATGCATTAGAACATGGCATCAAATATGAATTTCTTAATGTTTTTAATATCAGTGTTTTGAAGTAAAAATTGATAACACTGCTCTTTGCTAAAGAGCAGTGATATAAAGTTTTAGTTAATAATGTAATTTCTAAATATATAGATAATGCCATTTACAATATTTATAATAAATATAAATACCATTTAAAATAATTTATAAATACTAAATTGGTTGTCTAAAGTCTTAAGGTTTGTTTATGTTGGGCCAAAAATCCAAAAGGTTTTATCTGTCAATGATAAAATGCTATAGAAGTACCTTAAGCAAGACACAGCACAATCCATGCATAGTGCAATGTTAGATGCTTTACAAATAAAAATTAAAATCTAAAATACACTCGATTTAAAGAGAACAGAATGTTAAAGACAAAAGCGAAAATGAAATAAATTAGAAATAAATTTAGAAGCATTACATGCAATAAAATGTAAGGATGGGCAATAAAAGAGAACTTAGAATAACAATGCAGTAGTGTCTTAAACCAAATAGAAAGCTTCATCAAATAGGTTGGTTTGCAGTCATAGCTTTAAAATGTTTGATGTCAAGGCATTTTTAAGGTTCTCTGAGAGTTGTTTCTAACTAGGAAAAGCTTAGAACACAGCTGCTTCCCCATGTTTTATGTGTACATCAGAGACCCCTAACTGACAATTATCTTATGATCTAAGAGAACTTTTATTGCTTGAGCTTTACCAAATATTTTAGTCCCAAACCATTCAGTGATTTATAGACAAGCATTAGTACCTTGACGCTGAATTCTAGATGACAAAAAGATTTTTTTGTAACTTACATTTGCTATGCAGGATTCATTAAATCTCAAAAGACTGATATGCTTGTAAAGAGTTTAGTAAATCACCCAAAAGTTCAGTGCTGTATCTTCTTTCCAGTCAAAAGCGTATCTCCAAACCTTTATACTGCTTCATGTGCAGAGATTATTACAAACATGTCCCATTTAATTATGTCTCATCTTTAACCTTACTGGCCTGCTAACCCAAGGTTAGACATTCTGACATACATGGTTTCCTCTGTATAGGCAGTTCAGATTTAATCCAATTTGGTTATTGTATAACAAAAGACATTATTAACATTGCTTCACATATAACATAATCAGGCGCTAATATAAATATAACCATGCTATATTTAGCTTAAGGGTTTTTGGTAATTTGATGCTTGCTGTAATCATTTTAATTATGCTAAAAACATGCACTTTATGCTCTATCTAGACAGTTTGAAGGAATAGAGAATTCTTTACACTGTTCCATTTATTCCAGCTACTCCTTATCGAAAAGCTCCAATCAAAATGCAAGAGTTAAAGTCTTAGTTGAGCTAGATTTATTCATACTATTTACTTCCTTGCTCTTGAATGTGGGAAAGTACAAAAACAAATAAAAAAAAAAATCTTTGACATATCCATTTGTGAAAGGACAGGCTGAATGGTTGGTTGAGTGTGTGACTAAGAGTGTGTCTGCTCTTTGTAACATGTCTATCCATCAAAGATCTTTTCTGCTTTGGCCTAAAGAGCCTTCCTTCTCGCCCATCTTGATCTCTGCAGTCTAAACGAAGAATGACCATGGATTTTTCTCGCCTGCACACATACACTCCTCCACAGTGTGCTCCGGAAAACACAGGCTATACCTATTCCCTCAGGTGAGCCTACCCAAAAAGATCCAGGTTCAAATACTGGTTGTAGAACCAGCGTCGACCAAGGTGCTGTAAGGTCTTACTGCATGCTCAGGCTTCAGTTAAAATAATGGTATTATACCAGAAACCAGTGGAATATACCATGGAGAGAGCTCAACTCATTTAGACTTGATTTCCATTGCTGCTTAAGGTTAATTGGTTTCACAGACGTCAACTCTGTTGAGAGAATGCAGACAGAGAATGTAGACACCTTGCTTGGAGTGTTTGGAGTGTACATGATAAAATTTATTTAATTGGAGATGCATAATTTGGATTTGTGACCTTAGACCTTTGATTATATTTGGCATCATATTTGGCAAAAAATATACATTTTTAGAAAATGGCTTTACCATGAATATGTTGAAGGAAAGATTAATATTGGGGAAACAATACAAAACAGTTTAAATATATTACATTGTGGACCTTTTGGGTTTCAGCTGTTATGATGAGTTGGGAAAACTGTTTGTCAAAGTGCATGTAGTGATGAGGAAAAATATCTTGAATCTCTTGAATATCTTGAAGAAAGATGGCATACATTTGTAGCTGATACTCCAGAATCATGCCCTGTGGTATAGTCCAGAGTGCTCGTGTTGAAATGACAGAACATTGCAGCTATTGCACAACACTGTGACCTCTTCATTCCTCTGTGGTTTCCACGTTTGTTAATGATTTGTTACTCTGCCAAAAAGATGAACAACCAGATGTTGACCAGGTGTCTGGGTGTGGGGGTTTATGTGCATGTGCATACACAATACTGTTTTGGAAATGTCTATTTGTTTTTAATCTACAGTTCTCTGGGTTTGTTTTGGATTTTGCAGTCAGAACTAAAGCTGTTGAACATCGATGCCTTTTGCAGTTAAACTCTGTTTATATGTGCAGGAGGTACAGTTGGATTCTGTTTATATGTACAGGAGGTACAGACTTATTTTCATAGGTGATCAGTGACTGATGCTTTGACTCTCATAGTTAAGCAAATTAGGTACTTTTGCTTACATGCCCTGCACAATGCAAAGTGTGTGTGTGTGTGCGCACGCACGCCTATGGGTTGGGGGGGCTCATCTAAACATGGTAGCCCAAGGAGAAGTGTGTCCTGCAGGAATCTGCGTTTTCCATGGAGGCACTAGGTATTTGGTGTGGACCCTTGTACGGTGGCCAGGAAGACCCATCATGCTGCAAGTTACCCATCACTCAGTCCAAATGCAGAAGGCACATGCAACTTCAGTAACGCTGCACATTGAACACATGGAAGTGAGTCATCACAACAGAAGTGTTTCTGGAGTCCACTGAGAGCGGATGAACCGTGATGTGATCGGCATGCTCCACATGTAGTGCCTGCGTTGTCATTTTAAAGTGTTCAAGACTTTGCTTTTGCGCCTTTTGAAATGTAGCTGTCATTTCGATGAATATTATTTTGTGTGTTTGCAACACGCATTTCGTTTACAGAGCGATGGGTCTTCCTGGACATCGTTCCCTGGCGGTTTTGCTATGCACATGGTTGAACAGAGTAAAGGAGTTTTTGTGGTTTCGCAAATATGTGGTAATGTCAGTGGTGCTCATGCACCTCTGTTTCATCTTTGGAAGGGCTCTTGGCACTACCATAACTGCTCTTATGTTTTTTTAAGACTAGTTAATATAGTTAGTGAAGAAGATAAGAATTAACCGTCAAATTATTTTCAAATTTTTGTCTTTTTGTCTAATTGTTCGTACATACCATTTATGGCTCCACTGGTTGTGGTGACAGTGGCATGTGTGTTTAGACTCACCCTCTTAACCTGTAGTACTACTGCACAAAAGATCCTTTGTAGTGAAAACAGGCTCCTCAGTTCTGCATACATATAGTAGAAATGTTCTGTTCTACTGTGAGACTGTGTACAAAACCCAGTTAATACTAAATAATCTGACTGGTTTCAGACAACTTGTTTACCATTTTCATGAAATTGTAGAGGATTTTAGTCCTGCATGGAAATCTGCCAATTTCAGAATGTCAGACTTGTGGATCAGTTATAATGAACTTTCTAACAACACTCTTAAAATTCATACCGATCTCTGATATTCCAGATTAGTGTTGTTCTATGGAGGTTTTTGAGTCTTTTAAACGATACAGCAAAAATGAAAAACTTGTACTTCAAATTTGGCATAGCCCAAACCACATTCACCACTGCATTTTTAATGTACTGCATGGCACACCACAAACACAGTACAGTATATCAACAGTATATCAATGCAGGGCAATATTTTTGCTCTAGTCTGGGGCACTTCAGTGAAAAGCCAGAGTTGGACAGGACGGAGCATGTAGGTGTGGCCCTCTCTGAATTCTTACATGACATGTGTTCTGTTTGTGGTATGTTTTCTAGTTTAACTACTTTTGTCTGCTTAAAATGTTGGATAGTACAGTTTGATAATTTAATTTAAAGGCTATTTTGGAGTTTTGAATGTTTACAATTCCAGTAGTTCTAATTATAGTGACTAACTCTAAAAAATATCTTCTTGAAACAACAGAACAGATCAAGACACCATAGCCTGAGTATATGCTACAGTGATCCAAACAGGCATGATTCAGAAACATCAGCCACATTTAAACTTGGTTTCTTGGACATTGCAGTCAAGCACTTGGGGATTGTTATTCTAAATTGCAGTAAAACACAGAATGCCCTTCAGTTTCTGTCTATGCTCTTAACATGTCCAAACTTTCACTATTCATATGGTTGGTAGGCCTGCTTGGGTGAAACGTGTGGTGAAATTGAGCATGTCTTGTTTGACTATGACTTGAAATAACTGGACTGACAAAGTTGTTTATTTTATGCATAATCATTTCATAAACATTCAAATGAACATGATCTTTAGACTACAAATGCCCACTAGCATTTGGTCCTGGAGCCACCATCTATATTAGAGTAAATCCATCTCCAAGAACATTTTGTGACCTGTTGGCTGCAGAACAAAAATGACTACTTTTTGCACAATTCACAATTAAGTTAAAATTCAGATGCAGTTTTCTCATGTACTTTAATTTTATTATGCTGTACTCAGCTTGTTTAGTTAAACTTCAGTTGGATTTGCTTTCAAATCAAAATGAATACATTGATCTCATTGGCTGGCTGCTAGTGGTGAGCAAATAAGTCCATCCTATTAGCCGTGTGGCGGTTTTATTTGTTGGGTGTCGGTGACGACACACTAAGGCCAATGCAAAGAGAGACAAGGTCAAGTGACTTGCCATCAAGCCATCTGTCGTTAGAGCTCAGAGAGCTCTGACAAGTGATTCAAGAGAAGTGTGTGTGTGTGTGTGTGTGGTGGGGGAGGGGGGGTGTTGTACAGTGCTGGGGAGGGAAAGAGAGGGAATGTGGTATGAGAGGATGTATCACAACCTTTAACCTTTGGCACATAACCTTTACAAAAGCTCCAAATTTGCTTTGTTGGAAGGTCTGTTGAAAATAACATTATCCTGTGGCATTTTGTGATTTAAATGGGCCACTTTATTAGTGACTTTTACCTTCTATGCAGACTCACTGGCAGCTTAAGAGGTGCCATCTAACGGTTTCAGATTAGCCTGCCTGTCGACATGCAAAATTTGTACAATTTGTGTCCGTTTTTGTAAAGCAACAGTGGCGCTCTTCAGCTGGATGGTCCACAGGGCTTGTGCTGCTTTGACAGGATCTTGTGGTTTGTGTCGGGGAGTTTAAGGATCTTTATCATTCTAGTTTCCTTCTCTTAGGCTCGATGGGCAGGTTTCCTTTGGATCTGGGGGCCCCCGTCTATATCTGTGATGAATCTTGCTTTTGTAATCAAATGCTTATGAGAACTTTAATTTCTTCAAGTGGATTTGTGTAGTACCAGTTGCGACTAATTACAGAAGAATTCATTACATTCTTAGGAGGAAAAAGGCTGAGACAGGTAAATAACGAGGGATAGAGCGAAAGACTGCGTGAGTTTTAAGAACTGTGACTCATGGGAAAGGAGACAGCGAAAAGGAAAAGGAAAATAGAAAGAGATGCTGTTACTATTTAGAGTTTCCCCTCTGAACCTAAAGAACGGCAACTCCAGCCAACTGTTACCCTGGAAGACATTCAGAACAGTGCATCTTCTCTCATCCTGCAGCTTTTATGTAGTGACACTGGGTAGATAGCTTCACTGCATCTAGTCAGTGTTAAAAGAATAGCTCAGGAAAAAACCAAAAACATGTTTATACAACGCATCACTAACCCCGAATGTAGTCGGTCAGTTTGGCAAGAAATGTTTCCTTTATTAGTTTGCTGTCAGAATTATGAGGCAAAATTAAAAATAGTAGGTTTTGGAATTTGGTACACCAAAATATCTTATGAGTAAAAACATGCACAAATCTTATGCTGCAAACTTAATTTTGTTCTAAAGTAATTTTATGCAAATTTGATGAAGTGGTTTGGGGTGCACTGGGACTTGCTGTAATCTTATAAAATAAATGTAGAGCTGAGAAATGTGATGTGTGGGCTGCCATTCTGGCCTGCCGGAATAACTGTTCCTTACTTCTTAATTTGGTATCATCCACACATTTAAAATAAGATTTAAAAAATCATGTTAAACTAGACAGACTGTTTCATTGTTTAGACAACAATAACCCAACATCTGAAGCATACAAAATGAATATTCTATTAATAAAAAGAAATGCATAAAAAAATCTAGGCTGTATTTTGCATTGAGCAACATGTGTGGTTAAATCCGAACTTTCTCTACCACATCAGTCTGAAATTTGTTTTATGTTCAGTGAAGTCATTAATAATCCCTTAAAATATTCATAACTCTGTCAAATAAATAATTTGCCAAAGAGTGCTTTAGTGTTTAAAGTTGAACTCCATGACTCCATGATGTACAGACTCCATGATCAATAGAGTCAGTAGATCAGAATCAGCATCCCCATTTTCCTCTTTCTTCTACAGTTCCAGTTACTCAACGGCTGCTCTCGAGTTTGAACAGGCGCACAAGCTCGGACCAGTGTATGACTCACCCAGAATGTCCCGCCGAAGCCTACGATTACACACCATGGGAGGTCTCTATGGCGACAGCACCCTAACGGAGAACTCCCAAAATCACAGTGTTAGTTACAGCAGCAGCAGTGCAGGTTCTAGTAGGAGGTCAGTCTTTACACACACTCCCACGCACTCATGAAGGGTTGAGTCAGAATGTTTTGCAAAATCCAAAAATGATTGCGGCTTGGCACGAGGCCCGCCCTCCTTTTGAGAGAACTTCAACCACACGCCCTAGAGTTCTGATGAAAGAGCCGCATAGTGATTAAAGAGCAACACGTCGACTTCTTTAGAAGGAAGTAATGATGCCAAAGTGTGCTTATCCACACAACTCAGTCTGCTGCCACTGAACATAGATGCTGTGAGGCGGTTTCTGCACAAGAGCTCACTAGGGCCCACATTCACACCGGAATTAATATCATTGGCAGCTCATTTTTGATATTGGAAACATTTTCTCAAGCAGAGTAAGAGGTGACCTGAAATATGAAGTATAGTTCTGTATGCTCATGATACAACAACAACAACAATAGTAATAATGATGATAATAATAATACTAATTATTATTATTATCACCAAGACTCATAATGGAACAGGACAGTTAAATGAACCTATAGTTATTGATTGATGAGCTGCTTATTACATTCTATAGCTAAGGGAGTTTTCTAAAGGGAGTTAATGGTGGATTAATTTGTTTTTATAGCTGTACAAAACCCATACAATACCGCAGTAGTTACACAACTGTGAATATTTTCCTCATGGACCCTTCCGAACACCTCAGTTTAGTATCTGACTCAACACCTTCCACAGGTCAGTAAGAAGCAGAAGACTTCAGGCTTCATCCAGCTCACAGGCTCGACGTGGTCCGCAGACGGCCCAGTGCAGCGAGGACGTTTCCAGCCCTGGCACCGCACTGCGGTCTAGACGGCTGGAGCAGTCCACTGTCACACACAGCCCTGCAGAGCACAGCTACGTGGGTCAGTAAGCTCTGCTCAGGTTCTTTCTGTCAGGAATAATTCATAGGAGATTAATAGCCATGTTTGATTATTTATGTGGTGTTTGGCAGGGTCTTTGTGAGCTAGAGCTGAACCTAATGAAGGATTTAGTCATTTACAAAGGAATCGGTGAGCTAGGGTGACTGAATTAGAACGGGCAGCAAATACTTCTGATGTTGATGACTTGAAGAATGGTGTGAACAGTCGAGTGTGAATGGCAGTAAAGCTGTGGTACTGAGTGATGGTGATTTTGATTAATGGAGTGATGTCTTTTTTCCCCAAATAGGTGCGGTGGAGAATACTGAAATGAAGAGTAAGTAAAGTCTTTTTTAACAGTTGACACTGTAAGAAATATGATGGAAATTGGAGCATTTCCAAATACAGTTATCATCCTCTAATAGTAACATGTACCTACACCAGCTACACTATTCGGCTCATTATCCTACGTTGCACGTATGCCGCAGAAATACATCTGTGCTTTCAAGGTGTATAGACTGTAGTATGCACAGTTCACCATCATGGGCGAGTTTCTGCACACAGGACTGCTGTATTTGGGTGGTGGACTAATCTTAACACAACATGAACACGGACCTAGTAGTTAGCTTGTAAAAATGTATAAGACACAGCCGTGTTGATGGTTTGTACACGTCGATGTTGCTGCTGGGTTGAAACTGATTCTCTATCCAAGAAAATGCACCCAACAGTAATGTGATGGAACTGATCATTGATGGAGCTATAGAGGATGGCTTAAAAACTGAGCATCGGATACAGAAGGTGTAGCTAATGAAGCAGCCACAGAGTGGAGGTGCTGGGTGGTCATTTCTAATGATGTGGGTGGTGAGTGTGCATCCAGGGTGTAAGCAGCGTTGTCTGATACATACTGCCATACGTGTTAAGGCCATTCAATTCCAGTGATGTATGCAGAAATTAAATTTAGTAGCTTTTTTTGTTGACAGCTTTTGTTAGTCATGAATTCTTTTCTTTTCTTTTTTGCATAAGTTGTGCAGTTAAATGTTCCCTGTATGTTGTGGTTCCAGGATGGAGAGAAACGTCAGCGCTAAGCTCTCCACCTTTGAACGGTTCCACCAGCATAACGGAGACCCACAGCATGGTGGAAAACGGCTACATCTGCCAGAACTGCTCCATTCACTCCGAGAGCGAGGAGGGTCTGACGGGCTGTTCTTCGCTGCCTACCGTCTCAGTGTCTCAGTCAGGAGACTTTGTGGATGCATCTTCGTCCATCTCAACCGTGTACAGTTTGGATAAGCACCGCAAGCAGACCGGTGAGAAGCGGCGCACGTGGAGATCACGTGGAAAACACACGTCTTTCCACAGACCTCCGACACACTCAGAAATAAATCGCTGGGATTATATGTGCTCATCTACATCTCTATACTTTTTGGTTTACAAAAAAAAGAAAGAAAAAAGTGGATTCCCACATGCATCATTTTGTCATAATGCTCTCTGTATAAATGTATGAATAGTCATTTGGGTTTCACTGGCAGTAGCTGTGACCTGGTGTTAAAACAGTCTGACCCCTCATCCCATATTTCATCAGGGTTCCTGGCGTCAGCCTCCTCTACATGCGTCCGCTACAGCAGACAGCTCTTCACCTCCATAGTGTCAGTAATGACACTTCTATTCCGAAATGTTTTTCATCTAGGCCACCAGGCCGAAAGTCATGACAGAAAAGGTATTAACCAGCGGGGGTCTGTTTCACTATGTTCTTTTTGTTCCTCCTTCACCACTTGCTTGTTCTAACCGAACTTTCTCAGTATGTGCTGTAAAATCACAACAAACTCACCAAATTCAAACCATGGTTGTTCCTTACAAATTCCGACAAATTCTTTGTAGCCTTGTCTGGGACCCTGGCCTTTCCACTGGACTTGGCTTTAGACAACATGATTCTACCCCTGTGGGATTAGGGGTTTGTTTGTTAGGTTAAAGCTCTTCAGGCTTTAGGGTTGTTCTCTTATGTGTGCTGTTCTTATGACTTGCAGAAATTGCAGTGTGGCCAAATACTCTTTTATGAGATGAAGATTGCATCTTTAAGTCTTCTGATCTGTTTTAAAACTGTGTGGGGTGTGTGTGTGGGGTGTGTGTGTGTGTGGGGCGTGTGGCGTGTGTGCATGCTGGATCACTGCCGCAGGTGTACTCCTGTCAGTCTCAGACTCGGTGAGAGGTGTGTGCTCCTGGCTTGTGGCCAGAGGGACCATGTTAAAACAGAGCGCTTTCCAGAGGATCCGTTACAGGGCAAATGACTACCATAGCTCAGGTACGGCGGTCCTGCGAACACGTGCATATCTTTCACAGCCACCCTTGTGATTTCCCTCTCTTCTCTTTTCACAAACTTCAACCCGTTTCTTCTTACAGATCTAACTAAAGTTGTTTATTGTACATGTCCCCCTTTTTTACCCAGAGCTCAACTTATCCACATATTCAGCAGCTAAAAATTGTTCATCCCTGATGTTTTAATAGTTTAAAAAGCTTTTCCCAACCACTGGTTGACTGGTGCACTTGGCCGTCAATCACAGCTAAAAGAGTTTGAAATACATAAATCAATTCCAGTCCATGTTCACAGTGCTTTCCCTTCTGTCCAGTCTAAACATCATGCATGGCTGTTTTTGACCACTATTAACACAACATGTGGAAAAACACAGCAGTGATTGCAGCATTTCATGTTTGTACCTGATCAACACCTGTAACCATGTCATGACCACGTTAGTCTTACTGGGAATGGCCTACTACCCAAATAATATCCAGTCATCACTGGTCCTGTAGTTAAAAAGGAAAAACAGTAACAAGGAAGGAGGGGGCATGTCGACAGGTGGGTGACGGGACTGGTACAGCCGGGAAACGTCCCCATAAAGTGCATCTTTCTAAGAAGGTCAGTGAGTGTGTCGCAAATGCTGTTTACTTCTGTGTGTCATGTGCTCCAGCTCATTCAAGTTACTGCGGCAGTGTGAACATGAACGATCTCGTGACAAGAAATGACCATCTGGATCTCAACAGCTCATTGTGTGAGTCTCAGACAAGCAGACACCAACAGCTGCATGCACACAAGGCCACCATTTTGTGCATGCAGTGCACCATGTCTCAAAGTGTCTGCTAGTGGCTGTAAGTTTGTTTCTCCGTGGTTCAGTAATATAAAACATCATGTAGCTTATTAATCAGCTTCACCAGAGGCCTGGTGTATTGTTTTACTGTCCCAGAGTCCAGCAGTTTTACTTAGGCTTGTGCCCAGGAACATGAGCTTGGGGAAATAGCTGTAGCAGTTCAGCAAACAATTCCAACTGTACTGCTGAAGAGTGTTTGGAGATGTTACCCAAATGTTCACGTTTGAACATTAAGCTTAGGAGCTACTTTTTGTAGTGTCCTAAGTTAGCGTATTGTCATTGGTTCTTCTTGCTTCTTCATCTTGGGTTATATTTTCATTTTTGTTTGGAAACGTGCTGCACTGTACTGGGGTTAAAATATTAATATTGTATATTGGTAAATTTTAGCATTGTAACAGTTCGTAAAGGAACCCTTATGTTGGATTTAGTTTGATTAACTGGTTCTGTGGATCCTTGGTTATTAGGCCTGATCTCTGCCAGTCAGGTGAGTAGATATTACTCTAAAGCAGCTAAGATGAAGAATAACGAACGACTTGGATGAGAATGAATTCAAACCAAGCAACAGGACAGTAACCTGAGGACAACGGGAGGCTGTGGCACAGCACAGTGAACCTGCCCCCCGCCTCCACAGCACAGTGAACCTGCCCCCCGCCTCCACAGCACAGTGAACCTGC
>JAOXYF010000001.1:20876959-20884975 GCA_028565775.1 Sternarchorhynchus goeldii | reverse complement strand
TATATATAAAAACCTCACTTCATTTGCGTCTGGTTCTGGCATTTTCTGCTATTGACTGTATTGACTGGCTTCGTGTGCTGTTTCTGTTCCCCCCCAGGAGAACAATGACAGACCCTTCCAGATCATTGAGCTAAGAGTGCTGTCCAACTGGGGTCACCCTGAGTACACTTGCCTCTATCGCTTCAGAGTTCATGGACACCCTTCCACTAAATAAAAGAGCATCCGCTGTACAGTAACACATCTGCTTGTAAATATATAAAGGAGGGTCCTTTTTAAACATAAAGAAAACTGAGATAGAAAAGACATTTTTATGCTGTTGGAGATTTTGGGTTTAAATTGGAGTTCAAAGACGCAAACACGACGGACATTTTTATACCAAGGATTGAAAGAACATATGAATGATGATGGAAACAGAGTAAGATTGAACAGTTAAGAGTCCTGGGTCTGGACTCCCTCTCAATCCCTCTCCTTAACACTCTCTTGCACTGAATCATCCCCCAGACTCTATCATTCAGCTATCTTTCTCCTTTCCTGGGTACCGCTCACTTAGGCAGGTGTGTGTACCTTAAAAAGGACAATGCATTTTCCCCCTTATCCCCTTTTTTTTGCTTCAGAATTCAATGTCCTGGAGACTTGAATCTCCAGGGCTCAGTCTATGTGGAACTGGACCGGGAGAGAAGCTACAGCAGTTTGCTCTTACTCCCATGCTCTGTATATCTAAAGCTACAGTCTGCTGCTGCCCTGACTCATCTGCATAGTCATTAACTGGACTGGACTGCTTCTAAGAATCTCTCTTGTCTTTTGCTGTGTTCTTTTTCTTTTAAATTAAAATATAATTTTAGCCATAAGAATAAACATTGATAGCCATAACCTGTACACTAGGTGGTGGAAGAGAGACATGTTTCTCAGTCCTGATCCTGGAGTACCCCTTGCTCGTATATATTAGTGTTCTCTCTACCATCTGAGCTTGATAATGGGGTGGTGAGTTGAGTCAGGTGTGTTCAAACAGGAAAAATACTAAAATGTATATGGGGAAGGGCTGCTCTATTACCAGGACTGAGAAACAGAAATGCTCTAACAAGCACTGAATGTGTATTTAAGATGTTATAGCAGGGCAGAGGAGTCTTCTTTTTAAGCACTGTACCAAATTTTAAATAGAATCCTTCCACCAAAACGTGTTGGGTTTTTTGGGGGGGGGGGGGGGGTGTTTTTGGTTGTTTTTTTTTTTGTTGTTTTTTTAAAACTTTTTTGTTTGTTTGTTTGTTTTTACTGTACATTAATTCTGGTCTTGTGTATAAAGCTACACCGGTACTGGACATGGAAGTACATAAAATTGGTGTCATGACAGTCAGTGTTCCCATCAAAGTCTTTTATTAAGGCGGAATCGAAAGATCTGTATCTTAGCTATCCTCAGTGATAACCTGGAGGGATGTAATGTATATTCTGTTGTCTGCCATTTATCAGCATTGGTTAACAAGAAGGGTACACCCTCAAATTATTATAATAATTAAATATTATTTGTTATTACTTTAACATATTTTTGTTGAACTAATTTTTTTTTCTGAGAATGCAGAACTCCATCTTGTAAAAATGTACATTGCACAAGTCCTATTCACTTAAATGTAAAGCAAATAATTAGAGATCAAGTTGATTCTATGTTGAAATTTTTCTTGTGTACATTACTGAGTTTGTCCAAGACTATTTATTTTAGCTATGAAGTAGGACTTTGTGCAATGTATTTTTGTAACTACATATTTAGACAGTAATTTTTTGTTTGTTTTGAAACCACTTAGATTTTTATTTTGTTGCTACTGTCTTACAATGGATACACTGCTATGGGAAAAATGCTCCAATAAAAAATAATTTTGAATATGTGTTATAATCCCATGTTTCTTTGCTTTTTGCTTTCTGTTCAGTTTTATGTGTAGACTACATGTGGATCATAAACTCAGGTCCATAGCCTACAAAGACAAAGCAATCTGTGGGTAGCACTGCATAGTGGATAAAAAAAACGCGCAGGAGAAAGATCAATGAGCGATTACTGATAGTGTTTCATCGCAACTCTTATTAGCACGTGCTGCTGAGCATTTAGTGTATACGATGGAATTTAAAGAAAAATGCATAACCTAATTTAAACGGGTCAGATTTCATGCGAGCCGTGTCTTACGAAACACCGGAAACGCTTAAATAAACTTCCTTGGATACAGCTACAACAGTAAACTCTCCTCGTTACCATGGTAACGCACTGCGGTCATGGCCACATTGATAAGCTCTAAGAGGACTTTATGGCAACAGATATGCGATGGTGAGACACACTACAAATATGGTCATACAGTGACAACGAGGTATTTCACTTCGGATTTTGTCTGAAGATTAGAAGCCTGCCAATGACTGTTATTCATGAATTAATTTAGAGTACGACGCCGAGCAACCTGTACCCTCCGGCAATCATTGTAGGGAAGTCGGGTCAACATTCATCAAATTCAACGTGAGCAAGGAAACTCCACTTTTGATGGCGACGGTGAGAAGTAGTTACATATTGCGTGTAACGATTTTAAATTTGATAGGTGGTGTTTTGAATGACTGGTTCTCATTAAGTTACTTAGCTAGCTAACTTGGGAAAAAAATTTAGCTGTAGGCCTATTACACCTATAATTGCACATTCATTCTGTGATATGCCTTGCAACTGTAGTCTGTAAGTGGTTACATGCCATATTTACTGTTTTTATACCATTCTGGGCAAAGTTGTAGTCCAAAAACCTATTTCTGCTTTTCAAATGAGTACATATTGGAGTACATATTCTCCCCCTGCTGGACACTTTTATTAGGTTCTAACGAATGCAGATCCATTAAAGGATGTTAAGACTCTCCACTCCCATCCTGCTGGGATGGAATATCCTCTCTCTGATAAGCAGCATCCTGAGGCCATCTACCCTAGCCCTCCTCCGGAGCTGCAGCAGTGTACGTATGGATTACAATGTTTTTGGGATTATACTTCTTGTAGAGCCAGTGTCCCTAAAATGCATTTAAATGAACACATAAGGCCATTGTTGCTCCTGCTCTTCTGCCTAGACAGAAGCCCATAGTGAGAATATAGCATCTATATAAGAAGTAATTAAGGAATATGTTCACATTTTAGCTTTATGCATGCAGGTTAACATTTGTAACTGCATAATTTAGAAAGCATGCAGTTTTTAAAGTACGAGTAAAGTACATATTGTTAAAAATGTAAAGATTTTTTAGATTTACAATATTCTTTCATTGCTTTTTTCTTTCACTGTTTGTTTTAAGTTTACCATCAGTAATTGTAATTGATCTATTTAATCAACACTAATAGCAAGTAGAATTATAGATAAAAAACAGAATCATTTAATTATTTTAATCTATGAGCAAGATAAACTGGTAATTATGCCTATGCCTGTTGCTATGTGGACTATAAAGACAAACCTTATTATTATAGAAAAATATTATTGTGAAATTTTAACCCCCTCACCCCCCCACCATCGTTAGGCCCAGCAGTTAAAAAACTGTAGGACACTCTATTGTTTGAGCAGTTATTTCTTAATACTGTGATGTGTTTGAAGCAGGAGCGAGGCACAAGTCAACAGAAACAATGTAACTAATGATAGAATAAACAACAGAACGTAATGCTTGGAAGCACGCTAGTTGAAAAGGAGTTTGTGTGTGGGTGGTGTCAGGGACTGTGAAACCTGAGAACTGAACTTGGGCACCTCTGATATAGAAATAAGGCATCAGAAATAGGCTGCAGGTGTGTGCAGTGATTAGTAGATGGGGGACTGTGAGCAAGGAAGTGGTAGAGATGCTGTGGTGTCTTGGCTGAGGACCTGCTGGAGTGTGACAAGTATGTTATCATCCAAAACAAATCACCAGAGGTGTGCCATGCTGATAAAATGCCTACTTGTTCTGTGTAAAGGGCTAAAATATAAAGCTTTAAAGAAATATTTAAATCCAGAATGAGAGCATCATATATTGATGCAACAAATCAACCACAGTATAAATAGTACTATATATAGTATGAATTAGTAACTATATACTAATTAGTGAGTATATGTATATTAGTAACTATATAATTACTCCACAGGCCCCAGCACTCAGTATCTGGAAAGAGCTGTGTTCCCTGTGCTGCTACCTGGATTAGAGGCCCTGCTGAGGGAAGCCCAGAAACACCACTGCATGGAGGTCCCATCTTTTAAGTCCTCCATATTCCATAGCACAACTTACTGCTTTTATCTGAATCGTAATGATTCAGATTCAGATTCAGATATACTTTATTGATCCCAGAGGGAAATTGCGTTTTTTTACAGTAGCAGTTGTTTGTAAAGAAAAAAATGCAAAGAATAAACACTAAAAATAATTAAAAACAATTTAAAACAATTAGTAATGGTGTAACTATCATGTCTCCTGCTATATCTTATATAGAGAAAAAGAAGCGCGTTTAATGGCTGTGACTTCCTAACAGAGTGGCTGTATAAGTGAGTTTATGGAATGTGTTTATCAGTCTTTAGGTTTTTAATCTTATGCCTTTCCCCCCCATCATTACTTTGTTATTTTTCTGCTCTTTTTCTCTCTCTGTCAGTAAGAATCCTCAAAGGACTGGTCTGACTCCTCTGGACTTTCATAAGATTCCATTTGTTCAAGACTGGCTCAGCACACAGTGAGTACAAGACAATATACAATAGAACTTGCATGTAGTCTCTGTCCAAGCAACAGACCTTCCATCAGTTTTCTGGAGAACAGGTATGTACAGCACATGCACAGTGTGAGTGAATGTTTAACTTTTTAGTTGATTATAGTTGATTTTAGTTGATTAAATTAGGTTATATTTTCAAAAATATATCCTCAAGCTGTAAGTATTTTTTTCAAATGCTTATTTAACAAACATGATGAATCAATTCACTTGACAATGAACTCGGTGAATTGACCTCAACCCTGATCTAACTTCTTCTGCTGTCCTTCACATAAAGTAACATCAGGTTTCATTCCTTGTCTGTCCCTTTCAGTCCAAGGCCACCCATCCCTCTCTCTCTGATACTGACAGATGAACAGGCTGCACTGCTCATCCAAGCCTTCTGGAGAGGCTACAAGGTGAGATCCAGTTTCAAGGCCTTCCTAATAAATGGCAGTGGGTTTTGTTACTATTCAGTTAAAACTCAGTATGTTTTAGCTCATGTTTGAAAGCAACATGGGCACCTCTGTGTGAGTAATTATTTTAGCACACTGGCTAATCAAGGGGTTAAAGGTCTTACACTGATAAACAAGAAAGGTTGGTGGTGTTCTGAGACTTTGTAATCATCTTGGCTTATAATGGCTGATTTGGTTTGTAATGGTGGATTTGCAGCAAAAGAGTACAGTTCAGACATTTCCAGAAAGTGTTTGTGCGTGTGTGTGTGCGTGCGTGCGTGTGTTTGTGTGTGTGTGTGTGTGTGTGAGTGTATATGATTGGAAAAGCATCTTGGACCAGTGGAATTGCTGGGTTTTAAATGTACACAATGCAATCTAACAAGATCTAACATTTTAGAAGCTAGGAAGCATGAAAAGAAGTCCGAAGTCCTTTGTGGCCCAACAGTCTTTGTTAACAGGTGTTACCAAACCATAATCAGGATGACAGTATGACAATTACTAATGTCTCCATCTCTCTCTCTCTCTTTTCTGTGTGTGAGTATCAAAAGGCCTCAGTTTTTACAGTGCTTCTTGGCATTTTTACAGTTTTTACAGTGCTTCTTGTCATTTGCAGTGGTTATGTCATCTGTAATGCTGTGTTAATTCCTGAGTTCTGTTCTTGGCTAAATTTAGACTCCTACACCAGAGGTATCAGGAGCGACTGGCTTTGGCTGCAGAGAGCCTGGCTTAATCACTGCAAAGCAGCTGAAGCATTAATCTCACACACACACATACACGCACACACACACACACACACACACACACAAAACAGATAATATTTCACTTTTTGTTTCCATAAATTAGTGCAAGACCATAATGTGTGGATGGAATAGCATAAAATAATAATTTCATCATTATATGCTGCATTTTCAAGGCTGTCTAAGTGTGGCACAATATGATTAACAGCAAGGGGGCAGCAGCGGTTCTCTCCTTTAATCTGCCTCTGTCTCTCTATGCATCTGTCTCTCTTTCTCTCTCTCTCCCTCTCTGTCTCTCCCTGTCTGAGTGAGCAGACTTCAGCTTCCTTCCCCCAGGGAGGCAAAAGTTGAAGAGAAGAAGCGGCAGACTGAGAGCAGTTTGGAAAGGGATATAAAATCATGTAGGGGGAGGTTGGTGAGGAAAACGGAGGTTAAGGTGGATGTGTGGAAAAGTCACAGAAGATGGGGAAAGTACGGTAGCAACATGTTACACACAGAAAGACAAGTCAGCCCTTCTGCTGTGACATGTGTGAAAGCGCGTGTGTATGGCCAGGCTGTCCTCTTCATATACACTGCTGTCCCCTACTCATTCATTTTAATCCCCTAGTCTGCTGAGTATAGCACTCCAAGCCCAGTCCAAATATATTCCTCTCTTTCTCTCCCTGTCTCTCTCCCTTTCTCTCTTACTTTCTGTGCCAATGCCTCTGGGTGATGTTATATAAGATGGCTGACACAGCTGAAACACCAGAGAAATGGAGATGTGTGTGTGTGTGTGTGTGTGTGTGTGTGTGTGTGTATCTAAAGAAGCGCAGATGAATGCTGGTACCCCTTTCTGTATTATTCAGCTCTGATTTCTTATGACATGACCATCTGCCCTTGTCTGGATACTGACCCAATTATACATTATCGTGATTTGTGTTGCTGTCAGTAGATTACATAACCCTCTTTGTAGCATCACTTAAATCTGTTCATACATGGAGTTCCTTTAAATAGACTGACACTGACCAGTCTAGACAATTCTATCCACATGATTGACCTCAACCTTTTAGTACGCAAAGTAGAGAAATGATATTTCCATGATATTGATCTTAGTGTGCAAATCTCCTGTTGTGCAGTAAGCTTTAATGGAGTACACATGTTTACAGTTTGTTTTTATCACTAACTACTGTTAGTATCAATTTAGGCTGTGCAGTATTTAAGTGCATCACCCAGACTTAACCTACATTTTAAGATACTAATAGTAATTTTGGATTATCAATTTTCAATTGTTTGCAACAGGCTTGTTTGTTAGCTGTGGATTTAGGCACACAGGGACTTTAGGGACGTGGCTGAACGAGCTTGCTGTTGGTCTCCTGCCCAGCAAGTCTCCCGCGGCTCTTTCTCATTGGACGGTGCCCCCACAGTGGCCCTTGGCTGTTTTTGCGCACACACGCACACACCTCTGTGCAGGAGTTCATGCACTGGTGCGCATACATGCTCCCAGTGACGGTGTCCTTGTGCTGCTGCTGGAAGATCTGTCTTGCTTCAGCAGTAAGTTTTTGTCAGAGTGTGTGGTTTTGTGGTTTGTGTGTGCGTGTCATGGATTTGCACACACTAACTATACTTCAGCTGTTTATCACATTTCATTTACTCTTCTCCTTGATAAGCAGACCACATAGCACCACCTGACAATTCATACCCCTTATCAGATGTTCACAAACGATGCTCAGACATCGGAGAAACCATGAAGAACCCGTACACCATGAAGAACCCGTACACTATGAAGAACCCGTACACCATGAAGAACCTGTACACTATGAAGAACCCGTACACTTTGGGCCACAGAAATGAACTCGAATGCATAGATACTAATGCACAACCTTTCTTGGCTGCCACATATTTCATTCTGCTTCTCTGTGTCTCTTTCCCAATCTTTTTTTTCCTGATTACACACACTCACACACATTAATGCAGCTCTGAGAACATGCAGCCACAGTCTCATTTTCACTGCCACTCACACACAGCACCAATACTCAGACAGCCCCCAACATCACGTAGCTCTCCTCTCTCTTTCTGACCTTTACCCCTTATTTCCATGTGTATGGTATCTGCCATGGTTACTGTTAGGATTGGGGCTGCTTGCTGACACCCGGTGAAT
>JAOXYF010000001.1:20871959-20874459 GCA_028565775.1 Sternarchorhynchus goeldii | reverse complement strand
ATCCTCACTGTGTGCTGCACAAAGTTTTCACTCATAAAAAGTACACTAAAGAACCTATAAAGTGATCAAATGTGTTCCAGAGTGATGAAAAGAGGACATTTTTGAGATATTTTGAAAAATGATACCTCCTCATCTTTGACAATGGCACCATTGGTGGGTATTACATATCTTTATTGATTATATGAGTAAGAATAATTCTTAAAAGAATAATCCTTAAGTATACATACTCACTGTAGCTGTTCATGCACCAAATACTACTACTATTTTCCAAAATTGTTGGTTTTTTTTGGGCCAATAAGTGGAATTTCCTTTAACTGGCCAAAATGGTCATCTGACTTGATCTAAACAATAACACCAAAAAACATACAATGGCAGAGGGCTTTGGTCAGGAAGACAAGAACAGCTGGCCAGTGAGGGCCAGTTTCAGACCACTCCAGGGTGCTGGCATCTGTCCAGGAGGGGTGTAAACACACACTCGGACTCACTCATGGGAATTATAACCCAGGTCACAAGTCACATGCACATGAATGCACAGTCAGGCCGTTTTCCACATACTGAAAAGCACAGGCCAACAATGAGGAGCTTCTAAACAAAGCCCAATCCACTACAACCCCCACCCAGCCCAACACATGCACAGAGCACATGAGGCCAAGACCGCTGAACTGACATTCTGCCACAGGTCCAGTATTTGCAGTTTGTTTATGATTTGTGCATGGAAACAAATATGTAACACTGCCTCACTCGCTAACTTTGCACTACAAAGAAATGGAGCGTGTTAGTGAGGGAACTAGTGCTTTACAGAGAGGCCAACCTTTCTGGAGCAGAAGCCGCTGCGATAGCAGTTTGTGTTTTCTGCCTGGTGGTGTTCTTTTGGCCTAATGGGCTGAAACGAGCAGACAGGACGAAGGCCACTGTAAACAAATAGCCTGATTGCTGTGCTTCTGCTCTCAGATCAGAAACCAAGACAAAGGCACCTATGAGACTCAGAATGCACACACTTCTCCCACTTTATAATGCCCTTCTTTGACATATATTTCATTTCCTGTTCTTTGGTGTGATTTCTCACCATTTCTTTCTCTCCTGGCTTCACCACTCTTCCCTCTCAACTGTATTTCTGCTCATTTTGTTGTCTGTTCCTTTGTCCACCTTCTTGCCTCTTACCAATTTTTGTTTCTCTGTCGCTGACTAGCTGGTAAAACACAGCATCTTGTGTTTTACAATTCTCTGTTCATACCTCCACAAAGCTTGTACTGGGATGACTATATATACTCATTACTCAGTAGACAAATGATCTAAATGAACTGAGAGACATAATAGTACCTTTAGTGTGAAATACTACAATACTAAGCTTTTATACAATTTATCATACATGAAAACAAAGAGATACTACAGATCAAATAGATGACTGACACTTGAAATCAGACAAAAGCTTCAGATGTGGTACATGACTGTGCAATCCAAAACCCCTGGCCCCAGCTGAACTCTCCTCATTCGATCAGCTTTCTCACTGGTTACTGTATCTCTTCTGTTACAACAGAGCACAACACAAAGGCAGCTCTGAGACACACTTCTCCCACTTTATAATGCCTTTCTTTGACATGTATTTCATTTCCTGTTCTTTGGTGTGATTTCTCACCATCTCTCCCTGCATTACCGCTCTTCCCTCTCAATCTTACTTCTGCTCTTTTCACTCATTGACTTTGTGTGTATATATGTGTGTTCTGCAGTTGGATCAGAACTGGCTGACTTTGATGAAGCTGACCTGCATGGGCAGTCTGGGGTGTCGATCCAGGTTGTGTCTCCAACCCCCTACAATACACCTGCACCACAGAGCAGAATGGACGGCATGGAGCACCTCAACCTTGGCCTACTAAACCTAGAGCCCCCTAGATTTTACAAACAGCCTCCTGCAAATGCCAAGGAGCCCTGAGGGTGCTACAGTTAGCAATGAGTAATATACACATCATTAGCAATTCCAAAAGTCATTGAGAGTGATGGTAATTTATGTAACATTAGTGTGATGTATAATAACTATTGTTTTGTTAAGCGTATTGAGATGAAAAAATACACATGTGCATGCTCATAAACATCCATTCACACCTTTCCTTTAAACTGATTCCTCAAATTCTGTAATAACATTCCAAGTATAATACAAAACAGCAAGCAGCATAATATAGCCATGTAGTTTCTAAATGTATAAAGCTTTATGCTTTTCCAGTCGAATGTTTCAAATGATCGATTATCAAAATTATTACTCAAATGCTTTCTATTGGAATTTGCACTTCTATCCAAACAGGAGGCACATACAAAGAGAACGATATCCCCTATGCAGTCACATTTAGCACTGCCTTTCTGTGTCCTGTGTAACAGGATGCTAGATGACCTTCTTTCTGTGGAAGAGGAAATGCTGAGGTGCAGAATTCACTCAGGTTTATGTTACCCACTAAAAAGATGTGAAGCACAATTTGAAAATAAAAATACATACGCAAATGTGCATCCA
>JAOXYF010000001.1:20827322-20857597 GCA_028565775.1 Sternarchorhynchus goeldii | reverse complement strand
ACAAAGTTTTAACAAGAAATGGTGGTCATAGAGAGAGAGAGAGAGAGAGAGAGAGAGAGAGAGAGAGAGAGACACTGAGCAGGACAAATAATGACCCCCACAAGGCCATTTAAACTGGGTTTTGGGAGTGCAGCTATTTGTTCTGCATCTCAAGGAATCTCTGCTTCTAGTAATTAGAGCTCATTAACATGTGACTCGTCTCAAACTGTGATCATATGCTGACTGACTTGGCAATTAGCAGCCAGAATCTCTTCCACTTCTCCAGGGTTGATTTACATTATACATAGAAGAGGAATCTCCTCAAAATTACATAAAAGTATTAGGATATATCACTGTGCTCCAGTTTCATGAAATTATTCATAAAGAACTTGTTTAAGTTAAATGACACAGGTAACATCTACCAAAATCTAGTAACATTATTAGAGAGGCCAAGATAGGATGTACCACATAAGCTCAGGGATGTAAAAATACATCCTGTTATGAATTAGGATTCACTGAAATCCATATACTGTTTCCCTGTTATTTCTCTCTTCTTCATATTCTTTCAAATGTCTAAAAACATCATAATACAAATGAACCAAAAAACGTGTGTTCTTTACATTAACCTTGAATTTTGGTTTGCTATAAAATGTTATAAAAATGCCACAAAATAAACAGAAGTTACTGGTCAAAATGACTGAACTGTTCATTTGCATTAATGTAGCTAATAACTGTTGGGTACATGTCAATATCTTTAGTAAACCATAAACCAGGATGGGTGTGTTCTATACTGTTAAAGCCGTATGTTGTAAAGATGAATTGTGTCGGTCACTAAAATTTCGATTGCAGATCTGGCCGCTTAAGGAACAGCTAAACCTTTTCACATGCAAATGTTTTAGTCTAATGCTGAGTCTATATATAATCCTTCTAAACTACAAAATGATCATCATTAACTACATAATGTAAATATATTAAAATCATAAACGTAACCCTTGAACTGGCTCAGGGGCCACGGCTGGCGAAAGGCTGAGCTTTACATGTGGGCTACAACATTCTCAGTTCCCATGCCTGATAGGATTTTAGTACACATTTAACTACATTCCTACATTATTTACAATATGTTTCGAAATTTAAAATCACAATTTAAATTCCTAGAATTATCATAGGGTATGTAAGTAATTGTCATCCGGTTTTAGGCCGGAAAGTCCGTTTTTTCAGATCCCTGTCTTCCGAAAGGCAAAGCGCCTAAGCGGAAATCTATTTGTCATCTTTCAGGAGGGAGCTGGTAGTTTCTTTCCATTGATCAACGTTATTTCAGCGTACCACTGGGTCACATACAAGTCAAAGAAAATACCTTGTATTTCATTGGTTTAACAGCTCGCCTTGTACCTCACCTACCTACTTAGCACAGAAACTCCGCGCTCTAAATGCTAGTATGATGTTTGTAACGGTATGAAAACACAAAAAAGAAAAAAAAACACTCCAGTTATCAGCGGTCAGTTCATCATTTCCTTTCGAAGAAATATGAAAGATGAATTTCATTCTTTCTGTGCGCTTTTCCATAGGCGCCTTAAATACTGCAATTAGGTGCCAAGTTAGTTGAGTAAAACACCCATTTAAATGACAGATTTCTAGATCAAATTGGCCGGTTCTGTTGGGTAAGTAGATAGCTTATGATTTTAATTTTGTGTGCTTTAGTGTCACTTCCCCGTCCCCAGTATGTCCTCCTTTGGGGGTGTGATGTTCTCCTTTCAGGGGTTATTAAAGTGGCCACCATACTCAGTCACGATTCATCAAGATAACTAATCGATATATGCATACTGTTGACTAATAAACGGAAATTTATGTAAGTTGCTTGCACGTTTTGCCTGGATATACTTTGACTAGAATTTATCCCAGATATCTGAGCTGTCCGACATTTTATCTTCGGTTAATGGCTTTCATGGAACCGTAAAAGACCTTTTTGATAGAGAATAGAATACAAATGGGTTAACAAGCAATAAACGTCAATTTGATTACACCATAATTTCCCAGATTTTACCGAAGAAAATCAATGAATACATTCAAAAAATCAGCATGGCAAACTAATATACATGAAATGAGCATACCTTGGTGGATAAATCCTATGCAAACGACTGCGGTATTCACGTCTCACACGTTTTTGAGGGTAGATGTAAAAATGTCACATTTCGGATTATTCCCTCCGATGAGTTTAGCGACTGGGATCCCGAGCTACAGCAGCTTTAACACTGTAACCTCCGACTAAACGATACTTTTCAAGGTTTAGATATCTACGAACCTCGAACGAGATTTCTCGTGTTCTAGCCTACAGTGAGTCCAGTGAGATTCTTAGTGGATGTGGCAGAATAGTGTGGCAATCGATGTTTTTCCAAAATCCTTTGTTCAGTGATGCATTCACTCAACAACACCGTCTTGACATAAATAAATGAAAATATTCGTAAATAAATCAAAAACACGAATCCCAAATAAGAAGAAAACAAGTTATTTAATCCGTTTGGATCACTGGAGCCGTGTCTCACAGCAAAGACCGCTAGTTGAGTCTGACTTGCCTCAGCAGTCACCAACAGACCGCATTATCCGTGTATGATAAATAGGTGCTCCGTGTTGTCTCACTTTCACGGAGTTAACACCAAATCTGACATACAGCAAAGAAATCTTCTTTCCTCGCTTTTTCTGGATAATGAAATGAGCAAACTCGTTTACTGTGGAACAGGGGTCAATACGGCAACGTTTCCAGATCCAGATACTCAGTTATGGCGATTGTCCTCTTGACGAAAAGAGATTAATGTTTACTCAACAGCTCTATCTTCTACATTAGCAACAGGACTACGTCAATCATAGCTCTCAAGTCGCTGTTCTGAAAATCCCCGTATATCGTAACTACTGTGTTGACGAGGCAATTAGTTAAAAGTAGACTAACGGCTTGTTGTTACTCTCCTGGTTTCCCTTCAGTTCAACACGCGCGTCCTCAGCTGTTCGATTTGATCAATCTAGAGAGGCGTGTAGTGACTGACAGTGTCTCCGCCCAGCCCCCCGTTTAGTTATTCTGAGTTCAGCTCTGTTTTGTAAACGTTTTCATAACTATACATTACTCAGTGTGCGAAGCCCATATGGAAGCTCTTATTGAATACTAGAGTTGTCTACGATTAGGACTAATTTACTGAATAATGTAAGATGTGATATATAGGTTTTAATTACAATCCCATTTTCATGATCAACTCAGTGTTATATTATTATTATTATTATTATTATTATTATTATTGCTGTTGTTGTTACACAGAGGTTTTGACAGAAGACTAAAGCCCATTTTAGTGAAGCTGCCAAATTAGTTTGTGAAACACCCCTTAAAACTGCCCTTCTGAATTAAGATATAATTTAGATTTGTTTTAAGGGTCACAATATTGCTGACCCTTCTGTGAAAGACTGGAAAGTTGAATGGTATTCTTGACAATACTAACCTCAGCGTAGCGTGTAAAAGGATCAACTTAACTCTATCAGCTACCCACCCCATTCACCCTCTATCCACCCCCCTACACTCTCCCCCACTCAAGAGAGGCAGTACTTTTGTAGGGGATTTGGGGAGTAGGGGAGGTTTTATCCCTAGCCAGATACAAGCCAATTGAGGGATGGCTAGTTGTAAGAGAGGGCATATTAGAATATGGTTTTACATGGTAGGACCCACCCGACCTCTTCCAATATGACCCCACTCAACAGACACAGAAGAATGGAATAACTGCTTGTTTAATGACAAATGACTTGGTGACCAATCAATCAATAAACACATGAGTACATCAATTAAAAATAGTAAAATAAATAAATAAACATATACATCAATTAAAATACAGCAAAACCTATGTGTTACTGTATAATGGTATAATATTAGCATACTGTGTGTAAGCAGATCCAGCACTGTGTTAGAGAACATGCTCATGTAGTGGTCTTCACCATATGGTACCTTGTGTTAGAGCTGCTGTAATGCCTTAGTCCTTTGATCCTTCTGTGACAAAGCTCACTCCTGTCTCTACTCAGAGAACAGAGAGACAGTGAGTCTAATACCCAGAGGACTATGGAAATGCTTTCCACTGCGCTGTCCTCACTGTGTCTGCTTATATTCAACAGTGGAACTTGAAGTGCTAAATGAAAGCATGGCAGACAGGGTTTCCCCCACATGCAGGCAGTATTTATAGCAGCCTTGAGTCTTAGTTGTGTAATAATTCATAGCACTGCAGTCATACATAGTGACTTATGAAGAGTACAGTTCTTCTCGTGTTCACTGTACCATCTATGATACCGGCTAATCTTAGGATACATTTGTTGATTTGGACAAGCATAAGTCAAAAACAAGATACGTTTTGTGCCTACAACTTTGTCACATTGTCAGAAATGCACAACATCTACAGAATCTTCTCTTTAAACACTGAGCTACTCAAACAAACCACATTTTCCCACCTTGTTCTACAGATATCTCACCTGCATCCGCTGTCAGCTTTTGCTCCATTTCCTTCTCCCAGCTTCTTGTTAGCTACTACCCTGCATGTTTTATGGCTCCATGAAGGTGAATTGCAACAAATCCCTGGGTGACTATGGTCCAATTTTCAGACCACTATGTTGTTTATGAGTGTGTGTGTGTGTGTGTGTGGCGGGGGGTGGCGATTATGATTTTTTTAAAAGGTGCAGTAGGCATTATAATAAACAGGGATGTATCCCCTGACAGGCACTTGTCCCCCGTCCTCTCCATTTCTTCTTATTTGCAGATGTTGTGGTTGCCAGGCCCGTGCCTGTCTCGCACACACACACACACACACACACACACACACACACACACACACACACTTCTAGACCCAGACCCTGAAATAGCTAAATCAAAACAATATTTGTTCATTCATAAATTTTCACAGGTTGCAAGTTTGCAACTTAGGATTGGTGTTTTGACCAAAATTTGTTAATACAGAATGAGCAAATATGTAATGTGCAGAAATATTCCGTCATTTCTAAAACAGGGATCTTGCTTCATAACCAACAGGAAAGAATAACTATTCCAGGATACAGGTGGAGACTGAACAGGAGAATGAGAGTTTCTAAATTTAAACAGCAACACTCAAATCTGTAAACATGACTGGAAATGAAAACTGAGCATTATTTACAAATATATATTTTTTTTACACATGTATTTTGAAATTGATTTTTTTACTACTGTATAATGATAAAACCACCATTGTTTTAAAGGTGTTTGAGGTATATGATGTTCCTTAAGTGTTTGTTGTTTCTCTTTTTTGATTAGATGAGCTGAACAGTTGTGGTTATGGATGCTTATGTAGAGGAAACCTTCACACTTCTCTGTGCTGAAAACATCTGCTGCCAGTGGCTTTTGGCATTTCTGATCTGAGTGACCTTACATGCAGTATTTTTGAAAATGTTTCATTTAGGTTAATGAAATGGCTTGATGTTGATGTGTTATCACTTAATGTTTCAATGTTGTAAGTTTTTGATTATTTCCACAAATGCAGGATTTGAAGGTTTCATTTCTGGTAATATTTTCATGTTTTTATTTAATGTATTTGTGTTGGCCCTTCATGTCAGGATGTTGTCATCTTTTGTTTGCTTCACAGTTGCTGTTCTCTTGTGATACTCTGGGCCTCCATATTTATGAATTGTGTACTGTAGTGTAAAACACAAGGAAAACTGACACTGTTTCAGAGCTTGTTCCAGGCCCCATCTGACCAATGACAGTAGAGTGTTATTCAAAAAGGATATGAGGTGATGGCTCAGTATTGTATTTGTTTCCCAGTGGGGGAGGAGGTGTTGGTGGTGCTGGAGTGGGTGAACTTTTTTTAGGTTTGCGCAGCCTTTGGCTGATTCGCATTAATCCAAAGAACATAAACACAACACGCTTAACCATGTTTAAACATGCATATACACAACACGCTTAACTGTGTGGAGCTGTGCATCATCTTCATATACACCAAAATAATAAGCAGAGAGAGTTAAGGAAGAAGTGGCCCTTAGGTCCCAGAATAACTAGAGCAACAAAAGTATGATCTGTATGTCCACAGCCTGCACAATTACCTAACAGAGTGGAAATCCATATTGTGCACTAATGTACAGAGGACTTCAGCCCCCCTGACTCGAGATAGCACTGTTACAGAAAGACTGCAGTGATGACTGCTCTGTGTATGCATAAAAATATATAAATACAAAGAATATCATTTAACCTCTGTCCTTCACAATTAAATAGGCCAACTTCTCTGGATTTCAAGTAGGTTAAATCGAAACAGTTACTAAGAGGTTATGTGAAAAATGTATTTTGATATACATTGTGTCACGTGAAACAAATAGGACTGACAACTTGTTTTATTTATAGTCCCTAGTATTTTTGAACCATGTTAATCCACTACACTACTGCAAATTGATTTTGAGGCATTTGTTTGGAACTGAACAGGAACAATCCTTCTGTACATTTTTAGATTCATCTTCATCACTGAACACAACTGAACCAATTCCACTAAGACCCACAGCCACTCAGACCACTATGTTAGCATGTACTCTGGATGTTGAGTCCCCCTAGACCCCATCTTTTCCATCACTCTGTTACAGGTTAACTTTTGTCTTATTTGTGCCCAAGAGTACAGATATTTAACACGTTTTTGCACCCTGTGACCTGGCCTTTTTGTTCTTGATGCCTCTGAGTGGTTTGCATCTAGTAGTGAACCCTATGAAGTCATGCTGCTGTATGCTTTACTCTATAATCCATGACATGTATAGGACATATGTGCCCACATCTTGGAGTGCTGCTGATGTATCCAGCAGTTTTTCTGAATGACCGAAAGTGTTATTTGGTCACGTGGTTTTCCACTGTCTGCAAAAATGTTTGGTGTTGCTAAGATCACTGGTGCTAGCAGCTAGTAGTTGATACTTCATGTAGACCAATACCAGCAACAGGATTCAGATAGTACTGCTGCTACTATCAGCTCTAGATCATTTGCAACTTTTTTTTTTATTATTCATTCACTATTCAGCCATCACAGCTGCCCGTATAATGCTCTAACAAGATCCTTACAAGCTCCAGAAGAAGGAAGGACTGTATACAAAAGTGTGATTCTTATAAAGGTAGAAAGATAAATGTACAAACCCTTGAGATAAAACTGACATCCTACACTTTCATGTCACAGTTACTATTTTATTTCATACCCAGTATACAGAACCAATGCAACAAAAACAGTGTCATGATCCAGTTTCTTATGCATAACCCTCTGTGTTCGTTTGCCTAAAGTAGAAAACAAACTCTCAGTGCAGCTATTGAGAAACCTATTAGAACCTATTCATGTAAGCTGCATCTTGATGTAGGGCTGTACCTCATTAAGTCTTCTCATGCCTTATGCACATATTTCAAGCCCTGGGAGGCACATCTACAGACCATTAGACCGAGGTGACAGAGCCAAGTTCCTGGGCCAGGCACAGGAAGGAAGGGGGACTGAGATTCATCTCTATTGGGTGCTTCAAAAAAGACCAGGGAGATTTTTGGAGATCAGGAGTGGTCTCCTAGGAGGATGCCATGGGAACAGAAATGCACGGGCCAAACTGCTCACCATCAGACAGTGTCAGAACAGGTCTGGATGCTGACTTTACTTTTGTTTTTTAATTATTTGATTTCAGTTACTGTGAACCAACCCCAACTGTGTGGCAGTTACCAAGGAAACGAGTAAATACGGAACAAATCAAGAGACTTAAGGTTTAAAAATGCACCTTTAGGCTACGATTATAATGCTGTAAATGCATCATCAACCCATGTTAGGACCTTCCCAACATAACAGCATTGCTATGGGATCTACATTTACCTAAAATCCACTTTGCAAATGGCGGCCACAGGTTAATACATAATCTTACACCTATAACAGCTTTTATAACAAATTTGTTATAAACTCATTATAAATGTTGCAAAATTGGGAATGTTATTAAGGATGATACACAATATTATGTAAGTATTATTATAACAGTGCACAACAGCTCTCCATTCCTTTGCCAAACAGCAATATAAATGTTTAATGTGTGTCTGAATGCATAAAAAGCAAACAAATGTATTAAATATTTTCTGTTGACTATTTTATTTGGTCAGTTCCATCACATGTGCAATAATAACGTAACATTATTAATGAGCCTAAATAAAATTTTATATCAGCCTGCAGCCTATATTATTACCTGAACATACAGTACAAAACTCGTCTTATACAGACCAATCTCAAGTAGCTCACAAGTCCCAGGACAACAAAAAAACAAAACAAAATAAATGTGTATTTTATGGGTAGTGGGCGACACAGTGTATAATTGCATGACCCACACAGTTCTGTTATAAGTTTATGAATGAGACTGGCCTGTGCGGAGCGTATATTGACTTGCACAGCTGTGTTGAACAATTGCAAAGTGGCCTATATTTAGTTCTGAGGGGGGAAATTATATATATATATATATATAACAGGAATATTAGGTATACACGATAATTTAAAAGATATGATGGTAAGAGTCATGCTGTTATTCTTATAAGCCTATTAAGTTTGTCTTTGCATACAGAAGGGAAGAGTGCCATCTTATGGAGAAAACTCCAAAGCACAAATATCAAACACAAAACTGCATACTGAAGGGGAATTTATAAAGACAAACTGGTGTGCTTGAAAACACTTAACTCTTGAATTAAAAGGTGGAAAAAACACTACAATGTTGATCACTGGGGGGGGGGGGAGACACCACAAATTCAGACATTTTTGGTTATTTTTGGTTAAACTTATAAGTTTACCGTTTTAACCTCTTGTTGTGGAATCCATTATAGGCTTCAGCCAGGGAAGGAATCGAGACACCTTTTGAAGGACATACCCATTCTTGCAGTCCATGCCTTCATAGTGAGACACCACGCCCGTGAGGAAAAACACCTCTCGGTATAAAGTGAGAGCAGGACTTCCAGAGCTAAAGACACAGTCTGCCTTTGCCTGGGTCATGGTGCAGGCCATCTTGTTGGTAACCTTGACATGAGAAGGTTCTTTTTTTTTAATGTTTCATGTAGGTACACATTAATTGCTAATTATAAAACAACTGCTGTTTAGATATATTACATTCCATTACAATAAATTACTATGTACTGATTACTAAATCTACTCACCTTGTCAGAGTGACGCTCCACACACATGGGCAGACGGCTGTACGAGAAGTGATTTAGCATAAGGTTTCCTTGCAACCCAGCTTCATCTTTCCAGCCAGTAACCGTGGCCATGTACTCGCCTGACATGAGCACACTGTCTGCAAAGTCTCTTTCAGGCAGGCAGGCTGGCAACACAGAGTTCTTGAAGATAATCCTGTCTCTCAACTCCACCACAGCAAGATCATTTTCTGGTTTACCTTCCACATAAAGTGGATGCACATGGACCTGCTTCATATAGAGGGTCTGCTCTCCAGCCTCATATGATAGAGTCCTCTTGCCTGCAGGTGAAAACATAAAAAGGTTTTTTGACATTTCATTTCGAACAGAAGTTCAACTTTAAACTTCAATTCTGAGAGAAAAATAATAGGAAATCTAAAAATTGTCAAGTATTTAAATACTAAGAAAACAGGAACCATAAGCAGTAAACATTTAAACACTTACCTACCACCACCTGAAAGTCATCATACTTTTTCACACACTGTGCAGTGGTCAGAACCAGGTTGTGTCTGAGGATGACGCCACTGCAAAACCCCTTTGAGCTTGTACCACGTAGCAAGGCCTTAAAGAGTGACGGTCAAATTACACAGATGCCTACAGAGGTCAGATGGTAGTGTAATTCAGTATGAACAGGCATGCAGAGGTCTGTACCTGCCAGGGGCACTCTTCTGCTAAGCAGTTCAATCCTTGGTAATCTGACTGTATGTTGGTGGACTGCCTCTTGTCCCACTGGCTAACATTCCTCACTTTCCCACAAGGGTGTGGCCCTGAGGACATTTTAAACTCGAATATGACTTGACTTTAGTGCTCTTGAGAAGTACTGAAGTAGTCTACATGGTAAATGATATAAGCTGTCCATTGAATTATTATGGCTGTTGTATATAAATAAAATCCTTCAAAGGCACAGTTGCAATCCTAATTGTGTTCCAAGTTACCATCAAGAATGTACCATCAAGAGTTGAGTGCTTTTAGATTCTTTATCTAAAATCAGTTATTTTACAATTGGGGGTGGACAACAGAAACACCTTAAAAAGTGTGGAGTCCTTGAAAAAGAGCAGGGGCACCCAAACAAGAGTCACCTACTCGTGGAAGACTGGTATAAATGTCTGAACCTGTTTTAGTGGAATAACTTACTTCCCTAGCTTTTTCTAATCATAGGCATGTCTAGATAAGGGTGAAGGATGACATATTAATTTGTCCATTTGTCAGGTGTTCCTATTGTGTCTTCAGTAACGATGGTTTCCAAAAGGTGCCCTTGCAAGAAATTCAAGCTTTGTGAAATTAAGAAAGAATTTTTGTTGATTACAGAACTGCTAACTCAATATAGAAGCAGGTTCTAAGGATGCAGTTTTTCTTTAACATTTCAGCTAAATGTAAAGCTTCTGTTAACCTTTTTAAAAAGCTTTTCATGTGATGTTTCCATTATTTTGTCTTAAATCAAAACAATTCAAAGATGCATGATATATAGAAACACAATAATTCCCAATAAGCAAAATTGGTTCTCACCAGCGGGAACACACTTCTCTTTCTCCTGGAGCTTCCATCCATGTGCACATGAACACTCGTAGGCGTGGTAACCAGGCTTACAGAACTGGGTGCAGCCTTTGTTCTTGTCTTTGATACATACTGTCTGATCTGAGTGAGGGACAAATCATGGTAAAACAAGTCAAATACAATCTTGGTAAAAGCTGCTCCAATGAGGAACAGCAGCAGATCCCTCTCAAAAGTACAAAAGGAAATGGTCATTTTTACATGCCTGAGATGAATGTGTTACAAAGTAGTGTGGTATCAGCCAAGTCAACCGATGTTCTACCTCATACCTTGCTCACAGTGGACTCCAGAAAATCCTGACTTGCAAATGCAGTCATAACCTCCAACACTGTCTGAGCACATGGCTCCATTTTTACATGGCTGGCTGGCACACTGATCTCCATCTGCGAAATGGTTGGGAACAAAGGGTAATAAAACCTCTTCTAGACTACTGAGCCTGCAAAAACAATACTGAGCAAACAAGAAGAATCAAGAGAACGAGTATTTTTGCATTCTTAACATTTTCGTCAACCTATATCTGTCTTGGTAAAAAAAAAAAAAAAAAAAATCTATGACATGATTTATGCAGACACCTTCTACTCACCAATGTACACAGACCAGAAGATATCCTTTAGAAAAAGGAAAAAAGAATATATTTAAATACAAGTTACATTTAGAAGTTAAATATAACATACGAACCTACATAATGCCATACATACTTTATAATGGCTGCATGGAACTCTTTAGGTAGTGTAGTATTTTAAAACAGGGAACATCAAACATTCTCCTGATTTTTTATGTGGAATCAGGAAGGTGAACTCAGTGCAGCAATAGAGACTCACGGTGCGATAAGTATCCTGAAACACTTCCCTCGCTTCCTCATAGTTGCAGACCTCCTCCACACACTCCCTCTCAAGGCTTGGAGCGAGGTTAGTCTCTTCGGTTCCCGCATTAGCTCTTTTCTGGCGGCTTATGACCTGGCTCGCCTCCTTCTGGGGCAGGAACACTGGACCTGAGGGGCATCACAGGGTGAGGCTACTTTGTACTGCCACCACATCTACACATAAAATGGCTCACTGACAGAACGCACTACCACCTGTATTAGCCTGCAAAATAGTCTGCTGGTAGGAGGAGAAATGCTTTAAGAACTACCCCAAATAATCTCCATTTTAATAAATTACTAACCAGTATACATGAGAACAGTATAAATGACCAACCAGTATATATGAGAACTCAAAAAAGTGCTCTGTATAAGATACCTTTAAGATCACCTTGCTAAATCACTACTGTTCTGATTTGTGGGATCTAAAATTCTCGTGACACTTTAAAACGGCTCTGAGAGAATCCATATGAAAATGAGAACAGCACAGCAGCTGATAGTCAAACCAGCAGATTCAACGTTTGAAACTGCAACATCGCAGGACCCCAAGATTATGTTCAGATGAACAGAAACACCCTGCTATGTAAACATACAAGCTTTAACAGGCTGAGACAACACATGTTCTACCTCTTCTGCCGTCCAGGTCAGCAGTCACGCAAGCCAGCAGGAGGGCAAGCCAAAGCGCAGTACGCAGCCAGACCATTGCACTGGTGGCCTCTGAGTCTAAGGAGATTATGGATGTGAATACTCTTATTACCAAGGTTCAGTCCCCAGAATCTGTTCATCATGAACTGAGTTCCCTTTGAAACTGACAATATTGACCCCTTCCTTAAACTGTGTTTGTGTCCGTTTTAAAACAAATGTTTTGGAATAGGAAAATGTTAATGCTTGATTCACATTCTCTTAATTTGAGTCACAGGACAAAAGGAACTGCGCATTTATGCTACCATAGATAGACGTATATGTAGATATCACAAGCGTCTTTGTTATACACTGCCCCCGTGTGGAAGGCTGCCTGAGCAATAAATGGACAATAATGGGGTCAAAAAGACGCATGAATAAAAAAAATATGTATATATTATATATTATACCAACATATTTTAATTTTGTTATATTTACGTATGTAAACAATATGTTTGTTTGGCTCCAAGTCATTCTATTGTAGCTGCAATGTTGACTAAAACCTATGCTATGGTCTCTTGTTTCTTAAATAATTCTCTTCATTTCTCTACCAGAGATCTCATTACGACCAAAGCCATATATCAGCCTATAGTAGCTACAGAATTCTCCAACTCATTTTTGTATGCCGTTGAACTACTAGAAATCCCATGGTGCTGTTTACATCAGTCACAAGCTACGGTTATGCAACAACGCTTAATGTTATCTGCAAAACATTGAGTGACAGGTCGGCTTACCGTGGCGGGGCGAAGGTGCGTTATGACAGTTTCCTTAAATTCTGGGATCACCCGTTGAAAGGTCTGCTATTTATCAAACATCCATTCCAGGCCGTGGCTATCGTTCTCCCTCTCTAAACATCGCGTTGTCCTCCTAGTTAAAGTAATACTTCTTTGTAACCGCACGAGGGACCAAGCGAGCTTTGTGCAGGCCTTCACGCTATCCTAAGGTGATGGATAAAATCTATAATAAGCTTCGTTTCAGAAACCTCTTCACTGATGTCTGTTCATTTCAGTTGGCCTTTGATTGAAACATAAAAGTCAACTACTTTTGAAGAGGTTTATCTTATCACAAGTCCTTTGTCATCTTGCAGAAAACACGAACATGCTTTGTTCTAAATGTTCTAAAACTCCCGTCAAGGTTTGCTGTGAGACTGTTGTATTATACCACCTATGATATTATACCGCAAACCTCTAGGTTCAAATCTAACATAGTGCTTTGGCGACAGCTACGTCTTGTTCTTGTAAAGGAAATGCCATAGTTCAAACACCACATATATCTATATATTAAATATAATAGTTCAAACACCACATGTATCGGTATATTAAATATAATAGTTCAAACACCACATGTATCGTATATTAAATGTCATAGTTCAAACACCACATGTATCGTATATTAAATGTCATAGTTCAAGCACCACATGTATCTGTATATTAAAACCGTAATATGACAAAGACAGACTACACTTCCAGTATATGCTACACTATATTGTATATTCAAGTAATAAATGTAAGATATTGATAATGTTTCTCTTAAGTTATTACATACTTATTGCATTAAGTTATTCAAAACTAGAAATACCAATAAATTACATACTTGAAGTAATAGAGTGGCTTACTTAATCTCTTGCTCACTGGGAACGGATGTTAAGAGGTGAACAAAGCTCTCACATACCTAGACAACAAACTCCTATAAAGAGTTTGATTAATATGACTCGCCCACATACTAAAATGTGGTTTATGGTTGACTGAGTACTGGTTTACTCTGTGCTACTGTAACAGGACAGTGGGATTATTTAGAGTCTCTCCCAAGCATGACTTGAACCAACAAGATATCAGATGGTAGGGATGATAAACTTTCACTCCACCTCTAAGGGAAGCAGTAACAATGGTGGAAAAAAACAAAGGAGGAAAAAAATAAAAATGGTAAAGGTATGAAAACCAGACAAAGGAGATGCCAAAACAACATGCTCGAACTGGAAACAGAGCTTTTCCCCAATATTACTAAACACAAAAGTACCTTTGCAATGAAAAGGGCATTTCACTATCCTTTTACTTTCTGAGCTCTTTCCTTTTTTACTTTCTGACTCATGTTTTTTTTTCCCCTTTTGAGCTGTTTTTATTTCTTTTGTGCTTTTCTTTTCCATTGCTTTTCTTTTCTTTCACCCCCTACAAAGGTGTGGTGCTGTTCTACTGTTTATGTGAACTTAAATACACTGCTGATTAGACCAATTTATCATGGGAATTCTCCCTGCTCTCCTAGTGTGCTGCCATGGCCCCCTGTTGGTTGCAGGCAGCACATGCTGGGTCCTTACATTAATATTGCTCAGGATTAAATACATCCGGGTGACTGGAAAGGCAGGTGAGGTCATTGTGAGGGTCAGCATTTGGGTCAATTCTACTATTTCAGGATCAATTCAAGAGATCAATTCAATCCACTAGGCAAAATGCTATTACTTATCAAAAAAAAAAAGTGCCTTAAATCAGCAGATGTCAGTCGCCAGCTAAATACAACCTGTTTACCATTTACAGATGTGGTCCCTCTTCACCTGGATGAAGTAGTTACATTAAACAAAATGAACTTATTTCACCATGCCACTCTGTTCATAAGCTCTCTACTCATTAGAAGCACCATGTAAGTTTAGAGTTAGAGAACATTCTCTTGTTCTGCTCAGTTTGCATTTATTCAGTGGTCTTTTTATTAGTAGTCATATTGTTGAACTGTACATATAAAAATGCACTTAAGATAGGTGTACTTAATAAAATGTGCAAAATAGATGTTTATAATAAAGCAAGTAAAGTACGTCATCACAGTTCATATCATTTAGATATAAATAACAGTAAATGTTTGAAAACTATTTGAAAGTATTCCCTTTGCAGGTATGATTGTAGTTGTGCATGTGTGCATGAGCGTGTGTATGTGTTGTGGGGCTACATATAGATACTTCACGTTTTGGACTGTTTTCCGGACTAATCAATTCACAATAATATAAAACAGTACAAACTGCTCTTCTGAAAAAGTTTTGCCAGTGAAAAATTTGGGACAGCATGGCCCCTTGCACCTGCCCATCAGTACAGGAAAGAGTAAAGTGTTTTTTTTTGTTGTTGTATTTTTTGTCAGTGATCTGTCAAGTCTTCCTGTGGCAAGGGCTCATTGGATGTGACAATGGCTTTATGAAACAGCATCACTGCTAGCCTGGTTCAACACCTGCCTACTAGTGCTTTAGAGACACACTTCAGGATTTCCTGTCTGTCTGGCAGGGCAAAAGCATGAGAGATGAGAAAGAGAGAGAAGTGCATGCTGGGTAAGAGACTGCATCAGTGTAAGTCAGTGCCAGTGTTTGGAGCTGACACAGCTGCAGGCAGGACTGTTTATTTCTTTTCTCCAATATTTGGCTTTAGATGCATTCTATGTCCACCTGATTCATCATACAGGACCCCCCCAGACATGCACAGATATTCTCTGATGGATTGAAGGCTTTGGATCTGTGGCTATTTGGATCTATGGGCATTTGGAGTTTTCATATATGGTGTGCAGGATTTCCATTTGAATGCTAGAAAACAAAACAAAGCGAAACAATGGGGCAGTAAACAATGCTGACTCATTTTATGAGTGCTTGGATTGCACAAATGTCATTATTTTTGGAGTCACCGGTTTGATCATGTTTATAAATAAACGTGGTATGAAGCTTTCCAGATTCTGAGTAATAAACTCTTGGATAAACTCTTAATTACTTAAAAAGAAAAACTCTGCATGACTTGGAACAGTGATTGAAACCTTTTATCCAAATCAGTCAGTACTGAATTGCAATGTGTGATTGTTCTTTTGTATTTAACATTACATTTGGTTTTGAAAGAGCTTATCTCATACTTATTTCTTATCTCATACTTATTTCTTATCTCATACTTATTTCTTGCCATATGCACAGAAATATTGGATGCTGTTAACATAAAAAGACACAAAGATTTCCATATGAAGTTGTGGAGTTTCCTTTTAATGACAGCATCTGTACTTACAGTGTAAAATGTTTTTAGGTCATTATATTAGCACCATAACTAAACAAGAACTAGACTATGTCTATGAGTTGACATAGGATCATGTTAAATAATAAATCCAATAGTCTTTACTGATTCATTAATTTCAATTAATTTAATTAGTTCGATATGCACTCCTCATGCAAACATTTCAAGAGTGTAGGTAAGGTAGGTAAGGTAGTATCATTACACTGATTTATTTTATTCAAGGAAATTTTTATAAGGCAAAATAATTCCACATGCCATTTTCCATAGCAACATCCACATAAATGAAATTACAGGGACAATCATCATCATTAAAAATAAAAAAGGATCTTTATATAGAAAAATGTCCCATATTACGGAAAATTATATTCACAGATATATAACTTGCACACATATCAAATGTTATTAACATTAAAGAGCTCTTGTGTGGTTCTTAGCAGAGATAATTTATGTACAATTTTAAATGTTTGAAAGCCAGAACATACAAATGGAGTAGACAAAACTTTTCAAGTCGGTTCAGATGCATTATCATTTTAAAGGATAATAATAGAGAATATTTTGCCAAGGTGGATGTCCCACTGTTCTGCTTGCTTTCATAAGAAATGTGATGCATTACATTTACATTACATTACATTACATTTATGCAGACAGGCTATGACGTCATTTATCCGCCCCGTCATTTCTGTGTCATTCCCTTTGTTTGCTGGCAAGACTATCCAGACATTTTATGATGGCTTGGGTAATCATTTGCTAAAGGCTAGTGAAATACCTTTCATGTGATTGTTGATTACAGATTATTGATTGGTCTGCCAGGAGTGAAGCCACTGAGCTGGACAGTATTCATCATGGCTGAGTGTTTTGGTAGAAATCATAGTGTGCATGCCCAGACCTTATTGCGACTTTTGAGGGACTTGCAGAGGTAGTGTGATCAAAGCCACACTTGGCTACCTACCGTTACTAAAATATTATTGACCATCTTTCATGTGTATTATATATCTGACACAGAAGTAAAAAGAACATAATGATGGACATAAAATAATTAAATCTCTAGTTTCTGAACAGTGAGATAACTCTTAAGTAAGCCATGTAATCCCTCCAAGAACAAACACTTCAGAACAAGTATTAAATCAAAATAATAATTTTACAGTGACAATATTTCCACCATAAACATATTCTATACCCTCTTAATATATAATATTTATATATAAATATATAAATTTGTTTAAGGATGAATGTCTGACTAGTTTCTGGTATAAGACTTTTCCTTAAGAGAAAAGGCTTGGATAACCTGCATAAAATAGAAAATGGAAAACTAGTTGCTTAAGTACATCAAAAGAAAAACAAACAGCTCTATGATTTTTCATCAGTCCTCACAGTAAACAAAGTGTATTGTCCTACTATCCAATGAGAAACTCAATCTTTGGGGCATCATCTTGGTTCAAACCAATATATAGATATGTAGCATACAATTTTCAATAGTGTGGTTTTACATGATTTCACTGATTCAGTCGGTCTTAATGATGGATTAGTAAAATGTCAACATACATTTTTAATTGTTTTTACAAAAAAACATACAAAGTAACAGCCTTGGCTAAGACTGCAAATTCATAACACTTTATAATCACCTCATACAGGCAGCTGGCTACAGTGAAAGAGATTCATACTAATGTTTGCTGTAATAGTTTGTAATGCACCTAGTTAGGTATGATGTGATTTTGTTTAGCCTAATTTGCTTAATCTCTGATTGTTAGGAAGGTGATAATGTGCCATAGAAACGTCTAACGCAAATGGTAAAAAAGACTATTTTTCAGTTTAGTACTTGACACATTCATATTCATTGATACAGTTACTTAGATTATGATGCCTAGTTTTACCTTGTAATGTAAAATATTTGATATGACACTGTAAACAGCAAAGGAGTAAATATAAATGAGTGACTAACTCAAGAGAAATCGCTTATGGAAGAGAGGCACTACATCACTTTCAGACTTTCAGCACCACTAAGACTATCACAACTGCTACTATACTTCATCTTTTACCTATACAGCCCTCAGCTTTCCATCCTTACTGTCATAATAGATTGTTTTTTTATTTTAAAACATTCTTTATAGCTCTTTAAAATATGACACTGATGCTTTAGAACAATTACTAAATGCCTTCATCATTTGGCTAGTCCTTAAAGACACAAATTCATAAATTCATGGAAAAAAACTAATTATATATATATATATAGAAATGGCTTTAATATGACACAATATGTGTAAAAGAGTTGTTTAAGTCTAATACAGTATTGTATCATGGTGGTTAAGGTTCTCTACACTCATTCCAGTCAGTACAGGTTTTGTGCGCAAATTGGTCTTTCAAGGAAACTAATACTTTGGATATACGTTTTTTTTGTTTGTTAAATTTGACATTCTTAAATTAGCCCATTGAACATGACCATTTGAGTTTCTTAAAGCAAACTCCTGCTGTAGAAAGAAATATTTACATGCACATGCCAGACTGAGTCTTTTCAGTTGACTTCATTCAGCCGATTTAATTCATGCAGCCTTCAGCAAAATTAGCAGGTTGGTGACCATTTCTGTTATGCCTGCTGAATCTGCCACAGACTAGACTCACTGTTCACTAGACTGTCAATCTGTAATAATGGCACCCAACAAAAGAAATAGGAAAATGGAAATTTGGTGGGGTGCATTGCCTTTGCTTAGTTGTTGATGTCAGAATTAGGCAAATATCAAGGGCCTCCAAAATGAAGTTAATCTAATAGCCCTAAACAAAGTGTAAGTTTTTTGTTTATCCACATATTTAACCACAACTTAAGGAGCCATTTAATAGCACGTTCATATGTACGACAAAGCAGTTCTTCAGGATTAACACTGTCGCTGACATATTTGATATTGATCAACAACTCATTAATGTTTTTTTGTTTTTCTGAAAGAAAACAAAACAAAAAGGCTATAACCTCAGCCAACTCAGGAATCCCTCAAGAGAGAAGAGGTCCTGATCTCAGGTCAGTGAGCACACCTCAGAGACAGACATAAGACATGTTTTCCCTTCAAGGTTGCAAAGGCTGTTACGTACTTGTGTATGTAGAAAAGCGTTTCTACATACACATAACACCTGAGGCTGACTTCTATACCTTTTTAACTTTTTTGCTAAAGCCATACAATTATGGTACGTGGCACCCGATTATATACTTTTAAAATGAAAATAAATAAATAGATAAATAAATAAAATACTAAGTGGTTGTTACACCAATACATCAAAATGTGTTTGTTTCAAATCACGAGGCTTCTATGTAAATAGAAATATATTCATTTTATGTTAATACTGGCAATAAAAATCAATATCTAACAGAAGGCCAGGTACCTGTGATGGAGAGTTATTTAAAATACTGAATAATGAGTACCTATATTGGCTAGAATACCAATCTGAAACATCTTTAAGAACTCTTAAAACAAAGTTCTATTCTAAAGGTTCAGGTGTAAAGGTTGCTTTTCAGATTAATCACGTATAACACATCAAAGAGAGTAGTGCCTACACAACAAGCATCAAGTACATCAGTCAGAGATTGTGTGCTCTGACTCTCTTACACATTAAGTACATCAGTCAGAGATTGTGTGCTCTGACTCTCTTACACATCAGGACATTCAACAGCTTACTAAATGATTTTGAAGCTGAATCCTTTTTTTGCATTAATATCCTGCTGGTATGTTTACTGTAAATGACAGCTTTATCAAAAGTTATTGAACCAGAGTTCAACCATTAAAAGTGCTGTGTATCAAACCTCACATTTCTCATTAGACATTTTTGATCCATCTTTTCTAAAACAATCACAGTCATGAACTTGTGAGCTGCTTTTTGTCTCGATCCTTGTTTGACTCGAGCAGCTCGATCAAACGGTTTAACTGCAACTGAGTAAGTAGCTACTGTCTGCGCTCAGGACGATATACAGACTGGCTTACCGTTCTTATCGTACTGGTACACAAGCATTTTGATGCAGTGGGAGTTGGCGGGGGAGATCCAGGGGCTGCTTGTGATGGAGAAGTTGTGGCTGGCATAGAATGGTGGCGGCTGCTTCTTACAGCGAAAAAAGGACTTGAGCACAGTGGCAGCCATGACCCGGAAGCGCTTGCTGATGAAGCAGTACAGAAAGAAGTTGACGCCGGTGTTGAGCAGCGCCAACATGTTGGCCACGTCTGTGACGAGGTGGAGCGCCCGGGCGGGGCCGGGCTTGGTCGGCTGCGCCGTGTACAGGTGGTACAGGATCATGACGGTGCGAGGGGCCCAGAGCACAGCGAACACGGAGGTGATGACCAGCAGGATGGCGGTGGTCTTCCCCGTGGAGTAGCCACGCAGACGGAAGCAGCTGCGTCTGCAACGGAGTTTCCGCACGATCACTGTGTTGAGCGAGAAGAAGACTGAGCAGGGAAGCAGGTAGACGGTGGCGCAGTGGGCCCACACCAGGACGTGCTGGGCGGCACTGCTGCGACCCCCTCCGCTTGCACCGGGAAGCCCATGCCACAGCTCGGGCCACCAGTAGTACGGTGCGCTGGACAGCAAGCAGCCGGTGTAGACAGCCAGGATGACTCGGCGAGTGCGAGCCGGGTAGGAGACGGTGTGGTAGCGTAGAGGGTGGCACACTGCGATGTAGCGGTCCACGGTGAGGGGCACCGTGATCCAGATAGAGGTGTGGATGGAGGAGAACTCCAACACTTGCACCGTCTTGTTCAGGGAGGGCGGCAAAGGTGTTCCGAGGATGAAGTCCTCCAGGAGGAAGTCCACAAATACGATGAGCAGGAGGACCAGGATGTCAGCAACCGCTAGGGCTAGGAGATAGTTGTACGACGACTTCTGACGGCGTAGCACCAGCTGTGATAGGATGATGACTGTGAGGATGTTTGCTGTGGAGGTTGAAAAAAGAGAATATGGAGGGAGAAAAAAATTGAACAGGAGGATCATGGGAGAATGATGACATGGGTGGGAGCAGAAACCGAATGAGAGGAAAAGGAAGATCAAGAGTAAGTAATTAACTGGATTGAGGCTGTCAGTTCAATACACTTAAACTTTATGATGCAGCAACATGTGTATGTCTCCCCTGCATCATATTAAATATCCAGTGAAGAATATTAACATGAACATCATTAAGGAGGTTAGGGAGTTTAACAGAAAGGCTTCTATGCTAAAATATATGATATGGTGACAAATGCATTTTTGCTTGTTAATTGAACACAGTTACAAACACGGTTCTATTGTAGAAAAGGCCACAAGGAAAGAAATAATATAGAGGTATAGTTATACATCTAAAATAGTTTCAGAGGATTTGATGCATATAAAGCTGTAAAGAATAAAGTCAACAAGTAGTAGGAAGGGGTTAGGACATGATAAGAACGTAGCCAGATTATCTATAACGGGATGATATGTAAAGTTATGCACAATATGTTGTTAACTTAAGCATAATTACTTAAACATACTAATTTCTGGTTCACGTTCTGGCAAAAATCTAAAGGAAGCATTCACTCTCTCTCCCCCAGGACTGTGTTTCTGAGTGTTTGTTTGCTTCACACCTCCCACTACACCCTCCTGCAGCTGGGCTGCCCCTACCTCTCTACTATCTCTCATTATTTCTAATACACGTGGATACACAGCAGTGTCTGGGGAACAATGACCGCATGCGAGGATGGTTACTGCAATCTCCTGGACCTCTGGAAGAGTGTCCCAGAAAAACAGACAGAGCATGACCCTCCATAACCCCTCCCATTGTCAGCTCAAACATGGCCAGCTCAGAGAGCCGCATGTGCAGGAGACAGGCCAAACAATCAGAGTGACCCCACGCTGGGAGGAAGAGGCTGCGGGTAAAAGGGGGCCAACGTTATTTCAGCCGAGGTACCTGCCGCTGACACAGAGGGAAATTTTACACCCAGATGGTATGATTACTAACAGAAAAATAACCCTTCAGCTTCAGACAAAGATGAGCATTTTCTACTTCATAAAACATTCTAACTTGGTGTCTGATTTTAAAAAATATATGATCATTTCAGTTAGTTAATAATTATGCTCAATATCCCACTACACACAAATCTTCAAACCAATGATTTTTCAATTTCATGAATTCATCATCAAAATCACAATCACATGATGAAACATAAAAAAAAATGTATGTTTCCCCCAAGCAGCTCTTCAGGGATAATCACCACTTTTGTGATATTAACGAACACTGAATCAGCCACTTGAACTAAAGCTACTAATGTAATCCTGTAGCAGCAGCTGTAGATGGTGTACTGGTACTGAATAGGAATGCCAAAAAGTGAGTCTGTGTTTGTCTACAATTCTGAATTGAATTGAGGTGACATCCCTCTCTTCCCTGGCCAGCTCATTGGATAAATAGACATGGGACTGGATTTAATATGACAGCAGGGAGTCTGGTGCATTACACTTCACAGCAACAGTGTATCAGCTGATTAGAAATTACAAACCATGCTCGAGATAAGGACTAAGCCAAGCAAAACACACACACACACACACACAGACACACACACACACACACACACACACACATTTACATAAACAGAGCTTCAAATGTGCACAAAAACTAAATACAGAGAAGAATATACAGAGACGGCACATGCTGTATATACTGATAGACACAATCATAACTAAACAAAGGTGCATGAAGGACTGTCTTCTTCCTCTTATTATTCAGGTGGCAAATACACACAAATAAAACTCAGAAATGAGACAGAACTGACACACCAAAAGGAAAAGAACAGAAGCACAGATCAACATAGAACAGAACATATGACAGTTTTTCACAATGATTTAGACAGTCAAGGTGACCCTATGAATCAAATATCTCAAACTATTTCATCATGAATTTACCAAAACTCTAAACACTATTTAATACACAGATTTGTTAAATGTTCAGTGAAAACATCCACACTGAAACTCTTCAATAAAGCACTGTTCTCATTTCAAAAAACACTTGCACACAAAATAGTTAACTCAAGTCATCCCGGTTATCATCTGATAATCTCCAGGTGTAAACACAAAGAAACATATTGTTCCAACACTAGTTAGCAGAGATGGACATTCCAGGTTCAGAAAACAAAAATCCTTGCCAGGATTTTGCTCAGGCTTCCTGGATTTTCTAATTAGTGCAAGCCTGCAGGTAAAATTAGTTCTTGGAATCAACGTAATCTAGGATGCTTGAGCAAAACGCTAATTAGAACTATGGGATAGCAATAAGGTCAGGCATGTGGTTATATGAAGAACTGGGAGAGGAACATCTGAGTGCTGTAGGAGCCCATCAGAGAGATCAGAGAGGAAGAAGAAGAGGGAGCAAGGCACTGATGTCAGCTGACAAGGGCTAATTTGGTTTACCATCAAATACCACTGAAAAAAGATGGGTTACAAGCATATGGCATTGTAGACTTTATAATGGGCTACGTTTACAGTGATATAACAATGTTTTACCATTGTCATTTACGGTGTAATGTTTACTGTCTTTTACATGTACTGTCTTTTATGTAAAGTATATATGAAATTGATGCCAAAGAAAATTGAATAATCAAATTTCTGCAGTTTCCTCTGGGATCAATAAAGCTTTATCTAAACTCATAAGAATTTGATAGTTATTTTACTGTGCCTGTTCCTTTTTTGTAGTTGTGTAGGGTTTATAGTATTGGAGGTTTAAAAATTGTAGGTTTTTAAAATTGATTTCAATGTGCCATGTCTTTAGAAGCGTTAGGTCATTGTATTGTTGAAATGCGAACCTTCGCCCCAGCCTGACATCTTGGATACTCAGGAAACATTTTCTACCCAGGATTGCTGTTTGGTCTCCCAGTCGCTGAACATCTTCAGAAGATGGTGCTGTACTATATTTGACTGTAGGGATGAGATTAATGAAGTGATGCTGAGCGCCAGAATTTCATGCCACTGGGAACTGTGGACACTGGGGCCACATAATCCAGTCTTCACTTCATCATGTCAGGCAAAGATATGATGTTACCTGAATACCAGCTTGGGTACTGTTCAGGCACCTTTTTACAAACTCCACTTAAATCTTTTATGAATTAAAATACATTTTTGATTGAGTACTGTGTGTAGATTGAAGAGAAAAATGCATTGAGTCCATTGTAAGATGAGACTGAAACAGTAAACAGTATGTATTGTATGTTCATATTCTGATAATAGTATAGTTTTATTGTAGAATTTTCAACAACTCTGAGCAGAGATCCGATCTAGTGAGTAGGTGATGCATGCTGTGCACCTGTCTGTGAATGTGACATAATGTCAAAACTTTCTATCCATGTGTATCAAAATGTGTCTAAGCCTAAGCTGTTGAGACACCCCCAACTCCCCAGGCTACATCAGAATGAGAATATATTACAATATATTGCAGTGGAAGTTGCCTTACTCTTTCCTTTCTGTTTCCTTGTTTCTACCCATTTCTTCTGCTGTCTTTCTTTTCTTTTGTTCTTCTTGCTTTCCTCTCCACCATTCTCCCCTCCCCTCGTTCTCCTCTCTCATCTCCTATATCAAATCTTTCTTTTTACCCCCTACCCACCTCTCACTTTTTCTGTGAGCTCCATCTGTTTCTCCAAATTTTCTCTCCATTCACACCCCTTCGTTTTTCTTTTGTAATCCTCTTCTTCATGTCTTGATTTCCTTTCCCTCTTCCCTTTTGTCCCACACTCTAGGCACTCCTCTATCAGGCAGGGCTATTTCATAGAGGGCATGTATTTTGTTGCTTTCTCTCTCTCCCTCCATTATTCTAGCCTGGATTCCCTGCTGTGGCTTTGCTTATTTAGACAAACAAAAGTGGTCCGCAATAGGTCTGCAGTTTGCCTGGTGTCTGACATTTCCATTTAGCCATGGCATCCCTCTGTTGTATGGCCCATTCATTTTAATTGACTCATCTTGCCAGTTCCGATGGCTGAAAATGAGAGCCACCCATTTCTATCACTCACATTGCTTGTTTTTGTGAGTGTGTGTTTCCATGTATCTGCATATATTAAGTAGGATCATGGGTATGCATGCATTAGGATTATAAATTTAGAATTAAGATTTTCAGATGAGAGAATCAGGTGTATAGTGGTAAAAACAAAAATAATATTTTAGTATTTTTTGTGCGTGTGTATGGATGTGCATGTGTGTGTGTAGGAGGAGTATACTGTGTACACAAACTGAGAAAAGGTTGATTGCATAATCTGATACAAGAGACTCCCATGAGGCATAAAAATACTGCACACATTTAAAAAAGGCATTAGCGTCAGCTGGCGGCTAAACTGAGCAGTGAAGCAAATTATTACAAAGGAAGTTTTCTCAAGAAAGATAGAAATACCGGTTTCCTATACAGGTATCTGGAATAATAACTATTCTGACAGTGAAAGAATATCTTGGTATCCACATATCAGTCAATGTTGTTGTAGTAGGGTGGCAGGGCTCCCAGGGCAATCAGGGGACTGTGCCCCTAGGATTTACACACTAGAAGGAAACCCTCCTAACAGAACCCACTGATGAAGTGGATAAAGGAAAGAGAGTAAAAGAAAATGGAAAACCAACTGATGAGAACTATAACCAGCAACTGGTGAGCAATTGAACAACAGTTCGAACCAGGAACATAAGCAGCAGGAGAGCACAACTCAGCCCACTGCACGGCTAGGAAAAAGGGGAAATAGACTTCAGAGATCAAGGACACAACAGTACCATTAATTTACATGCGTGCATGTAATATACACCCATGCAAAACACTCAAGACTTGTGAAGCTGCTTATATAAGGTGGAGCCTCCTGAGGGAGATCAGGCTAATGAGCCTTAACTAGTTCCTGGCTCAGTTCCTGCTGGCACTGCAAGTCACCTGTTACAACTGTATATGTTCACAGCTTTAAATACTTAAAGTGGAACTAACTCCATGTTCAAAATAAATATTTAATGTGGAACCAAATCCATGTTCACAATTTCAGAACATTACATACTGTAGCTTCGAGCTCGCCCTGGCAGTGTTCATTATGCAAACACTGAACCTTATCAAGCAGCAATTCGTGCAACATTCTGTTCTGATTTCTTCAGATATATGTGATTTTTGTAGGTTGTCTGAAAGACTGACCTTCAGTTCTTTAAATAATTCCAGATGGAACTTTCTTATTTCATTGTTTTACTTTAATTCTTTACTGCTGCAGAAATGACAAATTTCTGTTCTGTTTAAGAAATATAGAACCATGCAGAAAGCTCATGTGTAAATGTAAAGATTTTCATTTACATTTTCTACTTGTAAAAGAAGTCATTAAACTTTGTTTCATTAGTGTGCAGGATGTTGTTTGGTTTCTTGGTTCACTTGACTAGTAACCAGAAGGTTGCTGGTTCAAACCCCACCTCTGCCAAGTTACCATTGTTGGGCCCCTGAGCAAAAGCCCTTAACAACCCTCAACTGCTCAAGATGTATTCAGTCACAATTGTAAGTCGCTTTGGATAAAAGCGTCAGCCAAATGCCATAAATGTAAATGAAACCCACCAACAGCCCTTTCTGTGACCCGCTGAATGGCTCTGGTGAGTGATGAGCTGATGGAGCGATGTGTAGTGGGAGGTTTTCAAGGTATTCCTGGTCTCATGGGCATGTGTTGGTGGATATACCCTGCAGTGGCCCTATCTCTAAAGCATGTCCTTTTGATTTCCTGAGGGACAGCTGATATTGTCACTTGCCAGAAGAAGGAAATCCCTAGGAAGATGATGAGCACACTGAAGCAGCCATAGCCTCCCACCTCCAACACCACCCTGCCCCCCTTACTGCCATCAGTAGTAATGTTGAGGGTACTCAACAGCACCTCTAGTCCTGTACATCTATCGTCGATGGTTGTGCAGAACCTAGACTTGTTCTAACTGGTGAAAAGTCAGCCAGTGAACAGTAAGCATTGCCACCCCTTATCTGGGTCTTCTGGCTCTTAATCCTTGTCAGTCTCTGGTTGATTTGCTGATGCTAAAGGCTGTGCCCATTGTCCAGCTGGCCTGCCCTGCCAGCTGCTGCTGTTGAGCCAGGAAGTGCTCACTCTCCAGCTCAGCCTGGGTTCCCTTACAGGGCCTGCGTGGGGACTGGACTGAAGCTCAATTGTTGCGAGACTATTTCAGGCATCACTTGTTCCTTGCATCTCGCACCTGATCCCAGTCTCCATGCACACCTGCTGTTTGATCCTGGTGGGCTCCAAAAAGGGTGCAAATTGTAAAGGGCAGAGAGGCGGAGTTGGTTTGCACCACCCAGGATTTGACTACTCATCTGGATCGTAGAGGAACAGAGAATTTTAAATGTGTCTTTGCAACCATAAAGATTTACATTTGACATTTACATTTTAGGCATTTATGAAATGAAGTGGCTGAAAATACATACACTGTAACCATTTTAGAATGCAAAATATAAAAAATTAACAGATCTTGAAAATTAATTTTTTTATGGACCTTCAAAATTGCACTCACTAGCCATAGTTTCATGAGCTGCATTTGATCTTACTTTACCACTTGAACAAGGGAGAGAGAAAAAGAAGAAAAATCTTTTTTTTCTTCCCATCTTGAGTAAATTGGATTTGAGCTGCATATCTGAGGGTGACCTCGTAATGATTATAACCAAGGTTTTGGTGCATGAATTCAGTGGAAACTGGAGAGATAGAGAGGTGAGCAAAGGGTAGGGGTGCTTGGGGTTGATGAATTTCAAAGGACACTTTAAAGGTCACAGCCTCTTTGTGCTTTAGGTGGCATCATTTCTGCTTCGTCTTCACAGAGAGACGGAAATTCTGACTAACACCAAGTCATGTTCTCACAACTCTTGCAAATGGACAACAGGGAACAGAGTGTAAATGTTATTGATCCTTCTGTGTGACCATTAAGAGTGAGACCATTCTATGAACTGCGATATAAATGTCCAAACTGACTTATTCAAAATCAAAAAGCTAATAAAATACAGTACTAAAACAGACACACATAACCACACGCGTATACACATATACACTCGGATTTTCTCATGTGAACAGTAAGCCTTGGTTGGGGGACACCAGATCAATGAACTAAATGAAAAATCAATGGGCCCATCTTTTCATTAAGTGGCGTGTGACACCTAGGTAGCATTGGGCTGTAGAAAGGGGCATTAATGTAGATGTGTGACCTTCAATCAGAGACGCAGAGGAGCTCCCTCCCTGCATACTCCTCTCTGTCTAGCCTTGACATAAACCACATGAGTGCACAACATCCCTTAGCCATACAACCGATGAAATCAGATTGTTCCATCCATATTTGGAAATATTTACTTACATCTGTTTATTCTGACATAGCCAAATTATAGCTAGTACAATAAAGGGTAATCTATTTCTCTTGCGGAGCCCTCTTTACTGTAAAGCAGGGCATCTACAAAGTGTACCCAGTGAACTATAGATAGATGTAGAAATGCATAAAAACTATTATCAATTAATTATAATGATTTTTTATTGTTATTATTTATTACATTTATCATAGTTTGCTTCATACTTCACATACACTACGACATACAGATAAAACTCAAAATCCATATATCTTTTATATGTGTTTAAGTAATGCAAGACCTTTATCTGACTTGCCTCGCACAAAAGCTATCATATTTAAATGCAGTGCCTCTCTCTTCCTTTCTCACTGTCCCTCTTCACCTCCGTGCCCAAACACAATGTGGCTGTGATGTGCATGCCTGTTAAGATTGAGTGAACGATTAATTAAAAAGGTGGCAATTCGTTTGAGCTGTGTTGCCTGCTTCCACTCTCTGAGCTCAGAGGTGTCATTTCACTGAGGCTGCTATTATTAATCCTGGTCTGAATTTCTGCATCTTTACCCTTTTCCTTTTTTCCATCTCCACATGCAGATGATGATCCTAATATGGGAATTATTATAAATAATATAATATCGACTAAGAAGATAATTGTCTAATATTTATATTTACACGTATTGGTTGGTTAGCATACAGTAACCAGGCAAAATTGTGCCAGTATTCACAGAAAGTAGAGGCACAATGTTAACATCCAAAAGAGTTATCAAGTAATTGGCTATCTGAGATGTGATAAAGTGCCTGACTACTAATATATGCAAATATGCAAATGATTAAGCAAGACAGCTGGGTGTTTTTTATAGGCCAAATGAATGGAGAGTGCATGCATTTAAATATTTGTACTTCAAAGCATGAGAAAGGAGCTGCAGGTCAACAAAGTAAGAGCTTTGGACTGATGTGTTAAAGTAGAGGATTCAGGGGTTTGCAATATCTTGCCTTCTTTAATTCAAAAGTACAAATTGGAATGCAGGAGCATTTGTTCTCAGTTTGTAACCAAAACACCAGCCTGTAAAATATAGGGTTGTATTTGCATATCCATTGTCTGTAAGTATATACACTCACCGGCTACTTTATTAGATACACCCATCCAACTGCTCAATAACGCAAATGTCGAATCAGCCAGTCACATGGCAGCAACTCAATGCATTTAAGCATGTAGACATGACCAAGACGATCTGCTGCAGTTCAAACCAAGCATCAGAATGGGGAAGAAAGATGATTTAAGTGACTTTGAACGTGGCATGGTTGTTGGTTCCAGACAGGCTGATCTGAGTATTTCAGAAACTGCTGATCTACTGGGATTTTCACGCACAACCATCTCTAGAATTTACAGAGAATGGTCCGAAAAAGAGAAAATATCCAGAGAGTGGCAGTTCTGTGGGCGCAAATGCCTTGTTGATGCCAGAGGTCAGAGGAGAATGGCCAGACTGATTCGAGCTGATAGAATGGCAACAGTAACTCAAATAACCAGTCGTTACAACCGAAGCATGCCGTAGAGCACATAGATATGCCTGTCTATGCCACGAAGAATTAAGGCAGTTCTGAAGGCAAAAGGGATCCAACCTGGTACTAGCAAGGTGTACCTAATAAAGTGGCCGGTGAGTGGCTGGTCCTTAAAGACACATGTATTCATAAATTCATGGAATTTTT
>JAOXYF010000001.1:20764250-20806298 GCA_028565775.1 Sternarchorhynchus goeldii | reverse complement strand
ATGACTACCTGAAATTGTTTGCCAAGTGTGAATGTTGGCTGATGTTGACACTCTGATCTGGTTTTGATTCTTTAAAGGAAGACCCAATGCTGAAAGGCAAACATGCTAACCACCAAAACACCCTGTGCTGAAGCCACTGCAGCTTTATTAATCTGAAGCGAAAGAATGGCTTGTAGAGACAGATACAAAATCTTATCGTTTACCTTCTCCTTTCTCTTGTTGACACATCACTTTACTGTCATTTTTCAAGAAACAAATCTTCTCACTGAGAAGTTCTTCTCAGTGTTCTTACTGAGAAGATTTCGTCTGAAATATTTTGAAACGATATCTGAAAGCCAACATTTAGAAGGCCAGTTAATGGTTATGTCTCAGTTGTTTACATGACATCATGTATGGAACACTATGGTATCTATGCACTAATAAAATACACATGGTTCATTGTCTAAAGAATTTGCCTGCCCATGCCAAAACCTACATCACCATGGCTACCTCGTAAACAACATGTCCTCAGCAAAACACAATTCACAATTCACCGTGTTTGCCATCTGAGTATCGGGTGCTCACCACATTTTTACCTAAAAAAACACCATGTCCCTTCTGGGGCTCTGTAAAGCACAAACAGGTTTTTGTTTGATGTATTGGCTTTCTAAAAAAAAAACCTAAAACCCCTTCAATTAGCAGAAACGTCTCTCTCTGTAGCTCAAGGCATTGTGGACTATTGGTCTCCTCAGGTTCTGCACAGTTGCTTCCCAAAACCTGCCTCCCATACCAACACATGGCTGGCTTGCAGCGGTCTGGGCCGTAGTTCACTGGGTTCATACAGTGTTTGAATCTACAGAATCCAATACCACATCCCACTTTCCTCTGTGCTAAACTCATCTTTTTGATTAATTACCAAAAGCAGCAGCATTGTGTTCTGAACAAGACCAAGTTAGCAATTTCCTCTTTTTCCATCCTTCTCATTTGCTTGCTCTTTGCTCTGTTTCTTGTACTTGTTAACAGTCTACCTCCTGCTGCTCTTCCCTTGATCTCTTTCTTTTTCTCCCAGCTCTCTTGGTTTTATTAAAGCTATAAAGTATATTGAACATTTAAGTTGGCAGTAATACTGCTTTTTTTTCAGTGCAAATTATAATTCCGTGAAGATTCCACACCGATCTTCCTGAGGCACCTATATGTTTCCATACAAACAATAATGATGTAATCCATGCACTTTAAATACTACTAATTCATTGAAGGTCTAACAAATGGATCTTTACATTTGACTTGTCAGTTAAACACGGTTAGCTTGCAACTGTTCCTATTTGCCACATGCAATCCCCATTACTGACTGCTGGCTTACTCTAAAACGCAGGTATTTCTTTTTGACCTTTAGCCAAGGTCTGAGATTTGAAACATGCATGTGCAGCAGTGAAAGCTATGGCTTCCAGGAGGCAAATTATTGCCCTCTATTGTTCAGGAGGAGATCAAGGCATCCACTTTTTGAATTTAAAGCACGTTTGCAACACATTTATTCACTGATTGCAGTGTTATCAAGCAATAGTGCCAATTATATTTCAGACAGAACTATGTCTAAAATGTTTCAATTTTCACAGTAGTTATGTTGAAACCAAAAAAGTGGTGAAGCATTCCAGTTAAGTAATTTTTGAATAGTGTAATAGGTAGTATTAATGGAAATGGTGTGAAAATATTTTGCAATAATATTATTTTATGTATACAATAAATGAAATCTATAAAAGCTCATTGTCATGATTCTTCTGTGGCACATTTTGGTCATTTGTTCAAAGTTATTCAGAAAAATCTTGCAAACATCAGTAATACTTTTCTTACATGTTAATCATACAGGTTTTTACATATAAAGTAATCAACAATTTATTTAAACCCATTAAAAATGTAACTACCCATACATTCTGTGATAAACATACGATAAATATATATTATATATATATATATATTAGACCACCACTACAATGGAGTAATTTATTCCTTGCTACATTTTACATTTTATTTTGCCTTATATTTGATATTTGTTTTACATTTATATATTTGCTGTACATTTGACTTTAACTCTACAGTTGTTACCCTCCTTATCCATGTTTCGACAGGTTCTGTACCCAGTACGCAAATTTAAAATCAATCATTTCTAAATGTGTTCCAACATGCTTAACCCCAACCCAAGGATTGGTATATGATGTCACTGTCCTACAGAGGTGTTCCTGTAGGCTGTGTGTTTACACCTGTGTCTCTGCTGTGCCACATTGTTTCTTCATAAGTATGAGATGGACCACAACAAACCTGAAGAGGATGTGCAAACATAATTTGGGCATGGCTTTAGCATACACAAAGCAGGATTTGAACATAAGTGGGCCAGCAACCACTTAAGTGGTTCTCAAACATTTCCTTCACAATCCACAATGGAGAGCATTAAGCTTTGATCTACACAGTGGAGATCACTTAGGATCTTAATGACTTTTCAAGATTGTACTCTCAATGGCAATGTCTGTCTGATGTGCTGGGCAGCAGATATGGTCTAAACCTACTACCTATCATGTTTATCAGATTGTCCCAATTCAACCTGAACCTGCTGGGTTTCATTATGCCATATATCTCCTGAACCAGAACTCTGGTCCACAGGAGAATGATGTTGGGGCACTAAAGACATGTCAAAGCACATTATAGTCATGTAATTACGTTTAGTGGGAGCATCTCATTGCATTAATCATCACTGCTTCACTGTAAGTCCTGGGATTTGAGGTTAGTAATAAAGAATAAACTTTAAATAACAAGGTAATCAACAGGTCACAGGTCACATTAACTTGTAAAACAAAATGAAAAATTCTCCACTAGAGTTATAATAATTATCTAACACAATATAAAACTTGACCAGAAATTATATAAAATTTTATTAATTGGTTAACAGTTTAAATCATTCCAAGGTGGTAAAAACAATATGATTTTTTTGTTAATAGGCACAGTTGGTGCACAGAAGACTAATTAAAAATATTGTAATGTGGTTACACTTTAGAGAGATTAATTCAGATAAGATATAGACTAGGTAAAAATAAGCAATGATACATTCCCTCCACCACCTCTGGAAAAATTATATAAATATCAAAAATAAAATAAAATAAATTATAATTAAAATAAAAATATAATTAAACCTATGCATGCATTTATTCTAATCAAAAGAATAGGTGAAAAAAACCCTAACTGTTGCATATCTATTAGACAACAACAAATGAAATATGCTAACTGGATGTTAGCGAAAGAGGAAGAGTATTACAGCCTGAATATTGCAGCGAGAACGTTACATCCGTTTGTGGATATAAAGAACTTTTTTGCAGTTTGGGCAATGATGCTGCACATCCTTACAGGAATCCACACAGAATGGGATTAGGCAACATGGCCAACACCTGTATAAGAGACAAACCATTAATGAAGCAAGACTAAAATCCTGTTAGGTACTTGTATTTTGGTTTTGTTATATCTGTTTCTCTTATAGATGTGCACTAGGTTGTATACAGCAAATGCTTTGGATTCTTACCCAATAATTCCCAGACCACCACATATGAGCCATGTAAGGAGTCCTGAGTGATGCTCTGTGCTTGTGATCACATCCTGTTGACAATGCATACATCTGGTCTGTCCAGGCACATCAAACAGGTTCTGAACCATTACGACCGCTGAGACAGTTAAAATATATAAGATAAGTGACTGAGCGACTTTTTCACAGCACACTCACACACATACACACACACACCCACACACCTATGCACAACATACATGTAGTTTATTAAATATGCTGTTAAGATATATGGAAAGTAATACCAACTCAATTTGCTCTGTTTCAGTGACCCTTATCCAACCCCACCTCCTTTGTGCAATGTGGGAAATTATGAAATTATTCAATTACACAATTTTACATTTCGAAGTCATGGAAATATGTTGTAACTACCAGCGTATTGTAGTAAAAATCTTCAAAGGTTGTGTCAACAAATGTGTTTCTTTATGTGAGGTTAAACCTCAGCTTCAAGGGCATTTAAAATTTCAAACATTTATATTGTTTCAGGCCTCAACACCTGATTTTAATTTTGGGATCTTCCAAATTGTCCAGTACAACAGCTATGCAAATACAATTTGAAATTAATTTCAAATTACATCTATTATTAACAAAAACTAAAAAAAATTATTATCATTTCAGACAATAAAAAACACATTTTCCAAAAGCAAAAACACTGACCTAAACAATTTTAACAAAAGAATGGTTTTCTTGCCTTGCTCAACATCTGCCCTCAGGCTAGCACTGAAAGTGGGTTTCATTTACAGTTAGAACATTTTTTTCTGAGTAACTTACAGAAGTGCTTTGTAGTTTATATCAAAACATATCCTCATGTAAACATACATAGATTAGTGTCAACAGGTATTGCAGTTCTTTTAAAGAGTAAAACCATATCAAACAATACATGGAAATGCTTAAAAATTACTGACCATGGTAATCAGGAGACTTTCATCTTTAAGAATAACAAAAACTCATTAAAACCAGTTCTTGTGTAATATGAAAGTGTCTGGGTTAAGTCAAAATTACTATTATAATTGCTAGAGTTTTTCTTGTTATTATTCTTGTTCTTTTTCTCAGCTGAACAGCCTAGGCAGTACAGCCCAGAAACACCAAACTTGGCAAGAACATGCAGTAGACCTTGTAATAAGAGCAGACCACTGTCCCATAGGTTTCATACACAATACGAACACGAGCACGAGGTTGGTGGCACAACTTACTGGCAGCTACAGGAACTCCTCCAGGATGTACAACAGGAGTGGGGCCTTCAGAATAAATAAATACATTTTAAAATAGGATTTCATCAATTTAAAAGATATTGTTTCATTCTAATTACCAGCAATGCTATTATGCGGTACAAAATAACTTGGTGAGTTCACTGAAAGAAATTCAGTCAAGGCCAACACACATGTATTAGAAAGATGTATGTCAGCAAGTCTCCCATTTCCTGCAATTGTCCTGCTGTGCAGCAATGTAATTAAATCACAGATTATTTGAGAAGTTCCTTATTCAGTCTACCATGTCATATTGTTCTAACAGCAATTCTGGGGCTTGTTTACTTTCTCTCTTAGATATTTCTTGCTCATGTGTGCGTTTGGTTCTAGAACTTGGTTTTATTACCTTGTTATTGTACTTTGTTAATGTACATTAAACTATTAAATTCAATTTACTAGTCTTTTGGTTTGTAAATTAAGTTCCTAGTTACACACTCAGAAATAGTTAATTGATCTAAAAGAAATTTTTAAATAGGAGGAATTAAATGGGAGGATTTATTTTTGAGATACACATTTGTAATTAAATAGATTAGGTAGTACTTGCAACATTTCACACCTAACAAGTCAAACAGTTTTTTTTACTTATGCCTTTGTTGGTTGTCTGGTTCTAAAAACATTCCAAATTAAATTTCATATTGTATATATGCAGATACTATTGCTATTGGTCAGTTTCCATGCAAAAAGGGTACTGGAACCCCACGTTTTTAGATTTAAAATCAGCTTCAAGATTTTCATTTTTACTGTATTTGAATGATGTGCCTCACCTTGATACACTGCTGGATTGCCTGGTTGAGAGGCATGTCCAGGATATGCAGGAATCCCAGCAGCAGGAGGGTACAGTTGTGGAGGGTAACCAGGCTGTGCCTCTGGGTATATCCCTCCATAGTTAGCTGGAGGTCCTGGGTAAGGTGGGGCAGAATCCTTGGGGCCTTCACCTGCTTTTTCCATGTTTGCTAGTTGTTATGACAGAAACACATATAAGTGAGTGCTGTATATGTATTTTTAGTTATTAGCATACTAATCTGGGGAAGTGGTTTGAAGAGTTCTTTTACTGAAACTCACAGTTAAATTCACAGTTCTTTTGTTTGCAAATTGAGAACTGCATCTGCTTGTTTCTAGAGGAGGAAGTCAGTTTTAGTTCAGTTTCAGTTCATTTATTCTCGGTTTGAGGTTTTTAATACATGAACCATTTCACCTGAAAAGAAAGCAGCTTTAGCAATGACCATACTATTGTTCATATAATTAATATTACTTTTAATTATTATTTTTAACTATTTCTGTAAGTTACTTTGGCTAAAAGGGTTTGTCACATTGTGTAAATCTAAATGTTACTGAAACTACATACTATTTGCTATTGTGACAGAGTGAAGCATGGAATGAACTATGGGTGTGGGTGAGGAACTGCCCTGAACTCTATTCAAGCAGGAAAAGACAAAGAAGACAAAAAAGGCCCAGTGGACAAGCAGCTATAAGCAGGACTGAGAAACTCTAAAGGCACAGACATGCAGTAGTAGAGAATGTGCAGATTTGGTAAAGCATTCCAGTACGCTGAAAAGAGATGTAAAACTTTGTAGCTTTGCCATGTGGGAGGTGGGGGCAATCACAAAATGTTAGGTATTAGGGGCTTGTAATGCAAAGGGGGCATAAAATGTACACTCGTGCAGAGGGCAAGCAGAGACTCCAGCTATGACAACTGAAAAGCCAGTTACTGTCACAAACTTGTGTGAACTTGTAAAAAGGTAGGGTGACAGCATTCAAACATCCCAGTTTACCAAAACACTTCAATGCCCATGAACCCCCTGGCTCTGCACCTTCTATTACTAATAAAATTATTATTAACAAAAAACTATTAACAAAATGCCATATCAAGCTTGGTTATGCTTCTACTGGAACATCAAGGCATTACAATAATCCAACCTAGAGGTAACAAAAGCATGAACTAGTATTTCTGCTTCATGTAGCAACATTATATTTCTTACCATGGCACTGTTCCTGAGGTGAAAGAAGGCTATCCTAGTGATATTATCTACATAAGCTTCAAGTGAAAGACTGGAATCAATAACCACACCAAGGTCTTTTACTGTTGTACTTGACGTAACTGCAAGACCATCCAGAGTTACTGTGTAATCAGAAAGATTATTTTTGTCTACCTGTGGTCCAAGTACAAGTACTTCTGTCCTATCAGAATTTAGTAAAAGGAAATTTTTCATCATCCACTGCACATGCCCTCTACACATTCCTCTACTTTACTAAGCTGGCGACTCACCTGGCTTTGCCGAAACATCAGAATAACAGTGGAAGTGGACACCATGTTCACCATGTTTAATTTCACTAAGAGGCAGCAAATACAAAGAAAAAAGCAGTGGCCCTAAAACAGAACCCTGAGGAACACCAAACTTCACCTTAGTCTGCGCATAGGATTCACCATTTACATCAACAAACTGATAACGATCTATCAAGTAAGACCTAAACCAGGAAAAAGCTGTTCCCTTAATTCCAACAACATTTTCAAACAGTGTAAAAAGCTGCACTAAGGTCAAGTAACACAAGTAAAGACACATTGCCCTGAGGCCAGAAGTAGATCATTTACCACTTTAATCAAGGCCGTCTCTGTACTATGATAATGCCTAAATCCTGGCTGATAGATTTCATTAAAATGGTGTAGGTAAGGGATCTGGTATTCATGATTTGGATGAGGAAATAAGTGAAATTAACTTGGTCTGATTTAGAGGAGTAAAACCTAATCGCTCAACTGATGTAGCTAAATTGACATCAACATGTTTGGCTATAACATCATCAGGCTTTAATTTAATACTATGAATTTTCTGCCAGGTGTTTTCAACTTTACTGTTGAAGAAATTCATGAAGTCACCACTACTACATGTTGATGATGTGCGAGCTTCTGTGGTAGTCCTGCTCTAGATAGTTTTGCTACAGTATTAAATAATCTATGATTATTTTTGTTATCTATTATTAACATGGAGAGATAATTTGCTCTAGCAGCACTAAGTGCTTTTCTATATCTCAGGAGACTTTCCTTCCAGTCTAACTAGAATACAACCATTTAGTTTGGTGCCACTTTCGTTCTAATTTTCAAATGGTCTGTTTTAAGGTGTGTGTATGATCGTTATACCAAGATGCTATTTTTTTCTCTTTTGTTATTTTTCTTTGAAGTAGAGCTATGTTATCTAAAGCATAGCAGAATGATATTTCTAAGCAGCCGTCAGATGACCTGAGGACTGGGCTGCGAAACACTGGTGTTGGGTCAGACGGTAAACCAATCAAGGCTGAGAATCTGACAGATTACTGATAAAGTTACTGACAGTAGCAGGTGTGAATATGTGTTTTATGTGGTACTGTGGCAGAATGCCCCTATTTTGGCTAATATGTATTTTAAATGAGATGGAGAGGAAATGATCTGAGATATAATTATGTTTTTTATATTTAACTGAAATATCTATAAAATCAGGTGTGTGGCCACCATAATGAGTAGGTCCTATTACATTCTGAATGACCCCTACCAAATCTAGAATGGACACTATTCCTGTTCTCCAAGGGTCTTCAAGATTATCAAAATGAATATTCAAGTCTCCAACAATTAATGCTTTGTCTACAGAAACCAGATTAGAGGTGAAATCTGCAGATTCACAAATAAAGTCAGAGTATGGCCCTGGAGGTCTGTAAATAAATAATGAGATTAACTGAGTAGACTTAGTCTTTGTGGGTACTTATGTTATGGTATTACAAAGAACCTCAGACATGGTAAATTTATGCTGAGGTTTTTGTGTGACACTCAGATCATCATTATTTACATTTACAGTATTTAACTGATACTTTTATCCAAAGCAACTTACAATTGTAACTGTATATATCTTGAGCAAATGAGGGTTAAGGGCCTTGCTCTGGGGCCCAACACTGGCAAAGGCAGGGCTTGAACCAGCACTCTCCTGATGGGTCAAGTGCCTTAACCAGTGAGGTACCACTGCCCTGCAGCAATTACAAATTACTGCAGTGCCTCCTCCTCTACCAGTTAGATGAGGCTGATGAATGTAATTGCATGCAACTGGACCAGCCTCATTTAATGCTATGTGCTCATTTGGTTTAGTCCATGTTTCTGTTAAACACAGTATATTAAACTCTTGATCAGTAACATTTTCATTGACAATAAATGCTTGAGATGCAAGAGATCTAAGTCCTAGCTTCAAATCAAAAGTGCTGGCTGGCTAATCAGAACGATCTAATTTTACCCTAATTAGGTTGCTAGAGCAAACTTTAAGAGAAGGTCTACATTGTTGTTTGGCTTGGGGAACAGACACAGTCTCAATATGGTGGGACCTGAGTGATGACTCAAAGCAGCTAGCAGACAGTTGGTTTAGCCTGAGAGCCCCTTTCTGAGTGGGTGGATACCGTAATATTTACTCCAATATTTACTTAATATTTACTTATCAATGATCCCACATTGTTATCGGTGCACCACTTATCGACATCCAGCAGTTCAGCAAAGATAACCTGCCGTAAGCTTCATCACCACGTCTCGTTGGATGGGGCCAGAGCATATTACTGCATTAGACAAAAAAAAAATCTATGCTTTCCTTAAACCCTGCTATGTTCGGTGCTCTGGATCCCGGTATACACCTAACTAATGCTGCTGGTGCCTAAAGGCCTAGCTAGTAACCAGAGCTCCTCTAATCTTCCTTTGTGAAAAAAGCAGATCATGAGACTTTTTTAGTTTTACTTCTCAAGTGTAGATCTAGTAAGTGTACACTAGAATAAATTAATTAAAATAAATTAATATCCTTCTTTAAAAACAATAAGTTGTAGCTGAAGAAAATACATGGAAGTCAGTGTCAAATGTTTCTGTTTATATAACGTTCCAGTTATTCTGTTTTTGATATATTGTTATAATGATAGAGCAATTAAAGCCATTCAACTAGTTTCAGTAGTTGTAAAGGGAAAGGAACAAGACCAACAGGTTATCGCATATCACACATGGAAAAGTTCAAAGGTCACTGTAGGTATAATATATCCAAGTGCAACAAGCATATTTAATCAAATGGAAATTCTAGACAGATCCATATACTTTACTTGAATGGTTTGTTATTGTTTCTTGTAAATCCATGCTGTTTGTGATTCTACTGATTACCAGTTTCTTCTATTTAAATGTTACTTATTAGTCTGGGCATTAGGAATTATTTTGGAAGATATTTACATTGCTACCATAGTTATAAAATATGTAAATAAACACTAACATTTGCAATTTCCTTAACAAATGCTCAAATGCTTTCTCGGAAATGTGAGTACCATTAATGGTTCAAAGATGAAACAGTTCTTTGATGAGAGTAAAATGAAACAATTGCTATTCTTCTCTTAGGGTCTCTATCAACAAGCCTGTTTTGTTTGCCTTTGACACACTACAGCAGGACAAACAAACATGAAGTTATCTCCTTTTTAACCTTCTACCATTATTTGCAACCCTTGTTGGAAGTCCACTTACCTTACAATAAATATGGTGGGTAATTAAAATCAGATCTGGTGCTCCACAGAGAAGAAGACACAGTGGTTCTGAGCTTGAAACAGAAAAAGTAGAAACTGAGCTAACAAGGAAGTGCAATGACTGTTAGTGGTGCTCCACAGGCAAAGTAGACAATGCAGGAAGTAGAAAAATTCAAAAGATACCATGGAAATTTTTTCCATGGATAGTTTACACAACGCAGGAAAAAAACAAAGAAGGAAAAAAAAGAAAATAAGAAGAGACAACAACAAAAAAAGGGGGAAAAAGAAAGATTGCAGTCTTCTGATGCCCACTAGAGGACATCACTTGAAATCATCAACTTTTTTTTATTTACATACAAACACACACACACACACACACACACTATCCTTGTGTAACATCACAACCGTGAAAACTGGCATACTGGCAGTGCCTCTTCAGTTCCTAAATAGGTCAACAGTCGTCACATGATCATGGAACACGAGAAAGGTCATTACTTATCACATTATTCGACAGATTTTCTAAGGATTGTACTGAGCTTTGTCTTTTATTAGGCATTCATCCTCAGATAATATACTTAATATATGTTGATGTGACTGCAGTACCAGCAGTGGAGATTCATAAAGGGACATAGATGGTCATAAGAACAGCAAGCATAAATGAAGTTACTTCATGTTACCATTAGGAATAACCCTTAGTTAACCCTTATATTCAGTGATTCAGTGGTTGGATATTAACATAGAGATAGCATCACTTCTCTCTAGGATTAACTGGCCATACATGTTCTGCAGCTTCAAGTTAAAAATAGAGAATACTGATTTTCCAGTGGGGATATACAAAAACATAGTCCCTCCCTGACACACCAATGGTAAACACTGGGGGCTGTGTGAAAAGAACGCTCTGCTGAGTTTCATGTCACATACCATAAATTATGCACACTGCTCATTACAAAGGAAGGGAGGAAGTAACACAAACATTTCTTTGTTCTTTGTTTACAAGCACGGACAAAACCTAAACATTTTACAATAATGTATCCAAGTAGGTCTGCATATAACTATAAAAAGCAGAAACAAATAAATGTGTGCTCATTCATAACAATTACATATTTAAAAGGAGAACACATTTCATTCCTCACTGTGTGTTTTACCATTTTTCAAATGATAGATGTTTTGTACTGTCATTTAAAAATGTATAGTCATTTTTAATGTTGCAAGAATGAAGAACACTCAAGTACATCCTAATCCTGGCCTGCCCGGTTTATTCATTTGTACCTCATTTATCTTTTTGCATTGTGTTATCACCTGTATGTTTTCTGTTAATACAGACTGAAATCCATGTTCAAGCACACTACCAGTAGCTGTTTATGCTGATATTTAGCACCAATTCAGTCAACAAGTACAACAGCGCCCTCTATTGGATTAACTTTGCTTATACATATATTTGTAGAGGAATGAGAGTTACTGAAAATATCTAAATATACAATACCTGACTTTGTCAATTACAAATTCAAAATTTTCCATGAAAAAAAAAGAAAACTAAACTCTGGCCTATGTGACTTTAAAAAGCTTTTTGACTGAACAGTATTCAGTTGCTTTGATCCTTTCACACACTTGAACAGAGACAAGACATAATAATATACCATTACTTCATATGCATTAAAATATTGTTATACCTATTTTTATGAATGTTTAAAATAACATTAACATACACTAAATCATTACATCCAATATCATCTCCTTACATAAATACTTAAGAAACTGAAATACTTATCTAGATTTGTTTAATTTAGCAAATAATAGTTGGCTTGAACTGCTAATGCCACGTCGCACCGGGCACGCAGACCTAGCGCCACGCCCACCTCCACTTCTCTTCATTCACTGCCTAGTTTCCAATCACCAGTTTATCAGCTACAGCTGACTGCAATCACCACTAATCATCTCACCTTTGAATATAAGTCCACAGGTCTCACTAACCCAAAAGGCTTGACCAAACTCTAACTAGTTAGCTAGCTACAGCCTGTTGCTATCTTATGTTTGATTGCTCTGTGGTTTGCTGTTTGTCTGCAGTTCCCATTAAACTAAAATGTTCCCTGCAGCCTTGCCTTCCGCTCCCTCATTGCCGTCATCACAGAATGTGCAGCCCGAGAGGAGCATGGCTACTCACCCAGACCAGAACCCCGTCTTGGGATTTCAGTCGGCGGCACTGGACCCCGTACAGGCGGAATTGGGCCAGCTTCGGTCCATGATCGTGTCTATCGCCCAACACCTGCAAACCAGGGCTAGACCACAAGCTGTACCCACCGCAGAAGGAGGGTTTCGTTGTCACCTAGCCCCACTGAGCCAGTATGATGGAGACCCAGAGACCGGTGAAGGGTTTGTTGTACAATGTGAACTGTACTTCTCCTACCAGTCCACTCTCCCGGATTTGGCCAAGGTCTCTTTCGTTATTTCTCTCAAAGGGAAGGCTTTGTCTTGGGGAGCCGCTCTGGTGTCCGGCTCTTCCCCCCTTCTCTCATCCTACTCTGGATTCATCCAAGAGCTCAAGGCAGTGTTCCATCACCCGCGCCAGGGTAGGGTGTGTGGGCAAGCTCTACTGCAGTTGTGACAAGGGACCCACAGTGCAGCAGAGGATGCCATGGAGTTCCAGACACTTGCTGCTGGGACGAAGTGGAATGACACCGCCCTGGTAGACGTGTTTCTTCACAGGTTAAGGAGCGAGCTCCAGGCTGAGCTAACCGTGAAACAGGAGGACTCAAGCCTGAACAACATTGTGAGCCTCGCCATTACTTACAACTGTCTCCTTCAGGAACGTCAACGCCTTCCACGCCTCCCTCAGCCTGCAACAACATGTTCCATGAGTCTTGGGGAGGCTCCTGAAGAGCCTATGCAGGTGGGCCATGCTGGAGGATCCTCGACCACCCCCTCAAAGAAGGAGGGCAGCCTGGTGAGTAGCAAAATTACCACCACCTTATGTTGCATACCAGTCTGTCTGGTACACTAAGGGCGCTGGGATCCTGGATTCGCCAGGACGCTCGGGGTGCGTCCCCTTCCGCTCTCCGTTGCCAAGAGAGTGCATTCGCTAGATGGCAGACCTGTGGGCCCCGGAACCATTACCTAAAAGGTAATGGGTAATCACTTCTAGACCCAATCTTTTATGCTGCTGCCTGCTCTCTCCCAGCCTGTGACATTAGGACTCCCCTGGCTAAGGAGCCATGAACCACGCATCTCCTGGAGAGAGAATCGGGTCTTGGAGTGGTGCCCACAATGCCTGAAGGACCTCAAGACAGGACCTGAGCCCCTCTAGTCCACATCCATCGAGAGCCCGGAAGCGACGCACCCAATGACTGTGCCTGCCCCATATCAAGATCTGGCGGAAGTCTTCAGTCCACAGCGAGCTGCCAAACTGCTCCCCCATCGTCCATGGGACTGTGCTGTGGAACTGAAGGGGTAAGGTCTACCCACTGTCCCAGTAAGAGGAGAAGGACATGGCACGTTACATCCAGGAGGCCCTGGCTCAGGGGTATATTCGCCCCTCCAAGAAGAAGCAAGTGTCTTCTTCGTGAAAAAGAAGGTTGGGGGTTTACGCACCTGCATGAATTATAGAGGGCTTAATTGCCTTCTGAGGCCCTACCCTTATCCTTTGCCACTGGTTCCTGCTGCCCTAGAACAACTGCTCGGAGCCAGCATCTACACAAAGTTGGACCTTCGCAGCACATACAACCTGGTAAGGATTAAAGAGGATGATGAGTGGAAGACCACGTTCAGCATGGCCTCAGGCCACTATGAATACCTGGTCTTATCATAAGGCCTAGCAATAGTGCCTTCTGTCTTCCAGGCATTCATTAATGAGGTTCATAGGGAGTTTTTGGGGGGATCAGTCATCGCCTATATCGATGACATTTTGATCTCCTCCTCCCTTGATCAACATGTACGGGATGTGCGAGCTGTGCTGCGTTGAGGGCTAATCAGCTGTACTGTAAACTGGAGAAATGTGAGTTCCATCTCTCCTCAGTCAGCTTTTTAGGTTACATCATCCAGAAAGGTTCGGTGTGCATGCAACCATGCAAGGTGGAGGCAGTGTCTGATTGGCCACAACCTCGGACCCGTAGGGAGCTTCAGTGCTTCCTCGGGTTCGCCAATTTCTATCTTAGGTTTATCCGGTCATTCAGCACCATGCGCGAAGCCCCTGACCGACCTTGTGCAGGGACAGAGGAGGTCATTGAGAACAGGCCTTCCAGAAACTCAAAGCGGCATTTACCACTGCCCTTGTCCTGCAGCAACCCAACCCTAGCTTACCCTTCATCGTAGAAGTGGATGCATCGGACGTTGGATTCGGGGTGGTACTGTCCCAGCGGGGGAAAAAGGGAGGTAAGCTTCGTCCCATAGCTTACTATTCCAAGAAACTCACACCGGCAGAACGTAATTACAGAGTAGGAGACCGGGAACTCCTGGCCATGAAGCTAGCGTTGGGAGGAGCGGCGGCACTGGCTGGAGGGAGCTTGCCACCCTTTCCAAATCATCACAGACCTTCGCAACTTGGAGTACCTCAAGAACACCAAGAGGATAAACCCGCGACAGGCCAGGTGGTCCCTCTTCTTCTCCCATTTTATGTTTCAGGTGACGTACCGCCCTGGGGATCAGAACACCCGTGCCGACGCCCTGTCTCGACAGCACTCGCTGGAGGCTCAACAGACCAGCCAGGAGCCTGTTCTACCACCTTCATGCTTTCTGGGTAATTTCAGCTGGCAGTTGGACAGGGACATTAGAGCTGCTAATCCCCATCCTAACTGTTCTCCTCAGCGACTGTTTGTGCCCCTGTGCCTCCGCAACGTTCTCATCTCCTGGGTACACACCTCGCTAGAGTCCGGTCATCCGGGATCCACCAAAACGGGACAACTACTGAGCACGCAGTAATGGTGGCTGGGGATGCACAAGGATGTGGTGCGCACCGTGGGGTCCTGTCCAGAGTGCGCATGGAGCAAAATCCCATGGACTCCCCTGCTGGGAAAAATGCATCCCTTACCTACACCTCATCGTCCCTGGTCTCACATATCACTGGACTTCGTAACCGACCTACCTTCCTCTGAAGGAAATATGACCATCCTGGTTATCATTGACCAATTCTCTAAGATGGTACGTTTCATACCCCTCACTGCTCTCCCCACAGCATGGCAGACTGCAGATCTCCTCTTCCAGCATGTCTTCAGGCAGTTCAGACTCCCTGAGGACGTGATCACTGACCGTGGGATCAGTTCACCTCCAGGGTGTGGCGGGAACTGCTCAGCCATCTCAATGTGACGGTGAGTTTGACGTGGGGCTTCCATCCCCCAACGGCCAGGTGGAACGGGCGAACTAGGAACTAGGTAAGTTCCTTCGACTGTACTGTCAGAAGCATCCAGATACCTGGTGCACATACCTCCCCTGGGCCGAATATGCCTAGGTCCCAATCACCAGTTTATCATCTACAGTTGACTGCAATCTCCACTAATCATCTCACCTCTGCATATAAGCCCACAGGTCTCGCTAACCCATTGCTGCACATTCACTTGCCTGAGGACTACTGAGCCTGCGGACTGTCCTGAAGCCCAGCCTTTGTTAAAAGTCTTTGCAAGTTTACTTTGTTTTATTCTAGAGTTATCTAGACTAGCTAGAGTTTGGCTTGACAAAACTCCAGCTAGTTAGCTAGCTACAGCCTATTCAAGTCGTCAAGTAATTTTATTGTCAATTCTGCATATGTACAGGACATACAGAAGATTGAAATTATGTTACTCTCCTATCCAAGTTACAGCAAAAATAAACCCTAACAATATAGACTAAATAAAAATAACAAGTAACATGTAAACAGTGCAATATACAGTTAGAACCTGATTTAAAGTGAACTAGTGCATACCTGTTCTGTTCAGTGTCACAGTTTGATCATGGGGTTGGTGGGAGTGACATTACTAGTAAATACCGGACCAGTATAAGTAGTAGTGCAAATATAGAGAAAAGAGCATGAAGGCTGGTTAAAGTGGCTGAGTGGATCTCTGTACATGGGGCACAGTAGGGTAGTGGAGGTAATCGATGGAGGAGTTATGGCCGTGCTTTATTACAATAGTGCAATAGTAGGGTGTAAACGCTAGGAGTGAGTATGTGTGAGCGCTTGCTAGTTCTTGTGGGGGGGCAGAAGGTGGAAGGGGGGCAGAACAGGGAGAGAGTTCAGCATCATCACGGCCTGATGGATGGAGCTGTCCCTTAGTCTGCTGGTCCTTGCCCTGAGACTACGCAGTCTTCTCCCCGAAGGCAGTAGGCTGAAGAAGCAGTGTAGTGGGTGGCTAGGATCACCCGCCAAGCGGATAGCTTTCTGTGTGAGGCGGGAGCTGTACAAGTCCTGAAGGCAGGGGAGAGAGGTGCCAACGATCTTCTCAGCTGTTCTCACGATGCGCTGGAGGGTCTTGCGGCAGGATGCTGTGCAGGCCCCGTACCAGGCAGTGAAACAGCTAGTCAGGATGCTCTCGATGGCCCCCCTGTAGAAGGTGGTCATGATGGGGGTGGGGGCTCCTGCTCTTCTTAACTTCCGGAGACAGAAGAGCCGCTGGTGAGCCTTTTTGGCCAGTGATGCTGTGTTGACAGCCCAGAAGAGGTCCTCCGTGATATGCACACCCAAGAACTTGGTGCTGCTCACTATCTCCACAGCAGCACCGTCGATAGATAGAGGAGCATGCTGCGTGCAAGTTCTCCTGAAGTCCACAACAATCTCCTTAGTCTTCTCTGTGTTCAGAGTGAGATGAAGAGGTTGGAGGAGTGTGATGGAGAGCAGTTGTGAGTTAGCAGAGTAAACAGAAGGGGGCTCAGCACACATCCTTGGGGGGCCCCCGTGTTCAGAGTGATGGTGCTGGACGAGTTACTACCGACCCGTACTGCCTGTGGTCTATCAGTCAGGAAGTCAAGCAGCCAGTTACAGTGTTGTGTTCAGTCCCAGTCTATCCAGTTTGTGAATGAATTGTTGGGGGATGAATGTATTGAATGCAGAACTGAAGTCAGTGAAGAGCATTCTGATGTGTAAGGGCTGACTGGAGAGCAGTGGAGACAGCATCATCAGTCGAGCGATTTGACCGATATGCAAACTGGTAGGAGTCCAGGGAGGGGGGAGGGAGGACCTGATGTGTTGCATGACTAGCCACTCGAAGCACTTCATGAGGATGGAGGTGAGTACAACCGGCCGGTAGTCGTTGAGACAGGAGGGTGAGGTCTTCTTTGGGACAGGGATAATGGTGGTGGCTTTGAAGCCACAGCCTGACTCAGTGAGGTGTTGTAGATGTCAGAATACACCTCTGCGAGTTCGCCGGCGCAGTCCTTCAGCACACGACCCAGTATGTTGTTGGGACCAGGGGCCTTCCGAGCATTAATCCTGCAGAATGGTTTCCTCACCTTGTCCGGGGACAGTCTGAGCGCCTGGTCTCCAGGTGGAGGGGTGGATTTCTGTGCAGGAGTGCCATTTAGTGCATCGAACTGAGCGAAGAACCTGTTCAGGTTATTCAGCAGAGAAGAGGTGCTGTCACAGGTCTGTGGAGGGGGTTTGTAATCCGTGATAGACTGAATTCCCTGCCACAGGCTTCGAGTGTATCTGTTACTGAAGCATTGGGCTATCCTCTTGGGGTGCTGCCTCTTAGCCTTCCTGATGCCACGGGACAGGTTGGCCCTAGCTGTCCTCAGGCCTGCCTGGTCTCCAGCTCTGAAAGCAGCATTTCTAACCTTCAGCAGCTTATGGACCTCTCCTGTCAGCCATAGCTTCTGGTTGGCACAAATGGTGATGTTCTTGGGGAAACTTGGTGATGTAAGCGGAGACAGTCTTTGTAAGCTCCTCTCCGTGTGGTGAAGACCTGGTCCAGAGTGTTGTTGCCCCGTGTTGGAAAGTCTATGTTTATAAAGTCCAGAAAACACAGTGAGCACCGCTGTGAAGTCCCTCGGTAGACAGAACGGCTGGCACTTGATAACCATCAGTTCCACTACCGGTGAGCAGTATTTGAGGACCACAACAGCGTTATGATACCAAGCATCTCTAATGTAAACACAGAGCCCGCTGCCGCGAGTTTTACCTCCTGCAGTGAGTGCTTGGTCCGCATGGTAGCATGTTAGCCGCTCGAGCTGAATGGCGTGGTCCGGGATGTTGTTGTTGAGCCAAGTTTCCATGAACACAAACACAACAATCTCTCACGGCCTTCTGAGTGGACTGAAGTAAGCGAATATAATCCAGGTTATTATCCAGAGAGCGTACGTTGGCCAGCATCACGGTGGGGACGGCTGGCTTGTGTGGGCTAGCCGCTAGCCTCACTCTGATACCCCTGCGTTTGCCCCTCTTCTGCCTCCTCTCGCTCCGCTTGTGGCGCTTCCAATGTGGGCGAGGCGCGGTGGTGGGGGTCGGTGATGGTGCCAGAGTCCTGGGCAGCTCCTCTCGGAGTTTGGAGTTAAGCTCTAAAAGTGAACTTCTGCCGACATCCAGTAGGGAATCACGGCTGTATGTGCATTTCAAGACATGAACGCACGACTGAGATGTACAAATACTCTGTGACTTACGGGACAAAACACATGAATGTGTTTCTACGAGAGAGAGAGAGAAGCCACTGTGTGTGCACGAGCCGCCATCTTGGAATGATTGCTATCTTATGTTTGACTGCTCTGTGGTTTGCTGTTTGTCTGCAGTTCCCATTAAACTATAATGTTCCCTGCAGCCTTGCCTTCCGCTCCCTCATTGCCGTCGTCACAGCTAAAAAGGTGAATGTTCAATTATTTTTTACTTTTTTTGTCAAAGATATGGGGTGTCAGTCTTAAGCTGCGAAAGCAGGAAACTTAATTGTGCCGTTTTTTGTGTAAATAATATGCATTACAAAAGCATATTTAAAACCATATTTTTGGATGTTTCTCTCTGTTGATTTATTCGGTTTATTCGTATTATTCCATTTATTCGTAGTTTTTCTTCTTTCTCTGCATGGATGCCGTTTCAGAGGTCAGATGTGTTCACATTACAAACCGATACAGATCACTTGCAATTCTGAATGTGCACCATCATATTGGTGAATTTACGGAGTATAGTTGTGGAAACTGATCAGAATGAATAATTCTCTACAATTAAGTGTCTTTTGTTTCTTTGGTATATAGGTGTAAGATACATTTGTCCTGTGAATATTTGTGTGCGTTTTATAATTGCGGTCCTAAGAAATACAAAGGAACAGAACATGTATGCAAATGACGGGCATAATATTAGTATACATCGGTAAACACCCCCACCTAGTGGTTAAACTGTTTCCATCTGGCATACTACACTCACATGAAATCCGCATGCATCCATCAAGTTATCCTTATACACTGTGCAACAAATGTCAGAACATTAGCACAATATAATAGCATTGCAGATTATTTCATCATATCACTACATGAGAACAGCTGTGCAGACATACGATATAAATCCGTAATTCTTCAAGAAATCGGAATCAGCAATGCCTATACAATTAGGGTACACTTACAACTGCAAATTGCACGTCTAGTCACGTGCTCCCAGTTGAGAAAAAAACCCGCAGCTGGACTAAGAGACGGTCCCTGTGAACTGTCTGGTAATCAGATTAGAAACACCTGCGGCTTGTTGACAGTAGCCGGTTTAAACTGCGTTTTCGTTCGTTCGTGCTTGGACACTAAGACGGTGTGAACCAATAACAAATAATTCGGGAGAGTCCGCGCAAGTAACGGCTGAACGCAGTTTATGTTGGTTTACGTTATGCCTTAATAGAATAAACCGTATCGCTAATTATGTCTTCACGTTTACTCCCAGGCCTGATGATAACATTATCTGGCCATATTATCACCTGTCTACAGAGACTAATGAGTAAATCAATGGATAGCCAAAGACAGTAGCCTTGTTTTCTTTTGTGTGTGGTGACTTCGCGGGAGATATGCGCCTACATGACGTGTAGATATGGAAGCTCGATTCTGATTTTAAGGAAGTTGTAAGACCCTGTCGTTATGTTCCTCTCAGTCACTTTATACGATAACTTTATACATACTAACATAGGATAGCCTATAGCAAAAACGGATTTAACATTGCAAGTGGCATTATACTATATCAGCAGAAGCCTCACTCCCATAATTATTTCTTTGGCGTGACTCGAGGTCGAGGGAAAGGCAGAATTAAAGCCATGTTTTTATCAAAAAAGGAAAATGAGATCGACAGCAAAGAGTAGGAAAGCTAAACAAATTTGAACAATGTTTATGGAAAGCTACTACCTTATATCAAAATTCACACAGCATTATATAAATAAATTCCTGGAGATTGTTAAAACCATCAGCCTACAGCAGTTTATTGACTTTGTTCTAGGTGGAAAGAAGAAAGAGATAATGTGAAAATAAAGTGACTGCTAGAAAGTTAGAGAAATCAATATGCTTCAGGGATATCCTTCCAGACAATGCTGGGCTCAGCTTTACACAAGCTGTGCATTTTAGTGGAGCAGTTTACTTCCTCTTAGGATAACAGACTCTGGTTTACAATACTACAATAAATTAACAGATGACTTATGAAGCTGGTCTTTTAATTTACTCAAAGTGTTCCCACCATTCTCATATCTATCTGGCTCCCTTTTTAAAATAAATGCCAAGGATAGTCATTGACATGGTGCAACTAATTTTATTTTTGTATCTATGCATAGTTGTTTAAATATATAACTAGTAGAATGAAATAGAATATCTTTGTAATTGCAGAATTACAACCAAACTAGAGTTTGCAGTTTCCTTAGAGTATGCTATATAAATAAATAAAAAAACAACACACAAATATAAGCTAACTATTATGCAGTTATAGCAAAATATGTTACTCAGTAATGAGTATGTAGATGGATTACAGTGTAAACAGAGTGAAGAGTAAACATTAGACAGTTTTAGACATTAGCAGTGCTGTTATTATTTTGATGAAACCATTAGATTAGCACTCACTAATGTTTAGCATGCTAGTTGTGTTTACTGTTTACTAGCTGGATGTTCTTATCTTCAGCCTGTTTGCAGATTATTTGCTTTATGCTTGAGTCATGGATGTGACAGTACCATTTCTGCACAAAAAGAACATTGGGTTGTTTAAATCGAATCAAACTTTGTATGGAAAATGTTTTATACAGACGTGCTTATGTGTCACTCTAATATAATCATCTCCTTTCTGTCTGTGCTTATTATGCACTTGTGTGCTCACAAAATGTTCACACTGAGATGCTTGTCACGGCTGATGCTACCATAATACTGTACAGTGCTTATACTGCCACACTATTTTATTACATACTTTGTTGTTAGACACTTTGGAGAACAGAGTAAGACAACTGTTTTAAAAAGATAAAAATTAATATGTTGTTATATAAGAGTTATAGCACACAGTCCATAACTTTCTAGTTTCACTAGAGATGCTTGGTCCTGAAAAGGTGGGTCAGTGTTTGAGACATACATGCAATAGCTTATCACCTTATAGACCTCTAAGGATGTGTCATCATTTTGTAGTTCATAGTAAGCATCTGGATGAGTTTGAGGTCTAAACTATTTTTGTCTATGAAAAAATGAATGGTGTTTGAAAATCACTCCTTTGAAGCTCTGTGTGTCCATAGCTCCAAAAATTGTATTTCATACCTTGTACATTTTCCCCATTTCTTCATGAGACATTATTACAAGGTCATTAAATAGACATATATGCTATTCAGTCATAGGTCATGAATTTGATAGCACTGTTTCTGCCAAAAGAATATTTCACTTGCATAACTTGTTTTTATGTCATTCTTTTAGGCAAACTAGTATGCTTTGTGTGGTCTGGTGGCAGTTTGATTTAGAGCAGTTTGATTAGCTTGTGCATTAAATTTTTCTGGACAAGAGATGTGAAGTTTATGCCACATTTTATTCAGGCTCCTTGTGATTCAAGTTCTATGGCCTTTGACCTTTGCTTTTTCTTCTCCAGGTTTCAGGCCTTGGTTTGGATCATGTCTTTCCTGGGTGTGTTCTCCCTCATTGTTGGAAGTGGGTGGTTCCGAGTCCTTGTCTCTCCATGCTCGGGTTCCCAATAATGTCCCTCGACCTCAGCATACTTTCTTCTTGAGCCACTGATTTGTCAGCTACCCACTTGTATGCTGCTCTTGTAGTGACACCTGCTCCCATGACATTTTCATTACTGGAATCACTGTAGACATTTCTGAATTTTGCCACCTTGAAGATGTTGCCTTCAGTGCTCAGGAGAGGGATTGTTTCAACTGATTCAGAGGAATCAGTTTCCTTATGTACAAGAGTTTAATTTCTGTTGACCTTGGGGTATCCCCTAAGGATATTATCATTCTGCTTTTTAAATTGTACTTTGTTAAAATGTTATGTGATTAAACAATACATGAACATTCCAAAATCCCATCAACATGTTAACAACCATTACAATATCATGGCATTCACATCACCACATCATTGTAAGCAAAATTATATAAATCTATTAAATTCCAAGGGAGTTCTTTTTTACTTCTCATGTCCATCTTTCTCAGTCTCCTTAATTTAAGATATTATCATTCTGCCCTTCTCAAACTACACAATTGCTCTCAAATTCCACTGGTCAGATCTTCTATGTTCATGTTTTCATCAACACTTGCTCTTCAAAAATGTTTATTTAGAGTCTTGATTTTCTTTCTAAGATGCAAGATTTCTCTCTCCTGCCTGGTGAGCTGTTTTCCAGGTATTTCACTGGTACTCTTCTCTCTTCTGTACCAAACAGTATATCTCTGCATATAATGAAAACAACTGTTTCCATACTTTGTCATATAGTTTTTATTTGTTGCACACTGAAATGCTTGAGTGAAATGCAGGTGCTCTACAACTGTGGAAATTGAACTGTGAAAATAGAAAGTACAAATATGTGTAGGGGGTGGTATTTACAGTTATTGCACAAAAGTGCAAAGAAATATGTGCTGTGTAAGAAATAAGTGTGTAAGTAAAGATACTAGCATGGATAACGTATTGAGACTATAGAGCCAAGACTGAACTGCCTTTATAAGTACTGCAGTATACCCACAATGCACAGACAAAAGAGTCCTTTGCAATAGCACCATGATTGTACTGCATTTTAATAGTTCAACATGCCCACAGTGGCAGAAAATAAAGGAGAGATTGTCTTGTGTGTGAGTTAAAGAGTGTCAGGATGGGTGGTGACTAAATTACAGTTCACTAAGAATCCTGATGGCCTGCAGGTAAAAACATTTATTCAACCTGATGATTCTCTGCTGAATGCTGTGATACCACATTTCAAGAAGCACTCTGGTTAACAGTCCAGGTGCTGTGTGGTTGGAGTCAGTGGTGATTTTGAGGACCTGCCTTAGACAACTAGTGTGGAAGATGTCTTTTACGCCTGTGAGATTTTTGCCATTGATAAGCGCAACTGTTCTCATGACTTTCTAGAGGGCCTTATGGTATGCCAAACCAGGTAGCTGCCAAACCAGCCAATAATTGACCCAGCCAGGATGATGGGGGCTAGTCTAAATCTCCTGAGCCTTCGCAGGAAGTAAATACACTTTTACTTTTCACCAAGCTAATGGCTGTCCTTGGTACTAAGTAAGGACTCACGAGGCTCTCCTGCTACCTGTCACAGACCAACCACCTCCTTCTCATCCAGACGCAGATGAAAGATTAATCAACTGGATGGAGGCCCTCATCAGCACCCCTGGTTCCACCCACCACGCTGCTGTGGCACAGCCCTGGACTTTATGTTATAGCTTATAATTTACTACTGTGTTTTTTATATATTTATCTTCTTGTTGTGACCGGTGTTGGCCAGAAAAGGATGGGCTCCCTTGAGTCTCAGCTCCTCCCAAGGTTTCTTCATCACGCTCTTAGGGAGTTTTTTCTTGCCACTGTCACCCTTTGCTTGATCACTGGGGGCTTGGACTCAGACACTTGTAAAGCTGCTATGACACAACATCTGTTGTAAAAGGCGCTATATAAATAAAACTTGATTTGATTTGATACACTGATGAGCAAATTTCACTCTGTGTGAAAAGACCAAGTCAGACTGTGAACTCTAAGAAACTAGATACTCGTATCCAAAGATACTGCTGGCATCATCCGTGGATCTGTTTGTGTGGTATGCAAATTGGAGAGGGTCCATAATTAGAAGGGAGAAACAAATGTGGGTTTTGACTGGCTACTTGAAGCACTTCATGATTGTTGAAGTCAGGGCCAAAGGGCAGTAGTTATTCAGAAATGTGACACCAGGCTTCTTAGGTGATCTACTTGAAGCAAACAGGAATGACAGACTGTCTTAGCGAAAGATTAAAAATATCTGTGTCTGCCAGCTGGCTGGCACTTGCTTTAAGTACCCAGTGGTGGATGCCATCAGGACCAGATGCTTTGTGTGAAAGAATTCACCTGAAGGATCTGAGCATGTCAGATATCTACCAGCTATCACAGTCTACCATTAATTTCACCACAGGGAAGGAAGTGTCTGTCTCAGAATGATATTAGAAGGCATTTTTCTTGTCTGGTAGTGCGGTAGGTATACCTATATCTCAGGACTGTCCAACTAATCTATTATGGTGTATAAGCCACATGCACTTCCACATTTACTTTAGATCAGACCCTTGATAGAGTGGCTCCATCTTGTCTCTGTACCCTCTCTTTGCCATCCTGATGGCCCTTAGAAGGCTGCTTTCCTGTATTCCACCTGGTCCCTAGTCGTAGATGCAGGCTGCAGTTCGGGCCATGTCCTTGGCATCCATCAAAGGTTTGTGTTTTGTGTTTGGGAAACCTTTGCTGTGAATTGCTGTGAAAATGTGCCACTCTGTGGTGATGGCCTGAAGTGTGGTAATGGCCTCCTCACTGACCTGAAAATGACCTGAGAACTGGTTTTTCTTGTTTGAGTTTTTGTCTGTATGCAGGAAGAAGAAGAATGGAGGTGTGATCAACTTTGCTAAAGGTAGGGCATGGAGGGGGTTGAAACTGTCTTTGATTGCCTTTAACAGTGATCTTGCAAACTTTTTCTCAAGCACTTAACTTCTTAACACTGGTAAAAACATTTGGATAAGCAGTCTCAATATCTGTGTGTTTTACATGACCATTATCATTGTGTCTCTCATTCTCCACCCATCTTGGCAAACCCTGTTAGTGACATCAATTAAACATTTGGTGTTGATACCTATTTAGTTCATTGTTCTGATGTTCTGATCATGTGTGATGTTTGCAAGGTAAGGCTGCTGTAGAACTTAAGTCCATACAAACTAGCATGCTAAATCTTCTAGTCTGCATTTTTGCATGTTTACTAGTTTTAGTGTATAAATGAGGAGCACCTCATGACCCTCACTAGTATCTCAATTAGTATCTCAATTTGTGCATTGTCGCATATGTCTGATGATATGCCTCTATGGATTTTAAATCCATTAGACAAAGTAAGTTTGCAGGAGCAATGGTGAATCACAAATGGCTCTGCCAAAGCCATTTTGTTTGTAAGCAACTGGATAAGGTTTTAATCTATCTTTACTCTATCCCATAACTTGTTATGATCCCATAGAGAAAATAAAACACAAATTTTCTGAGGGATAAGTTGGAAAGAAAATTAGAAAATATACAAAGTAATTAATACCAGTAATTCCAAATTTCTCATCGACAAATCTTATTAACCTGTAACTAAAGTGAGGTTCTTGATTTTAATAAAAGATTTTTAAAAGCAGGAAAATCACAGTGCTCCATAAGCATTACACACATGTGCATCTGAGTACTAAAACACTTTTTAAATGAATTTTCGGCGTATCGGTGTCACCTCAAAAAGTTACAGATGAGGATGGAATGTGCTGGGGGTCAGGGAGTGACAGCAACTTTAGAGTACTTACAGAACATAAGTACTTATAGAACAGACAGAGCATGTGCCAGCTTTTATTTCAATAGTTATGTTTTATTTAAAAAGAGAAGGGGGGAGAAGGGGTTGCCAAAAATATTAAATATATAATAAATATATATTTTTTATATATGGGTGCAAGCAAAAAAGCCTAGATTTAAGCTACACAAATTGCATAAAGCCTATACTACATGCATAGAACTGTAAATGTAGCAATGGATGGAAGAAGTATATATCTGAGCAATGACAGGAAAAATTTAAGGTGGAAGTTGTACAAGTTTATCGTGTCAGACATATACTGATTGACTCTTGAAATTGAACGTCATGATTCCATGGAAACGTTTACCCTAAGCAATGGAATGTTTGGATACTGTTTGGTACTTTAAGGAGCGAAAGTTGCAATGAAAATGACAAGAAACGTATATATTGTTGTTATATCACTTATTGAATTATATGGGTTATCAGAGTTTGAATTTTTGCTGTTTTGCATGATTCATACATTTTTATTGTTTATACAAATTATACTACATTACATTTTGTTCTCTACTCGAAGACCTACGTTTTAAGTTTAAAGTTCTCTCCTGGCAGAGCATTGTTTAAAGTAAATAAAGTAAAATCTTTAATACCTCGCTGTGTTTTGACCTCGCTTTTATGAAAGGAATTGACACTCATGAGCCCATATAACACAAAAGAAAGGACATTTGAAAGGACAATTTGCGCAGGTTCGATATTTATTGCATGATACAATGTCTAATGATTTTGTTAAGATGTCAGGGGAAACTTGATGCTAGAATAGAGCGTCAGTACTCACTAGCACCACATACTGGATGATATTTATGTTTTTCTTTTGCAGATTTTCTGTTATTTCAAAACCATTTATGAAAATGATTTCATTTTACAAAAATTTGCTTCCACATACTTCACATATGCCAACTGACAATAAATAAAAATAACAATGTCAACCTGTAAGGTAGGACTTGCTAAATAAATACCAGCTCCCTCTAGTTATTAAAGAAAACCCGTCTAACATGCACATAGTAATTTTCCATTCATATCTGTATTTGCAGTAACATTAATATATAATCATTAATTTGATTTGTCTGTTTGATTTCTGAATTCTTTGTAATGTGACTTAAAAATAGCCTCAAAAGTGTATTTAAAAATACGTTTCTTTCTCCAAGGATCAGTAATTGCCATAAGTAATGAAGGTACGCTTTGATTTTAAAAGCGAAACTTCCCTGCATACAAAGTGCCGCGTCAGAAACTATGTCATGACACTCGACAAGATATAAACCACTTGGAGCGTTGGATTCTACTAGCAAACCCATCAACGCTAGTCTACCTGAACGGAGAGAGAACTGAGCTGCAGCCGTTTAACTCAATGATCTGGATATACAAACGGATTTACTTTGCGCAACGAAATGCGAAAACAGTCAAACATGATATTCGAACATGATATTTGATATCTGATATTTATCAGATTTTAGGAAAAAATGACAAGGTTGACTTACATGTGCAGTTTTGCTCATGCAAACTAGTTTTCGTAACGCGCAAAAAAGATAGCTAGCATATGTAACAAATGCGCTCATTCTCAGAAGGTTTGTGAAGTTTGTGAATCTCACTGAATGCCTTTCCCTCTGGAATCCCGGAGAACCAGAAAATATCCTAAATATAGGCTATCAATCGCCATTCCAAAGTAACAATCGCTTTTAGTTCTTGCCAAGGGACCCCAAAAGAAGACGCAGGGTACCATGGACAGCGATTTAGGTATGTTTGTATTAAAAAGTATTCACATTTTTAATGTTGTATTATATTTATTATGTTGTTTGTTAATTTTGGTCTGTATGATTATCTATGCCTGACGCACACTAAAGCCAAGCATTTTTGATCATTAAGAAAAATCGGTAAACCTTTTAGACCCAAACATTTCATCTGGGAAAGTGTTAGTCTGAAGTTGCCATGAGCTATTACACTTCATCAATGAACCGACGAGCGCGCGCACAATGTACAATTCAAGAGGGGATAGTTACTATATCTGAAGTTTCACACGCTCTAAAAATCTCCGCTGACAGTTTGACTGCAGACGGATGAAGACACTTATACTCGTTATAGCCCAAAACAAACATGTGGCTCAGTAGTGCTGCAGATATATAAAGTGATCCGTAATTAACTGTGAATTCATTTTAGTCCTGTAACGTAGGTATCAATACGCACTGAACAAAGTCTGTTTAAATCGCGTAGGTTTTCGTATTTTCTTTGTACTGGTAGTTTTCGTCACAGTAAAACCTTAACTTAACGTTTCTTAAAGTTAACTATTCACTAATACGTAAATTTAATCGGTTTCTATGAACTAGTGTCCATTTGCAAGAACTGTTTTTATTCAAAACAATGCCATCGTTAGCTGTGTTTTGATTTGTGGTTCACAGAATCTCAACGTCACCCAGTATATTTGTACAATAGCTTTGCCCTGTTCTCTTGCATGCCTCATCTCCAGGGAGAATAGGCACAAAGTGAAGGTCACATAAACTTATTAAATCTACACTGGCGGATTGTTTTCCTGCAAAACTAGACCTAGGCCAAAATAGCTTATAAAGAATGATCTTTGCTGAAAATGATAATGTATGTTTGGAAAACTAACTATGGCAGACAAGAAATAGGCTTACTGATACACCATATTACTTATACGCTGCTAATATATATTATGATTTATATGTATACATATATTGTCAAAGAAATCCCAAAGCACCCTGTTTTTATATTGCCTTACAAGTTCGTGTATGTGTGTGTGTGAGAGAGATAGAGTAAGAGAGCAAAGCAAGCTCTGTATTTCTCATATTTTTGAATTTATTGTATTTTATTATTACCTGACACTATTATTATTTCATTTTCAGCTACTTGTTTCAACAGCCTTTGATTATGTAGTGAACGGAGTTTCTGTTCTTCAATATCAAAGTTCTTCAAAGATGGAGGCCCAGAAGAATGCATGTTTTTCTGTTTATGTAAACCAGTCTTGCTTCAATAACTCCACCAGAGTGCATGACAGTACAAGCATTGTAGCTGTAATTTACCTCATTGTGTTTGTACTGGGATTAATGGGGAATACACTAGCAATTTTTGTGGTTTTGCGATATGCCAAGATGAAGACAGTCACCAACATGTATATCCTCAACCTGGCAGTAGCTGATGAACTGTACATTCTTGGACTTCCTTTCCTCACCACCCACAATGTACTGTCGTACTGGCCCTTTGGCACCTTGCTATGTCGTGTTGTTATGTGGGCAGACACCATCAGTCAGTTCACTAGCACCTTCTGTCTGACAGTAATGAGTATTGATCGCTATATGGCTGTGGTCCATCCCATCCGCAGTGCAAAATGGCGGCGGCCAAGCATAGCTAAGGTCATTAACTGTATGGTATGGGCTCTCGCTTGTATTTTGGCACTTCCAGTGATCATTTACTCCGATGTTCAACCTGAATTCAACACCTGCAACATGAGCTGGCCAGAACCGCGTAAAGTGTGGTCGACTGCCTTCATACTTTACACTACCATCTTAGGATTCTTCTGCCCTTTACTGGTTATCTGTATATGCTACCTCCTCATTGTTGTCAAGGTGAAGTCAGCAGGAGAGCGAGTGGGACTCTCCAACCGGCGTAGATCTGAAAGGAAGGTGACACGTATGGTGGTGATCATCGTTGTCGTATTTGTGCTCTGTTGGTTGCCATTCTTCATTCTCAACATTGTCAATCTCATCATCATCCTACCAGAGAACAGCCTCATGACTGGTGTCTACTTCCTCACTGTTATCCTGTCGTATGTGAACAGCTGTGCCAACCCTTTCCTCTATGGCTTCCTGTCAGACAATTTCAAACAGAGCTTTAGGAAAGTGCTTTGTGTCCATAAAGCCAATGGGATTGGGGATAGTAACCCTGGGCGGGCACGTGTTGAGAGTGCCAGTCAGAATGACCCCTTCTTCTCCCCAAGGAGCACAGGCTGCAATAATCATGTCGAGAACCATCAAGTAAGTTGCTTCGGTTTTCTGTGCCACTTAATAAGGCTTTTTAATAATCAGATATGTTGGGAACCTACTACTCTTTATGACTCATTAACATTCAGAAATATATGTATGTCGAAACCGCAAGGACTTTAGTTTAAATGCAGCAATTTTGTTTTATTACAGTGTCATAAAATATTAGAATGGAATACTAGAAGTTGGCCTGTCTTGAATAAATAAAAATTAGCCTCAAATTGTCACCTATTGCCCAGAATTCTAGTCAACAAGTGTATAAAAAAATGACACTTTTAATAGCATAATCCCATGTAGGAGGCTATAGAAGGCTTGAGAACAAATTGTCCCGTCCCACAGTCAGCACAAACAGAGGTCAGCAGAGCTTCTGTTCTGTTCTTAATCTCATCTGTAGAATTTAACTGGTTTAATTGAGGTGTTTGTGTGTGTGTGTGTGTTAATAAGGCAGATAAAACAGTCACAGAATCTAAAAGCGAAAAAAAGTTACTGTATAAGATGAATAATTTTTTAATATGTGGTGTTAGATTTTTTTAGAATGATAGTGTTGTGAAGTGTTTTATACCTTTTGAGACCATGAAAAAGTATCTGTAAAAATGATAAGAAAAAAAGAAAGCAAATCTTAGTAAACTTCCCCTTACATTCTTCAATTACTGCACAATATATAAGGCTTCTTATTAATAAATTAATAATACATGTTTTGCTCCCCCTTTGGAGAAGTACCCATACTCCACATACACAAGTATTCCTTAGCAAACAAACCCATGATTACTCAACTACTCACTTCCACGTAGAGAGATTTTAGGACATATGTAAAACCTTCAAACAATAGTTTTAAGTGTCTGTTTACTTGTTGACAGATCCACTCTCTACACTCTTAAAGTCTACCTTTTTTTTTGCAGAGAATTCAGATGGAGCCCGGAGGTAATCCCAAAGCAGACCTTTTGACTTCTGTGAACAGTCAGTCCACAGTATGAAAGTTTTCCACCTTGCCCCAAAGTGGAAAAGGAAAGCAAACTAATCCCACACTGGCAGCATTAAAAACCAAGAGTGCAAATTCATATTTTACATGAAGTGACAGTCTATTCCCTTGTTAATTGAGTGCAGGTACATGGAGTAAACTCCATCTCCCTTTATATCCACATTATGAGAGAAGATACCAGTGTGGTTGGAAAATGACCCTGTGCTGGAAATGAGAATGTAATATGACTCAAAATACACTGTTTAGATCTGGCTCAGTTAATGGGGATGGAAACTTTGGGAAGCTGTACAACTCTTGGATGACCTCTGACATGACTTGGGCCTATTTAGACTAGTAGAAGAGGAAATGCTTCGGTCATGCTGTGTTAACATGGAATATGAAGAGGAGTAAAATACAGTTCTGTATGGGTGGTTATTCTCAAACTCTCTCAAAAAGCATGTTAAGTGTCTAAATTGAGTATTAACTAATCCTTTTGGAATATCAGATGGGCATATGCTGAGACAAGACCATATGTGCAAAACTTGGGCTGGTGTTTTACAGAAGCTAACACAGTTTTATTTATTAAAATAGATCGTCTTTATTTATAAATGCACATATATGGTTGATATAAAAAAGAGATCCAGAGCTATGACTGAAGCATTACAGCCGGCATAATTTCATATAAGATCAATGCTAATGTTCACTATAAAACTGTACAGGCAGTAGTCAGTGCATCTGAAAAACCATTAATACAATTCAGTTGAATCCAGTTGGACATAGTGTGGTGTGATACATTTGTTTTTTAGAACGTATTTGTGTCCTTTGCAAAATACCCTAGTTATAACAAAACATGGGTGCTTTTAATTGTAAAACTGTTTAATAATGAAAGTCTTTTACTGTTTTATCTGTGTTATATCTGTTTTATTTTTATTGTAGTAATTTTCCAAGAAATAAAAGTTTTCAGATGAGGCAGGTTGTGTTAAATGACACATTACATATACGAATGGCCTGGGTTCTGTTCATTGCTTTGATAACACTGTAAAAACAGACTAGTTCAGACTCCCAATCATATCTTTATTATTTATTTTCAATGTAAAAACAATAACATTGGAATCTATCCCAGTCCAAATCATTTTAGCAGCTGCATATTTATCTACATGTCTGTTATGGTACAGTTCTCCATAATGCAGTATTCCTAAACTATTGCAGCTTTAATTTAGCTGTCTAACTTTTAAGTAGTGCTATATGATACATGATACACAAACAAAGCTTAACTAATAAGAGAGTCTTTTCCATAAACTATATCAGTTCACAAAGTTAACTTGCTTTTGTTGTGTACACAAGATCAGAATGGTTGTTTCTTTTCTGGTGGACATGGTCGGCCTGCAGAGCTGACTGGATAAACCAGTTATCCAGGCTGTAACCGCACAGTGAGCATGGAAAGACTACTCCAACCAGCTAGATGAGAATGTCTGTGACACCAGTATGGTGTCAAGGGTTTGAAATACCTAAAAACTACAACAAACTTCAGTATTGAGAATTTAGCACTCTAATGTCATTTGTCATTAAGCTAGATATGACAGTTAACTGCACAAACCCACATAATTAATTTTGAATGTTCATGGATGTGGTGAAATATTTTTAAAGATCAAGTGATAAAATAAGGATTTAAAAAACTGAGATTAAGGTTAAAAGCTATGTTATGGATGATACAGTTCTCTGTGCTGTCTTCTGAAACCATTCCTTTTAACAGTATTTTCTTTGCTGCCCCTGTATATAAATTGTTTACTGAAAACTGATTTCCTTGGGTGCAGAGTGCTGCAGGTGCCTGGGTGGAAACACAATGTGCCCTTTTCCACACAATTTAGACCCATGTCTTGCATCCCATTCTTATCTTCAAGGACACATTGGTAAACACATCACTGTCTGACCTGTAACTGTCAAACAGGAATAGGAGCTAATGAGACACTTGCAAACATGTGTTATACCAATACAAAGAACTTGTTCTACAGTTTTGAGTCAGTTATTTTGGTTTAGTTTATTTTGAGGTAACTTGAAAAACAGAATACAATCTACGTTCATGTTCATAATCAATGTTCATGTTGTTTTACAGTATGTGATAATACTTGCAAGCCATGTGTTAAAAACTTACTGCATGAATGTTTATGATCCTGTGGCCTTATATAAAGGTAATAAATATAACTGGGTGGGGATTGAAGAATTTATATTCCTTTTAAACATTTTATGTTTTAGACACAAACACTTCAATCAAAATCCAACCATAACATGTCCAGTTTTGAGAACTGCGCATTAAATATTTCGGTTATTCCAACTGGTGACCACTGTTGACTGCTGTTGTGATAAGGTTACAATAACAGCAACAAAACAACTAATCTACATCTCAGCATAATGGGCTTAATGCTGCCCTTCGTGAGTTGTATGAGCCCTAGTGAGATATGCTGGGAGCAGAAAACTGATCTTTCCCAGTTGCAGGTTTCTAAGGGCCAAGCGTGGGAGAATGGAAATAGCATTGTCCTCCACTTACATTAAGTTAGTCTTCTGACCTAAGCATTGTAATAAAGAAAACCCAAGTTTAGCCTCTCACACTTCATTATCAGACTCTGCTTTTCCTGGAATGACTGGGTGTCTTGAAAGGGAAATTAACACAATAAGTAATCAGAGAGGATGCTGTCTACACGCGATTGATGCAAGGATTTGAAATGGACATGTAATTCTGGAAGTCTTTCAGTAAAGCTCTTTACATTCTCTTGAATTCACATGAATGGATGCAGGATTGCTGGTTAATCTAGACGGATAAAGGAGATAAAGCATATGACAAGACCAAGTGAATGATTGTCGTTCACTGGGACAGTGTGGCTCATTAAAGATTAGGAATGCTATCCACACTCACTTACATGGACTTCATAATAAATGTCTGTTGGAAAGTGGAAGTGGTAAATGTCATGTTTGAGTTCATGTAAAAGGGTAATACCTCTTTAGAAACAAAAAAACATGGGTTGTGATGTTTCATAAACACTGTTCAGCTCTACCCCTTTCTCTTTGCTACTATAGATCACCTTTGTATAATGAAAAGGTTCCAATAAATTAACCTCTGATCCCAAAATAACAGTGTCAGTGAACCTCATCTGAAAGTGCCAAATACCAGGAAGTCTGACTCCAAGAGCAGAATGATCATTGGGCAACAGGTGTCAAATTGCTTCCAGGAAGCCAGTTTCCCTTTACAGAGCTCAAATCAGGTCTGTATGGAAGATACAGATTTAATTACATATGTAGCATTATAGGACTGATGTATATGAATGCCTGCCAGTGCACTCATTATAAAGGTTTAAAGGTTTAAAATAGCAGAGGAAATAGTTAATAATCATTTAGGTTAATAATAATCATTCTGTAACAGTGTATGAAGTGTATAACAGTGTGTTGAGAATAATGCCTTTAAAGAACATACTGTGAATTTTCACTGTTCCGGATTTAAATTTTATTGCATTATTAAATGTAATAATTTATGCATGCATTAAATAAAACTGGCAGCTGAATCAATTCGGTTCACTAATTAAGAATGATATTACAGGATAAAATAGAATTTCCTAGATTCTTTCTTCATGTGGTACAATTCACTAGTTACAAAGTATATACAAATATAAATATAATGCTTTACAATTTTTTGGAAATACTGTTTGTAAAGGAACTATGTGTAGAAGACTAAGGAACACTATCTTCACTGTTATTCAACATGCTGTGAAAAATTGCAGCTTGCAACCAAATAAAATGTTAAATACATAAAATTGATCAGTTTCATTGGTTTTAATTACTAGTAAATAAGCATTAACTTGTAACAGAACATCTGAAATACAGATGAATACTTACTGACCACTTTATTAGAAACATACCCTGTAAGAACATCTTATACAGATGAAAAGATAAACACCACTGCCCATGTATGGTCCTGAATGGCTTGTGGTAAACATCGTCCAGCTCTTTATCAATGGTCAGTTTCTGGCCATAATATGGCTTTAGCTGGATGTATTTGGCTGGTAAATGGCTCTCATTTCAGCAGTGACACTGTTCTGCCTGACTCACTCATAATAGTACAACACCTACTACCTATTAGGGTTCCACAGTCCAAACATGGGTATAGTGTACATATAATTCACCTATAAAGTAGATCTATACCGATATTTATACAGTGGCCAAGGGGCACAGGCAAAAAGCTTCTAATAAAGTAAACAATGAGGGAGTATATTTCTGTAAGATGTATATTCAAGGAAAAGGATCAGCATGAATGCCTAAAGCTGTTCTTTATTCATGCTTGTCTATCTTTGAGTAATATTACAAACAAGCAGATGATTGCACAGTTCCTGTGTATAGTATAAACACTAGGTTCTTACTTACAAACGGACCTGCATCAAGTCATTAATCAGTTAACCTTTCTAGCCTTTCCACCAAAAGATAAGTGTATTCTAAAGTCGAGTACAGTGTTGACATGCTAAGTCTGTTTATTTTTTTAGTTGTGAACCACTTCTTGATTCAGATAGCAACAGGTTCAAGCACGTTCAACCAAAACAGATAACTAGAATGATTCAGTCAAGATGCTCACAAGATGCTCATTCAAATGCTACAGTACTTAGGTATCTGGTGAGTCCACTTTAGGTTTAGTAACACTGTTTTGGTGTTTTTGTTCTATAATATAGAAGTCATTCAGCAAATCTTCTGCTCCTCAGTGGAGTAAATGGCTCTAGGGGAGAGACTAATGCATGCTACATCTCTGAAACCTGTTAATGCAACAAAATGTAAAGTACATATCTGTGAGGTAGAGGCAGAGGCAGGACATGTGGTTTGTGTTTTTATTATACAAAATGTGTCTAAGCTGGCAATCATAGCAGGGACCATAACACAGAGCGAACATAGAAATGGGCAATACATAATTCTAAATGTTATACAGACTAGAGGGTCAAAATGCCATATAATATGGAAATCAAGAGACAAAAAAATGAGTCACAGTAGATTTTATAACAATATTGCACTAAGATGTAGGGTGAAAATAAAGGTAGAACTACAGTAACTAATTTACAAGTTAGTTACTGTTAGTTACCCTTCACACATAAAAAATTATAATAAGGACATAAACATAATCACAAAACAGGTAAGAGACAAGACCAAATCAGAAACAAAAAGAGACACACAGCACAGCAAATTTGTGACACATGAGGAGGAGACTGACAATATCAAGTAGATATGTTAGTGATTACATTATGTTTTAGTACAACATTTTTGTGCAAAATTTTAGTTTTGAAAGGTAGATGATTACTTTGAAATTTATCTGTGCTAACGTTCATATGTATCAGTGCATAGTCATGAACGTACAACTAGGCTCTTATAGTAATATGGATCTAATACCGCTGGTCAACAACAAATAATTACTGCTTAAATTCTCCATCACCCATGGTTCTAGTGTTTCAGTATACTCAGTATACTACTATGTCACTGTGTATAGTATGGTACCAAGAAAAGTGCATCTCCTCTATGCTGGCAGACTACTGCTGGACACGGACGAGAGGTGTGGGGCTACTTACAGGCAAACTCATACACTGCACATGTAAGAAGTATATTTGTACATATTTAACCTGTAAACTAACCTTATTTATGAATAGGTAATATATAATTAATGAAAAATGTGCATGCAAAAGCCAAGTGATAGAAATTTTCTAAAAACAAATTGGGAAGCAAAAAAAGTTAATCAGATATTGTCCGGTGTAATGAGCGTTTACACATTTTTAACAACTTAGTGATGTTTCTGTATGATCTTTATAAATCTAATGATCTTGATCTACCTCTGATATTTTTTGCATCTATGTTTAGTAGAAGTGCTGACAGACTCCATACAAGAATTGTATAGGGAAAAAATAACTACTCCCATGTTTACCTCAGATATAAGTGGTGATTCTTTTAGAAAAAGATGCTACCTGGGCCAAAAAGTCCTTCTCTCTGACTGGACTCTTCAGTATAATGTTACAGAAACAAATTGTGGTGGTGGTGGTGGAAAAAAGCCTGAGCTTGGGTATAACTTAAATAGTATGATACATAGCACAAATGATCTTGCCAACTTTTTGGCAGATGGCAAAGGAACTTAAAAGACCATGCAGTGCAGGACCTGAAGACAGCAATTATGGTAAAGAACATGCTTTTGTAAACTTTCCAAACCAGAATAACACTAAATAAGTGAATTTGGCATAACTACATTTGTTTCAAAAAGTAAGTGTCCCCCAAGAAATTTGAAACAATAAAACTGAAAGCCTACACAAAGCCTACGCAAAGCCAAAAGCCGACCTTAAGGCACTAGCATCACTGAAAAGTCCATGGAAATAGGTCGATAACCTATGTTTCAGACAACTGAACCACTTAAGGCAGAACTTAAGGCAAAAGACAAAGATCATTAAGAGTCATTAAGAAGGAAGTGCAGACCAAAGTGGTGTATGAAGCCTTGTTTTTGTCTGCTCCCACTGCTGTGCACTTTTATAGTGTCAGAGATAAGAGTGGTCAGTGAAACTTGCTCTTCTGAGCATGTGTGTTAATTAGAATATGGAATACAAAAAAAAATAAATTTGACATTAATGATGTACATAATGATAGACTTTAAAAATCAAAGCTTTCTTGTATAGCAAAAATCCCAGACATTGTAATAAATAAGAAGTTGCAATTTAAAATGATTTAAACACTTTAAATTGTATAAATATCAGTCTGGTTTCATGTCTGATTCTAGTACATCTACTAAAGCAGTTATTTATGAATTTGTGCACTGGAAATTCACACAGAAACATTTGACTTTTTTCAGTGACTTGTCAAAGGTATTTGATACCATCAGTCATGGTTTGATTCTGCAAATATGGATTTTATCTGGTTCATCAATTTAGTACTAGTGTGTTGATGCTTATAAGACATAGTCAGTTTCTTGAAATTCTTAATTGCATTCTGCATGGTTCTATTATTGGTCTGATATTGTATATTATATATCAGTAAAGTTTGAAATTTGTACAATTCTATAATATGCTTCTTGTGCAACAGTGATTACATTTTTTTAAATTAGGTTGTATACAGAAAGCTATAACCTAGTTCAATGAATATGTGAATGAATGAAAATGGTGTTTACAATATTTGAACTATAATTACATCAAAATAACTAAATATAAATGAAATGTTATAGTTATTGATCATTTCTTTGAGCATAATCCATATTATAGTCAAACAATTCACATCATCACAAAAGTGAATCTTACATATAAACAGGGTTGGAATGCACTGACAGACAGATAGGAGAGCATAAAATTGCACCACCAAAAATATGCAAGCACGTACACACATTACAGTACATACACTATGTGTACTTTTAAAATACTAAGATTCCCCATTCCCACACATGCACATTCGTACACACTTCACACACACACAGGCATAGAACATCTTATCACTGCTAGGAACTAAATCACCAAAGGCCCAGAATGTACTAGCACTGTGGAAAGGATGGACAAATTGAAGTGTTTTGAAGGACAAAATACCATATGATAGTGTGCTGGTACGATGGTATATATGATAGTGTGCTGGTACGATGGTATATATGATAGTGTGCTGGTACCATGGTATATATTATAGTGTGCTGGTACGATGGTATATATGATAGTGTGCTGGTTCGATGGTATATATGCAACATCTGCCACGGTTCCAGGAGGTTGGCATGCAGCCTGCGGAAGCAACGCTGATCATGATGCTGTGTTTTTAAATATTGTCCAGTCTAAATACAGTAATTTGGAAAATAGAGAAGAGGAAAAACAATGAGTATAAGTCAAATTAAAATCTCCTGACTCTGTAATTCACTTAGTAAGACCTTATGATCATATGCTCATAGGTAAATTCATAAACATTAGATGGAAAGAGTGATACTTAGTGACCTAAACATGAATCCTGTAACTAATATGTCTTCAGAAAGAAAGTGTCAAAAAAGTCACATTTTTCATTAATAATGTATTAATTATTAGACACCTGCCTCATTCAGAATGGTCACCATATCATTTAAAGCTCGGCCAGGGTTGGTGCTAGATTAGGCATCAAGCTGTCAGGCAATCACAGACAATCATCAAGCTATTACTGGATTATTTACAGTGGTGAGTAAAGATTACAGTAGTGATGTGTTTTTACACATCAGTCATTTAACAGTCATTTGTCATCTGCTTTACATAGTTAGTAAACAATCTGCTCCTGCCTTCATAATGTGTTACGTAGAAGATGCATAAGAATTCAGCTGAAAATATAGGCCTAGTTCAGAAGTGACATGTAAACACATGCAAAGTATCCATTTGCCACAGTGTAGCCAATTTCCCTCACAGGGTTTTCAGTTTAAGGCATGTAATCAGTGGTACAGTGTCCCTGAGTTATGAGTGCTGTTTTGTTAATATATTTGGGATATTCATAATTCAGGGGAGCAACGTTATGCTAAAGGTAATTTAATGGAGTTTGAAGGTTGCAAGTACCTACTGTCATGATTATTGTAGTGTTATCATTACTGTAGTAAACAGGTGAATGATTGTATTGTAATAAAATGTCAAATAAAGAAAAATTCAAAAGGCTAAAGCAAATTTTCAACACTAAGGTATTGTCCAGGATTTAATTTCCCTTTCCATTAAATTCTATACAATTTTCCAAGGAATTTAAAATAATGTGTGTTGCTTAATGTGAGGATTGATGTACAAAAACTGGAGCATTATCCAAATGTAACATGCCAGAAAAGTTTACATTTTGAATCCATTTTTTTATAGCATACCTAAAATGATTATTATAACAATCAGGTTGAGACACAGTAAAACAAGCAATCAGATCAAACATAGTAAACAAGTTACTACAGATAAAGCAAAAATAAAGCAGGAATTATTAGCATGGTAAGTATACCCAGAGTAAATGAGTCCACAATCATCTTTATTATTAGGGAGCCAGATGTGTAACATTTAATAAATGGGCTTTCCAGTCATAGACAGAGAGAGAGATCTAGTTTGAGACATGAGTCTTATACGCTTGTGGATAAAGGGTACCCCACACTTTAACCTTGGTTGTATTTTAATAATCTTTGTAATATTTATTCACTTTATGTCTCTGAGTGTGCATTCGTCAAGGTCTTTTATGGTGTTTTTGTCAGACTGACACAGATTGACAGGCTGATGCATCATCACACTGATGAAGACCTCTAGTAACTGCTGATTTGTATAACCATAAATATAAAGATAGAAAATTACTTACCAGTGTGGAATTTTTGGTTTTATTTGTGGAGTCACAGTTTTGAAAATGCTGCAGTCTAATTTAGTAGTGGGGAACCATTAATCAGAACAACAATACCCAAGCCAGAGGAAAACCCATAAGCGAAGTGAAGACTGGTGGGAGTCTGAGCTAGAGGGATGGTAATTTAAGATATGGTTCTACAAAGTTGTATAATAGAATCTCTTCTGCCTATGACTTCCTGGAACTGCTGCACATATTTAGAGGAAGAAGACATTCTTCTCCCAGACGAGTATGTGTCCAGGGCCAGCAGAAACTGTAGCTTCTTTTTTTTCTCACTTTTCTTTTTTCTCTTTTTTTCTTTTTTTCATTTCTTTCTCGTTAACCATCACTTTAGAAAATGGGTCTTTGACCCTTAAGCGAATTAGAAAGTTGTAGCCTACTCAAGGTGTGGACATACCAAGCAAACAGTGCCACCTAGACAAAATAGCATAGAAAGGTTGCTGAGTGCCTGATACTAGAACAGGTTGTCTAACCCTGAAAATGTATCATTCAGATGGGGAACACCATGTGGGTCTTGGAACTAGGTTCCCTACAGTAGCTCCAAACACTGTTACTATCCTGCCAAGTTTGTACCTGGTGGTCCAGAGGCTGATTCCTTTTATACAACCTGTTGGTTTAGAGATTAGCACTGACATTGACAGTTCTGGCTGGGTTTTAAATTATGCCCACATGACCACCAGGCAGGGTACTTAAAAGGGTGCCACCTAGTTTTATTGGAACAGTATTCACAAAGGACAATTTCAGGTAGCACAACATTGGGGCCATGGCTCTCCCATGCAGGATTGCTTTGACCCAGCCAACACACCCCAGGTGTAACACCTTCAACATCAGCACTAAAAACATTCTCACTTATTTGTTACTATGAGCCTCCACGTTTACTAAGAACACAGGGTGCTGCTTCTTACTGGTTCCATCAATTAATAAGGTAACAGTAGGGGGAAGAACCTTTTCTTACAAAGCCTCCCAACTATGGAACAGCCTTCCAGAAAATGTCCGGGAACCTGACACAGTCACAATCTTTAAGTCTAGACTAAAAACTTATATAGTTTAGCATTCGGTAATTGATATTCCCACATAGATAAAGGTTACAGATCCAGGTGTTCATGGGCAGAGGGTTTTATGGTATACTGAGACACTAGTGCTGTCATCCCAGCACTGCACATGTTCACTCAAGTCTGTTGATGGTGGGGTGGAAGGATGCCAACACCTCAGGGCGCCCCCAAGTCTGTGTTACCTTCTGGTTCTGTCCTGGAGTTGCTGCTGCCACGCTTCTGAAATGTCTGTATTTTATGTCCCATACAGAAATAACTGTCCCACTTTATTTTTACCGAACTAATGGCTGTCCTTGGTACAAAGTAAGGATTGACGAGGATCTCCTGCTACCTGCCCCAGATCAACCACCTCCTACTCATCCAGACGCAGATGAAGGATTAATCAAGGCCCTCGTCAGCACCCCTGGTTCCCCCCACGCTGCTGGGACTTTTCTATAGCTTATTTACTAGTGTGTTTTTTCCCCCCCTATATATTTATGTTGTTGTCATGGTGACTGGTGT
>JAOXYF010000001.1:20748331-20760778 GCA_028565775.1 Sternarchorhynchus goeldii | reverse complement strand
TCGCCCTTGGCTTGCTCACTGGGGGCTTGGACTCGGACATTTGTAAAGCTGCTTTGAGACAACGTCTGTTGTGAAAAACGCTATAAAAATAAATAAACTTGAACTTGAATATCAAATGATTTTGTTTCTTCTACATTGGGGACAGACAGCACTATGCATATGTTAGCATGTGTCAACTCAAGGCATCAAAATAATGTCAAGAACTCTGTAACATTTCTGAAAAAACCCTACACAGTTCTTTAGATTTAAACAGTTATGTACATTTAATCATGCGAGTCATGTGTGTCAAATAAAAATAAAGAAACTTAGAGTGAGTATGCACAGACACAGTTACAATCACTGGTGCCATTACATCTCTTTCATTTTATGACTAATAGGAAGAAAAAATGTTCAATTGTAACCTCTAATAAATACAGACAGACTGTTTGTAGACATTTGTTGCACATTACTATCTCTTATGGTTGGCGGGGTTAATTATGCATGGATGATTTGAAACATGCTTTGATATGCCTTAAGAATGCAATGTTTTAAGAATACAATTCTAATCTTATATATCAGGTTAAAACCATGTATCTGAATATGGTGTGATTTTAACAACAATACCTATATGAGCAATGGCTGTTCTGTGATGTTTCAGCTCAGTGATCTTTAGGTGGGTCTTAATTCATTAAACATTTACAACAGTATTATTTTTCTAGTCAACTGTGAAGCAACACTATTTGGTACATTTTACCTTAGGATATAAAACATTACAAAAATATTTTTTTAGAAAAATCTAATGATCTTGGCCTCAACATTTATATATTCATCTTTACAATATTTATACACCAGAAAAAATATAACATAAACAAAATGCTTTGTTAAAAGCATGTTATTTTGAGTGTTTTCCATTGTAAAGATAGGTAATTATATTTGAGTCAGATAGTCACCAAACCTCTGATTTTAAAGGTTCAGCTAATCACACAACGCAAAGGAGGTCAAATGTTAATATATAAAACAAACACCATGGTCCAAAGTGCCACCGCTATTTATTCCTTTAAGCAAAATATGAATAATCATTAACCTCAAAACCAGCTGCAGCATATTAACAAAAGACTGTGGAAAAAGATGCTCATATGTTTTGAATTTTTTGTACAGATATATATATATATATATATATATATTGTCACACTATATATACATATACATAATGTTGTTTAATATAAAGTGCAGCAAATGCTTTTCCAGTTTATTTTTCTCACCCCTAATGGGTGAAGAATACAAGTTTGATAGAGTAAACTAAATCGAGAATGTATGCAATGGCATTAATTGCAGTCATAAAGGATACCACCACTAATTTATCCCAGTTACAAAAATGGTAATCGGTAGGTCGTGGTTTTTTTTCAAAGGCGTAAAGTGGCCAGATACCCAGAACAGTCATGTTCATTACTACAGCCAGGATATTGTACACAGTAACTACTTTATCAAAAGAAATGGGAAGCGGGAAAGCAATCTTGCAACAGTGAGGATGATGATGAGTAGAGCAAAGATGAAGCACAATGAATAGACTGCTACGCACCACTGTAACCCTGGGAACAGTGAGTACCATAAGTGTGGCCAGCATGGCAAAGGCAGTGGTGAAGTCGTCCCAGGAGATTGGCACCTTGGCATTGAGGCGGGTGAACTCCAGGATGAGGATGAAGAGGGTCATAAAGCAGCAGAAGCACTAGGTGAACATGCACCAGGCTCAGTAGGAGGAGTTAACATGGCCCACAGAGGCTACCAGGCTAAAAAAGATGCAAGTTTGGACAATTTCAAAAATCCGCACAATTCCAACTGGCGAATTAAACAGTCTGAAATCCATAGACACCATAGTGACTACTGGGTTTCCTGGATTCATGCAGATCCTTTCTGTTTTTCAGTAATTATAAAAAAAATTACAGACAGTGCAATTCTTTGTCGTATCCTTTTCTGAATCAATGCGTGTAACTCCAGGGATTCACTAAACACTCATCCATATTAGCACATGCATTTGTGATCCATGTCCATCCTTCCCTGTATTTTACCTTTACTTACCCTCTCTTTTCCCTCTGAGCCAGTTGTATAATGCACACTGATAAGGCAAATTTAATGTAGGAGTTAAAATATTTCCATGTATTTAAATCTTGTTATCTTTCTAACACAAACTAAGCAAAAATGCCTCTTCCGTGTCAGCATAGAAGAAACATCAGCCCATATGGATCTTATCAGCTCCACTTTACGATCTACTTCTAGTAGTTTATTGGTGGTTGATTCAGTCTTATCAAACTGACTAGATACTCACATGCTGAACTTTGTTCTGAAGTATATTTATAGATATTGCTATAGATATTTAATGTATGTAAAAAATCTCCTAACACCTTGATTTAAAGGACTCTGAAATGTCAGGAACATTGAGCTGAAAAGAATGAATACTCACAATCAGCTATGGTGAATAGAGTAGAATAGGGCAGACTGTCACACTTTCAGTCTCAGACCAGCCTACTACTATCTTCTTGTACATTCCCTATCCCCTGATTATTAGTTTATGATTCCTCATGTCTTTCCCTATAAATACTGGTCCCTCCTTGTTTATCTTTGTGACATCTCATGTTGCCTTGCCTTTTGAGCGTTCCTTTTATGTACTTACCTGTTTTTACTTCGTCCATTACTTATGCCTGCCTTCCTGGTTTTTGCCTCTCTATCTGCCCTTTATCTCATTTGTCCACTTGGATTTTCTGCTGTTTTGTTACCAGCCTTTGGCTCTTTTTTGATTCTGAGCCTGGACTGTCCTTTGAACAAGAAAACCACCAAGTTTTACATGCAAGCAACTCTGTGTCTGTCAACCAAGCCTAATAGAAATCTTCGCCTCCTCATGGAGTTAGCAGAGTCTGGATCAATATCAGACACTTTAGTGGCCTAAGTCCAGCGATTGCATCAACACCAACTGCGCTTAGAATTCTTAGACAATATGGTGGAAGAGCTTTCAAGGCAGTCTCAGAAACATGCTACCTTAGTTCCCTTAATGACAGAACGTACACATCACTTGGTGTCGTTAACCTCCAGCAAGGCGAGTTCTTCAAGTGTAGCTATTTTCTCTACCTACCCCTAGTTCTTAATTTCATATAGAACTGGCAGACAAATATTATGGAAATCCAGCTTGCTAACAAGGATTTTTGTTGCAGTGCTCATTGTATTTAGTCCACCAACCTCCATGTAATGGGTGGTGGTAGCTCATTGGTTAAGGCACTTGCCTAGTAATCAGAAGGTTGCTGGTTCAAACCCCACCACTACCAAGTTGCCACTGTTGGGCCCCTGAGCAAGGCCCTTAACCCTCAACTGTTCCAGATGTTTTCAGTCGCAATTGTAAGTTGAAAATGTGTAATGATGAAGTTTGCATTGCTCTAATATTTTCCCTCATGCAATAAAGCATCAGAGAAGGTGATCAAGGTGGTGAGACATCTCAAGGCTACAATCATTTTACGGTTTTAGTTTTTGATTATCCCTTGGAGGGAAGAGCTGGTGGAGATCTGTTATTGTCCCTTCAGCAAGGCTCATGTTCCACCTCTGATCATGCTTTGGAATTCTGTAACTTAATTGCAGGTAGTGGATAGAATGACACAGCTTTGATAACAGCCTATAGACAGGCATTATCAGTGACAACTAAAGCACTGTCAACCACGTCCTGCTGAAATGGAGGAAATGCAAAGTGGATAATCTGTGTGTCTCAGAGTGACAATGTAGATATCATCTGTGGATGCATGTTTATTGTGGAGAGTTGGAGAATATTCTTTGTGATTACCGCACTCATCCCAGTAGATGTAATGCTGAGGTTTCACACAGGCATGCAGAGGTCTCCTCTCATGCCAACACAGCGAGTGATCTCTCCTCTCCATGTATTTATGTTTGTTCTAGAGACTGAGGTTCATCAAAAGGCCTCTGTAACTGTAGTTTCAGCTTTGACTGAATCTGGAGCTGCAGGCAACTTCATCAGTGAGGAGCTCATTAGAAATATGGACATCATCATAAAATGCTGTAACTGCCGTTCTCAGAGTCAGTTCACTAGATGGCAGCCCAATCATATCTGGAGTGGTCACACATCACATTGCCCCCATAAAACTCTGTTGTAGTACTACTCATGAGAAGAGTCCCTATTCCTAGTTTCCTAGGGTGACAGTGGCAAAGAAAAACTCCCTAAGAGCATGAGGAAGCAACCTTGGGAGGAACCAAGACTCAGAGGAGACATAAAACATGTTTTTCAGGGGTTGTTGAACAACCTGTTTGTCAAGGGTGAGAAGAGTACATTCCACTTTCAGAAAAAAACTCCTTTTTGGGGTACATTATTAATGACACTGAAGTATTCATAAAGGACCAGAAAGTGGAGGCAGTATTAAATTGGGCAGTTCCTCAGAAACCCAAGGACCTCCAACAATTTTGGGGTTTTGCCAATTTTTGTAGATGTTTCATTTGCAATTTTAATGCAATGAGCCTCCCTGCTCACAGTCTTTTTAAAAGGTTTTTACCACTCCTGTAGTTAAGCACCCTGATCCTGAAGTGGAAGCATTGGAGGTAGGGGTCAGGGCAGTTCTTGCCTAAAGGCTTGCCTTTTATTTCCCCATAAACTATTGCCCATGGAAAGAAACTGTGAGAATTCCTGGTTTTCAAATTACTGCAGGAATAGTGGAAGCACTGATTGGAGAGTGATAAACATCAGTTTGTGGTAATGATAGGTCACAAAAACTTAGGACATCTAAAGCAAATGAAATGGCTCACTCCTCGCCAAGCCCTGTGGTCTCTATTTTGTAGATGGTTTTACTTGCAAATCATGTTCAGGCCAGGATCCAAAAATGGTAAGACAGACATCCTTTCCTATATTGAAGAGAAGAATAATTCAGAATAATATACCCAAGATATGAAAAATTTCCCAATAATTATTTTCTTGTATCCAAAATACAAGTAAATCCAAAGTTAAATTGGATCATTTACCCATCCTACCAACTGAGGGTGACATAGGAGCTGTACAGTGGATGAGGGCCTATGGAGGGAATTACAAAACACTGTCATCTCTCACACCTGTCATGAGGGAAAACTGTAGATGTTGTCTGCCTTTAGTGACAGACTCATTACCTAGGCTCCTTCTTCACACTGGAACACCCAGGTGAGATTAAAACTCAACAACTCCTGTGGAGCAGATGTTGGTGGGAATCTAGGACTCTGCCAGTCATTAAACCATTCCCCTTCTTGAATGCCCCTAAGCTGCACACAGCTATAGATTTTGTTACTTATTTACACCAATCTGATGGTAAGACAACCTTTATCACCATTCAAATAGCGTTTGTGCCACTACTTTCTTTCTCCTCAGCCTTCAAGACATCTAAGTTACTGTTCTAACAAGTGTTTCAAACTTTGGCATACATGAAGACACAGTCAGACAGAGGGCAACAGTTCACCTTCCATGTTTAGCAATCATTCATGGAGAAATTAGGAGTGAACATTAGCTTAACCTTGGGCTATCACCCACATAGTAATGACCAAATAGAATGAGTAAATTGGGAACTGGGAAAGTTTTTTCAAGTATACTGTTATGATCAACAATATGATTGGTCTTGCTATCTCACATGGGTAGAGATAGCATGAACTTTATTGTACATTCTGCTTTGTCAGTTTGTGTTTTCAGCCTCCATGGATGCAACACGGATGCAGTAATACAACATGGAATGGAAATCCTAACATATTTTCCTTCTGCAATGTGACATATTTCCAAGGGAAATATGAGATTCAGTAATATGACAAGACTTATTTCTATCTATCAGGGCTGAAACATGTCCTGATTACTGGGTAATGTTATTTTTTCCTTGTCAATAGTCATCGTATTTGAATGGGAAGCTATGAAAAAATAAGAATTTTTGCTTTTTTTGCACCAACACCATGGTAATGATTTGAACTTTCATACCTGTCCATCCCTTCAAGGGCAAATGAACAATCTGTAATTAATCGCTAATCCTGCACCTACTATTATATATGTATTTTAAACAACCTGTTACTAGATTAATGGTATCCTTAGATTCTGGCCTAGTGTACTAGCATATCAGTTATTTTCACTGACAAAACAAAGCACTTCTGGAATTCATTCTAGACAAATATTTCTATCCTGTGTAATCTGTCTCCAGTACAGCATTCCTGGACAAGCTTAGGGACTGGAGCATTACCCTTCAGAGACATGCTATCAAGACTGGGAAAACTGGGAATACTCCACCATGTTCTCTCTAATCCACTAGCTTGGTGCCACAAAGGCTACCAGACAGTATTATATAATAATAAAGAACAACATCAGGTTTCTACCATATCTATTTAGTACTTAGGAGTTCAAGGTATAAGCCTGCCCTCGACTCAGTATGGTCCTTACTCCACAATATTCCTCTATTTTTTTCTGATATCTGTGTTGTCAGTTTCTGATGTTTGTGCTGTCAGCCTAATGTAACATGCATGCAAGCAGTAAAAACCTAATGGGCAACCATTAATTAAATTAATTAAAATTAACTTTTAATTCTGTAGGATCCGTGCTGAACCTGTTTTTGTAAAACCTAACATTTATCAGATTTATTCCATGTGCAACATACCCTCTAACATATTATACTATATGTTATGCATTGTTCAGTTGTACTATGTGCGATATTCTGAATATTCTAAAAGCATAACATATACAGCTTGCTCACATTTTTACCCCTTAGTCTCTACAGCCCTTTGGCACTTTCACTAATCCATAAATTAACAGCCTGTGAGACAAAATCTCTGACAAACACATTCCTTCATACATTGTTATAATTGCGCTCTCTCTCTCTCTCTCTCTCTCTCTCTCTCTCTCTCTCTCTCTCTATTGTTTTCTAAGTTAACATAAGTATGTTTATGAATTTTTTTATACCAAAGGTTAGATAGTAAAACTTCTATAGAAAGTAGCAAGTAAACCACTTCAAAATAAAAGGTTTATTTGGTGCATTTAGGAAGACCTTTATTTAAGTTTTTTTTAAAATAAAAAATATACTTAAAGATAGGATTTATGTCAAAAGAATCCTTTATCATTGCATATACAGTAGGTACAGTAGATTTTTAAATTAGACACTTGTAAACAAAATTAATCCATTAAAAAGAATTCATTCACTTTATTTCCACATCTGTTAACAATATAGGTAGACTAAACATTACATAAGCATTCATGCAATGTAGAGTTTATATATATGTAATATTAGCAAGCTGTACAGGAATTTGTCAGCACTTCTATCAATTTCATTTTACATTAAATTGAAATAAAAATGTAACTGATTAAAAACAAAACTACTATATTTTGTAGTAATACTACCTGACTACTATATTTTGGTTAATGTACAACTTGATGCAGTCTTTTCTCAAGAAGGTGTAATAAAAAACACTAGACGTACTGAATAGCATGTATCCACAATATAGACAATAAGGTTAGCACAGGTCATAAAGGACACTACCACCAGGCTGTCCCAGGAACAGTGTTTGCAGACTGCTGGCCTTGGATTTCCCTGAAAGCTGTAAAGTGGCCATATAACCACTGCCGTCATGTACATCATAACTGCCAGTACATTGTAACCGGTGAGCACTTTGTCAAACGGGAAGGGACACAAAGACAGCAGCTTGCAGATGGTCAGGATGATGATGATGAGAGCAAAGATGAAGGAGAGCGAGTAAACTGCCACACACCACTGCAACCCAGGAAATCGAGTGTAGGTGCCTGGGTCAAGACAGATGAAGATGATACAGGCAATGAATGCTTCCAGAACTTTCATCAGTCCTGGAACTGTGGATAGGAAGCCACTGATCTCACCAGGTCTTGCTCGGGTTAGTACTACTTCCACAGCATACACAATGAAACAAATGCATGATATAACTGTGGCAGCAATTGGTCGAGAACAAGATGAGCAAGCAAAGAAGGTAGGGTAGATGACGGAGGCAGCCAGTACCATAAGTGTGGCCAGCATGGCAAAGGCAGTGGTGAAGTCGTCCCAGGAGATTGGCACCTTGGCATTGAGGCTGGTGAACTCCAGGATGAGAATGAAGAGGGTCATGAAGCAGCAGAAGCACCAGGTGAACATGCACCAGGCCCAGTAGGAGGAGTTAACATGGCCCACAGAGGCTACCAGGCTAAAACAGACACATGACAGCACAATCTCCAGTATCCGGACGATGCCAACTGGCATTGTCACAGAGCGAGTGTCCAATGTAACCATGATGATTGAAGAGTCCTTCTAGCACAGGCTGTCTTATACAGCTCCCTCTCTTTCCTTAGGCTAGCTTTTTCTTCACTCCTTATGGCTTATTTGAACACTCTGAGCTCTCTGTATTACTCATAAAATACTCCAGTGAAAAGTAGTTAGGTTTTAACTAATATTTTCCTACTTCTCCTTTAAATCTTCTCTTCTGTTTTTCTTGGTAAGTTGTGTTGTCTCTCCGTCTGCTGTGAATCCTTCCACGAGGACAGAGTAGAGAGAAGGGCACTCTCTAGACTGCTCCCTTAACTGATTCCTTATCAAAAGGGGTTCCGCAAATGGGCATCTGTCTGTAGAAGCCCAGCCAATAAAATTTTGAATGTGTAATATGAATGTGTAACCACTTCATTATGCATGTAGATAAGAGTAGGGTGGGTTACATGCTCCAGCTCCACAGTTTTATTTACAGTCATGACAATGAGTCATTTATGGAGAGGAACCACATTCAATGGATAGTTTCCTTTTCACATATTAAACCCTATTATACTTTTATAAATAAACATTTAGAATATAACATCTTAATTTGTCACTTGACAAATGACTTTTGTGTTTAAAGTTCTAAGTTATCCGATCTTAATGGATTTTGAATAACACATTTTTGATCTCTCCTACAACGTAAAGCCTGAATAACTTGTCACTGGTCTCTTGCAATTGGCTGTTCTGCTTTAATAGTATGGCCTAGATAGTATCAGACTTCCACAGTGAACTACCTCTTTAAGACAGTCTGACTAAACCTAGGTGTGGCTCATAGTTTATTTTGAGCAAGTTCAAGTAGATGACTTACAGCTTCACAATGGGAAGAACCGCAGCATTTTCACACATTTTTAAAGCTTTTACTTTTAGATTTCAAGCATGTTGCTTGCAAAAGAATAAAATAAAAATTAAATTAATAGCAAGTACAAATCATCTGGATTATAATCACCTTTGTCTCACAATTATTTTGCTGTGCTCTGGCCAGTAGTATCTTCTCCATGGTCAGCACTCTTTATAGGAGTAATTTTCCACTACAATACCTTCAAGCTAGCCATATTCATAAAAAAACTGGAATGGATAGATAGGAAAATTAGATAAAGTCAGTTTTATGTATATCATAAATGTTCATAATATCTGCCTGAATATCATGTAGGGGTCTAAAATGAGGGTTTAGTGCAATATTCTCCCTCTACACTGTATTACCTCACAACTACAATTATACATAATGTGACAAAGTGTAACAAATTATGTTTATATCCAGACTGTGAGTGAATGCACTTAGCAAATGGAGAAAGAGCAACCTTTGGTCTCTGGGAATAAATTGTGCTGAAGAAGGTTGGAGGTTGATTACATGATGTCTTAAAGCCGCCTACAAAAAATGTCTGTTTTGTAGGAATGAATATATCTGAATGTCAAATTATTGATCTCATAACAAAACAGCTACAAATATGCACATCCTAAATTGCACTAAAACTACCCAGTTGATATGCAGCTTCAGGCAATTTGCAAGTAATTTAACAGTGTTATGAATTTTATTTCAGAATTCTAATTGTAATTTGAAAAAGTTTTTAGTCTATAATATCTGCTCAAATAAGGGACGGGGGGAGGGCAAATGCAAACTCTGAAAAGCCACGACTAAGTTGTGTTCTCCCTATTTTACAAACTTTGTTTATGTTATTAAAACGTGGTCTAGGCAATCGCTGAGCGTACAGGGAAAATGGATTCTTTATTTTAACAGTTTGAATAAAGACTGACATACACGCGCTTAAATACACTCACGCAAAACACACCATAGGTGAAACAGATAACGATAACAGAATCACCATTAAACACCACACCCATGTCACATACACCAATGCTCACACAGTCACACACACTCACCTAATTCACACGACGTACACACCTTCACACAGACACACCCACACGGACACAGGATGAGGGAAAAGGCGAGGGACTGGATTATATGATACAGTAAGTTAAATCACATATGTAAGGACAGAAAACATTTTCTGCCCTTACATAATTTCCTGTAGTGGTGAACAAGTAAGGCTTAGTGGAGTTTTATAAAATTTCATGGTATGTTAACATATGAACGCGTTGGTTCAGGACATTACCTAAAATGGTCACAAGTTTGCACAGCTGTATATGGGCATGTCTGTGAAGCAGAAATGGAGACTAGGATGAACTTTGCTCTTTCATGTATGTGTAAACACATACGGGCACAGCAGGCCTAACCCATATCTGCCACAACAGATAAAATACTTAGGTGCACATTGAAATTCTTGTTTTTTTATTCAGATGCAGTGTTGAATGCTCCATTAGTTTAGTGAGCAAACATACATTATGCAACAAGGCATTTGAGTCAGATGAGAGGAACAGCTGCTCATATCACGTTAGCTTTCTTAGTGTAAGATCCTTTTAGATCTAACTATCATTAGTTAATGGTGGAAAATGCTTTCTTGCACAGTGAAGTTATCCTAGTGTGCACTGTATCTGCTCCATGCGGCATGTAAAACCAGATCAAATATGTATAACACTGGGTTGGCACATGGATATTAATGACCATGTGTTTATTTCATTCCATTATTATAAACAAAGCACTTATTCCTGTCATTGTTCTCTGCTGGCCTTAGTCTAGCAGCTTATCAGTCATGGGAAAGGCAGGACATGAGAGCCTGGGAGAATCCACTTTGCCAGGTCCATTCACAGCATGTCCATAAAGTAAACAACCACTCCTGCATAGATTTGGAAGAATGTAATCACTAGTAATAGTTTACAGCACTTTTTGTTTGACTATTTATGCACATGAAAAGGTAAAAAAGCAAGAAACATAGGCCTTGCCTCTAAAATTGTTAATCACTTCACTCACAGTAAATGCACATCTCTGGCTAATAATACTGTTGATGTGAAAGTTCTATATTTTTAACATTTATTGAAATGGTTGAATGCTGTCTATCATTTCTTGACAACTTTAGAACTAGATATTTTCCGGAGCAACCAGTTTTCAGTTGATCACCTAAATTGGTATTTAATCATTCAGCTGACGTTTACTCAGCCACATCAGTCTCTTTTGTAGCTCATTCTTGTCTGACTCTTCAGTCTGCTCTGAAGATTGAAGTTTCAATCACTCTCAAGAAGGATTGTGCAAACCAGTTCTGGAGAAGCTCATTCCTGCATTGTCAAGAGATGTTTCCCCGCATTATTGTACTAAAGAACATTTAACAAACTCTTAAGCAAAATCAGCAACATTCTATTTACAAAATCATTAACAGTTTAAAGTAGCATTCAATGGGGGCGAGGGGAGGGGGTCCCTACACACAAAACCCATACACAGCTGTAGGCAATCAATAACAGATCTCATTTCACTGGACCTGTGCCAGCAAAGTGTGTATACAGTAAAAACAGTATAAGCATAAACAAACAGTAATCTCATGCCCTTGTAAGAAACATTCTGAACTCTCTGTTACGGATATAAACGTGTATCATTTAGACACACAACCATAGATGACAGTAAAACTGGTTGCAGGAATTTATTGAATGGTTACAAATCCGCCACCTTACCATACAGTGGTCAAAGATGCAGCCTATTGATCACCAGAGGTATTCATTATAGTTTGGAATGAATAGCCAAAATACCAGCATAGATAGAGGACGTGATCAACGTCAACGTTGTACATTGTAATGGAGGAATTGCAGCAGCATAAACTTATGAAACAAGCTTGGAAAGTTCAGGTTTGATTCTTTTATAAAACATTTAAATTGTTATTTAAATGTACTTGTTTCTTTGAATACAGTAATTTAAGGTGATATTTCGTGCATACTATATAATCTTACAGCTTTAGCTCTATATCATTATTCTAGTGTACTTCTTAATTCCAGTACTGAATTTCCTGTAACCTCCATAGTTTGGTTAAGGCTCTAGTGTGAAGGGCTTGATGATTAGGTCAGGAGAATTCACTAAGGTTTGTCAGCTCCTAATCAAACTAACAGCAAGCTAAGTCATCTTTATGCTGTTGCATGTATTTGCCAGCTTTTTAGGGATTTCAGGATCTAACGATGAAAAATGGTTTAACTGAGCAGCTACTATTTCACTGCATGTAGCATGTTTGATTACATTTACATTTACATTTATGGCATTTAGCAGACGCTCTTATCCAGAGCGACTTACAAAAGTGCTTAGGGATAC
>JAOXYF010000001.1:20726164-20746720 GCA_028565775.1 Sternarchorhynchus goeldii | reverse complement strand
ACAACCAAGTTACAGTACAACTGGGAAGGAAGACAATAGTAGCTAAAAGAAATTGAAGGATATGTTCTATGTTAAGTTGATTAGCATGTACAACTACATCACTAATGAATTGATACCATTTAATTTATTACACTTTAAACAAGTTTTTAACAAACTACAAAATCAAAGGAATTTCATGCATTTGAGTCAATATTCAATAATCAATCGATTGTCTTCCAACAATCGTATGCCAGTTATTGATTTTGGCACAAGCAATCCAATCCAGAGAGGCATTTTTCCTTACTTTCTGTCTCACTCTCATGCATAAAGCAATTGTTTCCTTTTTTCTGTGTTTGCAGTTTTTATTGCTGAAATAGTTTACTGTGCTTTCTTTGGAGTGCAGGCTTTTTTATTGACTTGTTTAAAAGGTTCCTCAATAAGTGAAAGCCAGGTTTTAACTTTTTGCTTATAGCTAGGCCTGCATGGACTGAAAGAAGGAGCAAAGGAAAAAAAAATAACCAGCATAGCTGCTCTCACTTACAATCATTTCAGTGTCACAAGTTGTATCAAGGTTGTTTTGTGTGTAACAGATTAATACAATATCGTTAGAAATGTTCAACAATAAATAAACCTTCTGAACATGGAGCATATTATAGCTAACAGTGACACCTAGTGCCCAAAAATGGCATGCAACATATTCTCACTGGCCTCTTTACAACACAAAATATGCTGTTGGTAAGTAAATATGTTATTAAAGTAGTTAATTGTATTAAAATATTACATTTATGTTATTATAATAGTTTAGTATTTTTGTTTTGCATTTGATATCTAAAAAATATTTATGGAATTCATATGACTTCATTTAGCATAGGTTTTTGTAATCTGTCTTACATGAGGGTCTGGCAGTAAGGTGTATGGTCTGTGGCTCACCAACTATAACTGAAAATGAAACATACAGTTACTTTATTTGTTTACCAGGGCGCTTTTATATCTGTTCTGTTGTGTTTTTTTTATTACTCAGCAAAACCTCATGACACTGAACTCGGTCAGAGCTGGAGGAAGATGGATGGACTGGAAGCTACAGCCGACTGACTACCTGCTGAAGGTGAATGCAGAGTGGACCCAGATCCTCTGATGTATTTGCTCTCTCTTCCCACTCACTCTATGTGGTTTGGACATACACAACTGTCCTAAAAAACGTCTCAAGCCGTTTGTGTGGTGAGTGATTTTAGGCAAGCTTTGAGCAATTTGTCAAAAAAAAAAAGCTGTCTTCACATTTAACATTTAGTGCTGTATAGCAATAAATGGATATAGCAAGAAAAAGGAATAAGGAATAAAATGTTGGTGGCAACCAACAGGTAATTCGTTGGCCTTGTATATGGCTCTCTCTGAAACCAAATGCTTCAGACACAACTGCACCAGCTCTTTCCTATATGATGAGAATTATCAGAAATTGATCCGTTCCTCAAGCACTTTGAACCTCAAGCACGGCTCAGCTTGAAACATCTTGCTTCAACTTTCAAGAAAACAAGCTTCCACTAGCTGTCCGGACAGCAGTCTCTTGCAGTTTTCAAACATAGACTGAAGATTCACTTATTTGTAGAGGATTTGTAGAGTATTTCAGGGACTATTAATCCTGCACTTATCAAATTTTATACTACTGTAGAGTAACTCAAACTTCAGCACTTATTGTTAGGTGGTGTTATTGCTCTAATCGTCACAGAGCATCTGCTTCTGCGCTTCTTCTAGGATTTTAGCAGTGTTCTAGATCAAAGGTATCTTGAACTCTAACCTACTATATTGTGAGCAGATGAGAAAGAATTTTTGTAAGTCGCTCGAGCTAAGATATTTTAATATTATGTGCATTGTAGAAATATAAATGGGATGTGGATAACAACATAGAACATAGTTTTCTTTTGATTTCTGAAAGGCCATCAGATGTAGACTGCAACAGGCAACGATTCTAAATCTGTATAACTAGTGTACAGTCACATAACCACCTATAGCACAAGAGGTCTGTGCATGTAGTCTTCTCCAGATGCAAGGGTGCAACAGCCTTGTCTCTGTATAACTGCATCAAAGACGAACATACTGGTAAGTCTCAAACACAGAGAAGCCTGAAAACTACAAAGACGTTTGAACGACCACAGGAGAGGTTGTCCGTGAAGTGTCTGTCTTGCTCGCAGATGAGATGAAGTATCATTGTACAAAAGCAGTTGAAGATGTAGAGAAATAAAAGAAATGCTCACCACATATATCATCTTGTCTGTAAAACATGGTGGCAAGGACATGTACAGCTGACAGTGCAACTGGCTTAACTTGTGTTTACTCATAAGGTAAGTACTGCAAATGTTTAAGTATAAAAAAGAATAACTACTCGAAAAACACTCAAAACTAAGTGAACATCTCACCACAGGACAACGAATTCTACTAAATTTACTATGTAGTTTTTGCTGCAAAGTTGAAAGTTAATGTTAGAAATTACTGGATTTCTGGTGTATTTTAGCCAGAACAATGAAGTGCAACAGAATAGCCCTAGATACGAAGAGACTTCTGTAGTATTTTGTAGTCTATTGCAAAACAAGACACGGAGACACGCACAGAAAAAGACTTTAGATTTTTTTCATATAAAAACTGACATTCAGTACAATTATATGGCATCTTGAGAAGTATGTGTCTGATTTTGACTGCATTCTTGTCAATCAAGTACATTCATTTCACTGGTATAAGTTGTACTGGTATAAGACCACAAAGGGACAAATGGTGTTGTTAGAGCATAAATATGTCTCTACAGGGACTCTTCAACAGTTCTTTGAGGAGACTTAGGCATAAGTGTAGCACTGTTCCTTATCATGCAGGCTCTAAATAAACAGCCTGAATGAAAGAAACATGTCTCACAGAAACAGAGATCTTAGATATAGCTTAATGTCCACATCTAGGCACTGTCACGCAAAAACCAAAAGAAGCAGCACTGATGTGAGCTAATGTGTCCACATTATCCTTTTGGCACTAAATAAATTCAAGTCCTTCATACTTCACATCACCAATCTTAGTTTCAGGAAGCAGCACACGTCCATCCAAGGTGAAAGCCAGGATGTAGGTCGCTATCGTCCCAGCATCTTCTTCGGACTTAAGGGCAACTATGATTTGATCATCTGTATTTGGGATGAACTTAAACGAAGAGAAGCCATGGGTGGGGTTTACGGGGCCCACCCTCCTTACTTCAATGTCTGTGAAATCTGGTGAACAGCAGAGCATTAGGTTGGTGGCCCGCCGCTCATCTTCTGTTTCATCGTAGCGCTCGTTGCTAGCGCGACGTGGCAGGAAGAACCAGCGCTGAAGGGTGTCGCTCCAGGCTGCTGACTCATGGATGAGATAACCTTCAAGATTGAGGAAAGCAAGAGACAAATGTACAATTAGATAAAACAATCATGATTTCTGGGGGGGGGAAATAAGGATAAAACAATTGTTGACAAAAAAAAAAACTTCCTTTTAATAAAATTTTGTATACATCAACAAGAATACTCCTTGGTTATGGTTGGTGCAAACTGGTACTGTTTTGAATTTGTCTAAAAAATTTATAAAAACATAATGGAAAATCAATTAATTAAAAAAATTTAACTGAAATGAATTAAACTGAAAAACTATTTACTAAAAGACATGAGACAGTAATAAATATTTTTTACATAAGTCTTCGCATGCATACATAATGACTTCCTGAAATGACTTTCACTGTATTTGAATAAGGCAAAGGAGATTCAGGACACTTTCATACCCTTACCTGGGGGACTGATTCCAGCTGCACTGCGGAGAGAGTTGTACTTGGAAACCCAGTTTTGGTGCTGCACGTCTCCACGGAAACCCACTACTTTCACCCACTCAGGATTGTCATTGACCACCTCTCCTGTGGTCGTGGTCCACTCTTTCCCAAGACCACCTACGTAAAGTTGGTCATCCTTCACAGCAAGCCACTCTGCCTTAAAGCCTTGCATAAAGTGATGCAGAAGACTAGGCTTAGTATTGAGTTGTGAAATTGTAAAGTGAAATGCTTACTGGGGGAGAAGGAACAACTTGTAAGAGAGATAAAACAATGCTCTTCTGCCCTAATTCATCCATTAAACCATGCAGTAGATCAATGCACCAATGTTTTAGAGGGTGCCTTTCTTACTGTTAACTGCCATCATTCATAGGAAAGAATGAACCTATGAACACAAAGCTACTTTCAGGAAAATCAAAATAACTGTAGTCACTATATATACTATTGAATTTCAGTCCAAAAAAAATAAATAAATAACATGTCCATGTAATAAACAAGTTTTTTAAAATCAACAATCATAATTATTCCAATGTTCTGTTAACAATGAAAAAGATACTGACCTTTTGAAACTGAGCCATCTCCATCTGGCAGTATAACCCAAGGAACTGCATTATTTCCATCTATATGATAGACCACACCTGTACGATCATCCACACTGTACAACTTCCCGTTAAAGACCACTAACTCCGACAGCTCCATGCCTCGCCCTTTCTCAGAAAGGTGGCTTTCCAGCACCACTCTGTCAGGGTCCCACTCTACTGACACTTTGTCACCACTCTCGGTCACCAGTAAATAGCCTTTCCGCATGTAGCTGAACCAGGTGAGCTTTTTCTTACTGAGCGAGCCTGTGTCCAAGTCAGCAATTACTCCAATGCGATACCGTATGCCCTGGGAAGTGCGCTCAGGGAGACTGAGAGGATAAGTGTCATTGTAGTGAGCCCCATCAGCAGTTTCTGGGCGGTTTAACCTCCAGCCATATTTGCCACTGGGTCGTGAGCGCATGGATGCCAATTGCATATAGATGAAGAGGATGACAGTCAGTGCAGCTACTGCTAATATGATAGCTCTCCATTTGAGACGAAAGCGGGGGTCTGTGGGACTTGTCATGGAGGCCAACATCGGAAGACCTCCTACTGAGATGCGCAAAGAATTCATAGGTTCATTGTGGTCCAGATGGGTATAGCCTGGAGGAACAGGCATGTGTTAACAAGAGGCAGCCAAACCTATGGAGAGACAACAACATGAGACAAAACAAGTAATGACAAGGAAATGTAGTTCTCTCTTCCATTATTTTCAGCAGATACAGGATTACAATCATATCAACAACATATTTGATATTACAAAGAAAGATAATGCAGCATTACAACTGTATTTCACAGTACAGATATTAATATTCTCAGAAGGACGACTAAAATCAAAATGACTCTCAAATCCTTTTCCAACAATAGTACTACAAACAAAATACTAGTTTTAGCTAAACATAAATTCAATGTTATTAATTTGATGCTATGTCTCCCAAAACTTATTCTCACAGTTCTGTAAATATCCCTGTTCCTACCTCATACAGAGAGAAACCACATATCCAGCTTCTACGTGTCCCACTGTCTTTCATAAACGTACAATGCAGACGTGGATATTAGGAGTGGCTTAACAGCCACAAAGGAACCATGCTGAACAGGAAGAACATGGCAAGGACAGGTAAAACAGGATGCTACACTAATTAAAAAAAAAAAATCTTTCACTTTGTGAAACCCATTCATTTGATAATCCATTTAGTCTGGCACAAGGTCACCCACACTCATGGGTAAGCACAATAAAAGAAGGATATTTACATTTTCCACCTCTAAATAAAAGAACAAATGGCCAATCATTGTTTTTCTTGAGAATGTAAGGAAGTGCAAGGAATCACTTTAAACATGTTCAGTTTGACAGCACTGATTCAGCTGAAAGCTCTGATGTTGTTTGAAAGTTGGCTGGCCAAATCTACATACCAGAGGAATGTAATAGGAAAGTAGAAAGAATTTATTTTTGACCTAATAAGCTGCTTAATACTTTCCTGGGGCAAAACCATTAATTTTTTTAGTGGCAAGAATTACTTACTGAACTACCAGAGTACCAGGACTAGCCAAGTCATATTGATAGTTGTGAAAAGATGTCATGTACAGTAACAATACACCTTAGAGTAAAGAAGGTAAAGAAATGTTGGGTTCTCATAGTACTGTAGATAGAAATGGCCAGACAGCTTTTAAACTAGCTAACTAATGAGACTGCATTGTGCTATATAGATTGCAAGGAACTTTCCATGATTCCTTGCAATCTATATAGCACAATGCAGTCTCATTCAAACATGAATTAAGGAGCCATAAACTCTTCATTTGTAGAAGTACAGCCCTCAAAAAGTCTTTGAAATCTGTCTATAAATTGTTTTTAAAGTCTTAATAATGCACTTTTTTAATCTTACTGAAGACTAAATAAGACTACCTAAACAAAAGTTCCTAATTTGGATTCCAGGATGTGTAGTCAAAAGTTTAAAAGTTTGTTTTGCTCAGCTTTAGAAGAAACACATACTGAGACTGGATGGGATTTGGGACATTGACAGGCTTTAACTGTAGCTGATAATGAAACTGATCGAATGAAGCAGAATAATGTTTTATCCAAAAAATCTTTCCCTGTCCCTTCAGGGAGCATAAATGTGTAAAACATTACAGTGTGCAACAGTAATTAAAATTTTAAGCTGGCTTCACAATAACCCTAAAACTACAGTCAGCACCACACTCAAATTGATACCCACAAAACAAAACCTCTGCAAAAAAAACCCCCCAAAAAAACCTCAAGATGCCCAACTGACACTTGGTTTAGTATTGCCTTTTTGTTTCCACTACTTTCAGAAATAATGTCATTTCATATTTCCCTCACTTGAATCTATTAAGTAGCCTATTAAAACAAACAAACAAACAACAACAACAGTGTGACCGTGTCAAGTACTGTGGCCTTTAACATCACTTGGAACATTACAACCTGTATGAACATTAATGTCAAGCCACATGCTCTGCTGATTTTATTCCTCCAAGATTACACTGTAAAATTAATAGAGAAAATCAGCATTGAGCAGTCTATTAAGATATCTTATAAAGACTACAAAAAATACTGACTGTGAGCCTATAGCAAAAGCATTGTGCTCTATTCACTTAAGTACGCTTTTAGCAGTGTGAGCCTGAAATAGCTCTCCACAAGTTACATGACAAAGGGTATTGTACACTCTGATCTCCATGTACACGAATCACTCCTTAAACAATGTTAGTTTGGAGATCTGTTCGGCATCCTCCATTTTCTACAGCCTATGCCACATATCTGACATAAATGATCTGATTGATTCCATTGCCCTATTGAACAACCTTTACTGCGGATGACAAGCAAATCCGACAAAACTGCAAATCGGCACTCTTATATTTATGCACCTCAATCTATCAACTAAGAAAACATATATTCTCAAAGCATTTCAATTAGGAACTATGACACCGTAAATAACGTTCAGGATTTAAAAAAATTCAATTATTGTATAATGTTTATAGGCCGATAACAAACCTGATCTGAACGAGGGCTAAATACACTTTGACTGATTCATAACTTACGGCTGAGTGGAAGACAATTAAGAAAGAAACGATGCAGTAATATTTTGTTGTCGATTTCGTCGTGGTATCATGTCCTAACGCCTCGTCGTACATACTTCCGCACATCTATGAGCTGAAGCAGTAACCAGTGCTTTGCCATCAACCTTGCGCAAAATTTACGCATACCAATGTATTATGCTGGGTGCTATGCGTCACAGTGGATGTCTGCGAATAAGTTCAGCCGCTTCACTGTAGCCTTCTTTAACCGAAGCCAACAACTGCTGGATTTTCAGAAAATGAATATTTCAACTACAATAACGCTGATTGTTCTATTTGTAGTGTATATTTCCAATATTTATTTATTTATTTATTTAGTCTGCACCTCAAACAACACCATTAGATTAAGCAGCGTGTCACATTTTATATAAGCAAATTTTTAAGTAGGAGCAGAATATTTACTACATATGTCCATGATTTGTTAACAAGCTACCATGTAAAGAAAAATGCTGAAAAAATGTGGAGGATTGAGTGTAAGAAAACAGAAACGTCTCAGTGTAAAGTGATTCTAACAATTCCTTTAAAGGTGCATTAATCAAGCTTCAAGAAACACCACCTTCTGCCGGTTAAGTAAATGAACATATTTTGGATCGATTCGTTATATAAACTCACTCAAGCAATTCAATGCATTATAACAAACGTACAGATCACGATTAAATTAGCTAGCTAGAGCATTGCTAATTCTGTATCAAGATTAATCCCATTCCATGTCATAATTGTTTCCATTTTAGACATACACTTCCAATAGTAATTCTTGTTTTATTACGTTTCTTGGAGTGAATTATTTTTGTTCACACTATAAGCGCAGATAGAGATGCAGATTTCCAAACTCCACCATTTTTTTCTAAGCCAACCAGCCGGAGACGTGGGAGGAGTAATAGGGTAATGAGGAATTTCCGTGCCATAGCTCAGTTTTTCAAAGTTGTCTAACGCGCGTAATACAGGTCAGACGAGTTTTTTGATGTTCTACATATTTAAGTTTTTTATATAAGAAAATAATGTATTAGGTGAGGTACTGAATTGTGAATGTTATCTAGATTTCTATTCATTCTTGGATAAGCTTCAGGAAATTACAAGACGCCTCACTTGTCCTGAATCTTGAAAAGTGCGGCTCTGGAAAAAAATAAGTAGCCTACATTGGCCAGCTCGTTGGCTGTAGTAGTTTGCGCGTTCTCGACACTAAGATACAGACTATTAAATCTTTTCCAAATCCGGAAAACAAATGGCAACTAAGACGTTTTTGGTGTTTTATCGTTGTTTTTGTAAAAACTTTTCATACATAGTGACACCCCTCACTAACCTGCTTGGTAACAAGGTTCCCTTTGTGTGGCCGTAGACGTGTCAAAATGCCTTCGGACGCTAGTGCGTGCCGGTGTTGTCCTTATACGGTTGGACCACCCCATTTGTTGCTTCTCTATGAAAGTTGGTAAACACCAACTGGCGTGCAGCACCACTGAGAGAGAAGCCTTAGCGCTTCTGCAAGCTCAACATCTCGAAGTGTACCTAGGTGGTAGTTCCGAACCTCTCGCCGTATATATGGTTCCCCTCATGTTCTTGAAGAACATGTCATGTGACTTGTGAAAGTAATTGTTAATACACAAAGTAACGAAAAACTGGTTGTCTTTGGGTTGTTTTTCCCTTATCCATTAGTTCGCCATAGTTCCCATACATTCTGTTATGGCCACCTACGTAGACGTGATTGTAGCATTAATAATGCACATTTAATGGAAAGCTATCTTGGCGTATCTGAACAAAGCGAGATCGGTACATGGAAATGACATACCCTGAACCTCAAACTGTTCTCAAACTGTTCTCACTTCTTTTAAATGTAAATACCACACAAGCAAAACTGATTCATAAAACCAATTTCAGAAATCTTAGGCTTTTGCACACACCAGCCACACGTTCTTGCCCAAGAAATTTTAACATGGCCCTCCACGGTTGAAACTTCAGCACCTCTGTAGGTATTATGAAGAACTAAATAATAGCAACAAATGGCATGTTGAACCATCGTATATAACAGCATCCCGGAAAAGTTAGCTCTGATTTACAGTTTCTCTGAGCCTGCATTGGAGGATATTACTCAAACAAAACTGATTAACAGTCGTTTTCACTTCGGAGAATCCGATTAAAGGAGCAAGCGAGCAAGCTATAGAGGAGTGGATTTATCTAAGCAAATGCTATCTAGCCACTTAGCTTCTGAGTTGTATCTTGTTGATTAAATTAGGAATTAATACATTTTCAGTGCTGAGTGGCGCCTTTTCTATAGAAGCCTACTTGAATAACAAGCGAATATTCATAAGCCCACCAAAAATACTTGTAAAAACAGCTTGGTTCTAATGATTTGTAAATAGACGTGTAACTTTCTATATAAACATCATAGAATAATTTTAGGGCGCCTAAAATCTACTGTATACTTGTATACGCAAGTAGAATATGCATTTTCTGTACATCTTGATCCCAGTGCACTGAATCTAGAGTTGACTATTTCTGTATTGCAAAGGCTGGGTTTGATCTGAAAATGTGGAAATTATATAAGCAACAGGTAATTGTGCAAAGCCTACCCAGCATGGGAAAATGTCACCAGCATGAATTCCACCATCATCATGATACCTTTGGTTTAGTCTGTGCAACTCATCTTCACTGTTCTTCAGAATTTCTGGCACACTGTTATATAAGGCAAGTAGTAGAAGCTCATGTATGTTTTAATATGGCACAGCATCATACTTTGGTCCCCAACTGGTTACATGATAGATAAACTCTTCATTCATCTATTTTCCTCATTCCTACATTGTGTTGTGGAATTTTGGTGCAGTAAAAAACATATGGCACAAGTCTGTATGTGAGAAAGGTTGGACCTAAGGACTCTCCTTTCTCACATACAGACTTCTGGGATGGATACCACATGCAAAAGTGCACCTCCACCAATGTCTGTACAAAAATTCAAGGCAAACATTACATGTGGTAATAAAAACTTTCACTTTGGTAGATCATATAAATAAAACCCTGGCTGTTTCATTTGTAAACACATACTAAAGTGAAACAATTATCAAAAAGAATTTTCAAAGTATCAAATGCAAAGTTGTTGCATTTTCTTCTTAATGCTTAATTTCAAAGATAATACATGCATTTCACCCATACCATGATATTCAGGCATCGAAGAATTATGGGACTTGATTTTATTAGACATCGAGGCAGGCAAAAGTAATTTTAATAGCACACTATTAAAAAACTACTGATTCAATAAATAGAATGTCATCAGACATACAGTTCCATTGAAATAAAACCTTTATTGGGAAGCAGCCATACATATAAAATGATGATGCTGTAGTTTCAGTAACAGCTACAAATACAAACTACAGAAGCACATTGCTATTTGGCCATTCATCAAACCTGTGTATAATTTTTACAAATTAAAATTATACTTTAAACTATAACATGAGTTTAATAAACACGTTATAACAGTGGTCTATTTAGAAATACTTATTTGTGCTCATATAAGAATAATTGTACAATAAATCCATAAATTTATATTCTACAACTTGGGAGAATTTAGCAAAAACAACTGTCCGCAATTAAAGATGACAAGCTAAATACAGCACCAGTTATGTTTAAAAAAAAACAAAAAACTTTGGGGCATAATTCTTATGGCTAGAGGTAGTTCTGAATTTGGTCTCCTGGTATAAAATAACACATTTATGCAAATATAATGGAAAGTTTGTGAGCAGAAGATATAAGAATCAATTCATAATTGTTTTCATTTTAAATATGTACATCAAAGCAGGTGCACATATAGAGGAAGTAGATAAAAAAGCACATTCTTAAGTGCACATGTTGCATCTGATGTTAAGGTATTGGTTTATAGTAGGTAATTTAGTATTTTCTCTCTTCTATTAAACCAACTTGTAAATTAATATATGATATCCACAAAATAAGAATAAAAAACATTAATGTGCATAAACCCATTTGTGTGAATGTGGTAACTTCAAATGGTGGCTGTGTAGAATCACAGCTGCTAAGATACTTTTTATGTTGGCTGTGCATGTTGCTAGTTAATGTTTAATAAACTGCTGTTTAACAGTATAGAAGGTACAGAACAAACTGTACATAATGGTATTTAATATTGCTTATAAGTACTAAGAAATTACTGTTTCCAATAATATGCACATTTATCTCTAAAATATGAACCTTTTCCTTTCTTGTGCAGCAAAATCAAATACACAGTCAAAACATTTCCAAGAGTTAGGACATCCCTAACTTTTTTTTTTTTTTTTGCAATTTAAGTAGTGATGACAAAACCAAATAGTTTTGAGCACAGAAATACATACCAGACATATCATTCTGATTGTCAACTGCAGGCACTTAATCATTAAAGCAGAAACACAACAGGACCCATATTTATCAAACGTTTCAACATATTAGTCTAGAAAATTTTACAAATCTTAAACAGTGGAGTGCAACAATCAGTGCACATCGATGATCCACAATGACTTGTGTTAACTGTTCCTCCAACCCTAATCTTTGAACTTTAATATGATGGGGGTTGATAGCTCCCCTCGCCTGTGGCATTATTAGTAAAAGGGGACTGCTGATAGCCTCCAGGAGCATTACTGGGATAAGCAGGGTATGGAGTGGTTTGGTCATAGGCAGGATCAGTGTAGCCAAGACCAGCCTCACCCACTCCTTGGTGATATCGTCTATAAGCAAACAGGGTAAGCAGTGCCTGGAAACAACAACAACAACATCAACATAAGATTAACCTTGTTTCAAATACAAGAGTTAAACTATGTGCACTGCAGGAGAACTCAGTGCTTACCCACGTCACAATGGAGAAGAAGGAAAAGGCTACTACAGCTCTTGCAGCATCTCCTGGAATGGCCTTATCCAACTTGGTGTGTGACCACTGATTGGCCATGAGGCAGAAACATACAAACCACAAGAACGTCCAAATTCCTAGTAAAAAGTCCAAGTTAAAGTGAATTAATATAAGAAAGAGTAGGAAAATCGGCCATTGTAAGCTATGATCAACTGCTCTTAATCTATAAGAATAAAACTTCAGGTACTTTATATTAGGAAAATACTATTAAGATCTCTAATAATATTTATTACATATGTTTAACGACATAGGCAAGTATCAAAATAGATTGCCCTTACCAGAGAAAACAAGATCACTGATGACAATGTATTTCCTCTCCTTAGCATTACTGATCTGGGGAAAGTAAGCATCCAGAATAATAAAGGCCACACATGCCAGGAAAGCTAGAATTCCAATTGCCGACCCATAACTGCAGGCACTATCATTTTCATTAAACATGCATTTAGGTTGTTGACTCAGTGGTGCGTTGACATAACCTTCTGCAGTGATAGTTGCAAAAACCACTATGGAGCAGAGCTGAAAAACAGAAGAGGGTAGCAGATAAATATGCTTAGCAGAATGAAAGTGTAGTACTTCATAATCATAAAAAAATCTAAGTATAGTGTATTACATACATATTTGTATAGTATTATTTACTTATTTATGTATTCTCCGTTTGATTCATCCGCAAATACTTTATTTTATAATTTAGTTTATATAAAACAGTATATTTACGTTTTATAAATAGTTATAAGAAAGCTACTGTTTTAAATGATTCGTTAGTTAGCCAATTAGTTAACTTTAAAATGCGCAGTACATGCCTGCTCCAGAACCAAGATTGTTCAACACTGTGTAATACCATCCAGGAATTAAGTCCTACTATACCAATGTCAATACTCAATACAGGTGAGTCATGAGTCTAAAGTCACGTGCTTTTATCGGTCGATTACATGCTTCTACATTTAATTTACAAAACCTATATATATACATAACATTGCTGAGAAATGCTCATGTTAACCAACACTAAAGGATCGAAAGCGTGACTGTCATGGGGTGGTACTTTTTCATTAAACAATTCTCAGTTCCTTGTATTCTCGTGTAAGAAGTTAACTAGCGTTAGCAGCTGTCTTTTCTAAGATTGGAGCTAACCTATTTGTTTAGCTACCGAGCTGGCAAACCCACGTTTGTATTATTTAATAATGCAGCTGAAAGAGCCCCGACGAAGCCAACAAGATAATTCTGGTCATATTCAATCTGTTAACACCACTGTCAGCTAACTAGCTACTAACTGGCTTAATAAACAGACGACGACGGTTCTGCATCAGTGACTCGACTAGCTAGCCAACTGTCCAAAGCAACTTTTACCAACGAGAAGCTCACCCAACTCAGCAGGCGAACTATGGTTTGAGGCTGCTTAATAAAGCTCAAACAGTCAAAGGAACCTCCAGCCAGAGATGCACCATATGCACTTGTATCCATTTTGTGATAGTCCTGTCAGGTTTCCTGTAACTTTTAACTTTCTGTTTACTTTTACACTTGTTTCCTGAAAGTCGAGTGCTCCGCCTCTCTAGGAGGTACGCGTCATTAATTTAACGTGGCCAACTGTCAGTTGCAATTCGACCAGTGGCTAGCAGTAAAGTTATATATTTTTGGTCTTTCTTTTTTGAATGTCTAGTGTCTTTCCTAATATCTCTCGTTTTCTAGTCAGAAGCTGCACTATACAAATGCACTTGCGTTAAAATCCACTGAAAAACTACAAGGGACAAGCAAATAATGCTAATTACTGCAGATGTTATTCCAAGTTAGTGATAGACTAATTTACAGCAGAAGCGATTAGGTTATGTTAATTCCTTGAAGATGTGATTGTGTTGAGAGAAATGAGAGAAATAGCCACACTAGACTGATTTGTTTTAATTTTCATAACATAGCTGAAATGAGTCAATTTGAATAGCTTTGTTTGTATTATTCCTCAACTTCACTGAGTTTAACGTGTAATGGATCTTTGTCAGTGGTTAGTGATGAATGAAGTCAGACACTAGAAACTGACACTAGAATGGATCTGATCTGGATTTGTCAGATTAAAGTGAGATCTATTCCAAATGAGCTGCTATCTGGGAAAATGCTGAACCAAGATTTGTTAAGATAAATTTTACAGAAATAAGGTAGAAATTGAATTTACAATAATTGAACCTTTAAAAATGCAGTGCAAATAATACTGAATTAAATTTTTCTCCTGTTAGGATTCATGGTAAAATATTTTCTGAGGAGCACAAATAATTCCAAATTATTGGAATGATTAAAGTAACGATAAAAACAAACATGCTTCATTGTTTTCACTAGATTTAGTCTGTCTGACAGGATTAGAGCATTTGAAAAAAACAGATAGGGGGTCAGTCATTAGCTGGCATGCTTTCACTGGTTATACATTGCGTACCAAGTACAATTTTGGCAGAAAGAGCCTAGCTCCTCCTCAGACATCTCAGACTCCTCCTCTGACACATCAGACTCCTCCTCAGACACCTCAGACTGCTCCTCTGACATCTCAGACAAGCCCAGTCCTTTGTGTGTGTGTGTGTGTGTGTGCATGTGTTTGTGTGCCTGCATGTATTCTTGCATATGGGAGGTGGGGTTTAAAGCACATAAAAAGCACATCATAGAGAACTTCGCACATTTCGCCAAAATGGCATGCAATGTAAGCTTTGCTGTGGACATCCATCAGACAGAACTGGATTCTGAGTAAGTTACAAAATATAACCTCCTTTCTTATTTTGCTAAAAATAACTGTGACAAAATGACTATTTCAAAGTATTTTTGAGACTTAAGTTTTATTTAAGAAAGCTTACCACAATCACTTAAACAAGTCAGCGCTATTTCTTGTTCATGGCTATTTCTGAAATGGGAAGTTAATTCAGAAATTCTATTTGCATCCAGATTTTACATGCTGTTCTCTAATGTGCTTATTACCATTTCCTCATACTTGCACTGAAACTTGTGCATGTTTGTTATTAGTCTTGTGCATTTTGGATTTACTTTTTTCTATTTTTCAGTTATTTCTACCTTATTTAATTTGATTACCATTTCCTTTTACATGAAACCATAACACAGTACCTCCCCTCTTTAGATCTTCAGAGGACGATTACGAATACATCCAAGGATGTCCAATTACAGAAACCAGTTCTAGTATGGATGGAGGTTTTGATACAGTTGAAATGGCCTTACTAGGAGAAACCAGTGGAAGCAGAGTGACACGTATGAGCTGAGTTCTGTTAAACTAAACATTATAATGGAATGTGAAGATTATCTTAATGGATTTATTTGTGCTGCTCTTTAAGTCAAATCAGACAGCTGTCAAAACCTGTGCCTTTGCAAGAAGATATCTGTTAAAATGTCTGTTTGCTGGTCCAGCACATGAGGATATAGAAGAAGATGGGCAGATGAATTCTTTGATGAGGACCCGTCAGTCTGCTGTCACTTTACGTGTCCTGTCTTCCATGCCCAGTCGCTCAATGGGTAAAATGACATTCATGAAAGATGCTGTAGTTTATATTATGAATTGAATTATTGTCATTACTGTAAGGCACAATGGAATAAAAACATGGGTGCATTGTGTATTAAGATATTAACTTACAAAAATTTATGTGGTGTAATGGCAATAAATCAGACCTTTTCAGTAGGAATATTTCCTCAAAAAAATGGACATAATAAATAATGAATTAAACTTAGTTGAAAGGCCCTTGTCATCTTGCAAATGTAATCATGCTATGTAGTAATTAATAACTAGCATTTCCTTTGCCCTACTACTGCTGGTTGAAGCAGAATCATGTTAGCGCAGGGGAAATACACTATATTGCCAAAAGTATTCGCTCACCTTCCTTGACTCACATATGAGCTTAAGTGACATCCCATTCCCACTAGCATTTGTATTTATGTTTCTTTGACATAACATTAGAATGCCCTCTTTCTCTACCACAAGGATGGAGTGGGGCAACTGCTCACACACAGTGCCATCGGCGACAGGTCCCCTCCCAGACCTCCAGAGATGGCAATACCATGGAAACAGAGCTTCATGACCCCTCCCCTGAAGGTTTGGACCAATGTGATTATATATAAACAACCTGCCATTAAACTGACATAAAGTGGCATTTTTTAAAGCATCAAATCTTACATTACTTTCTGGGAGAATGGGCCTATTTGAATGTGTGGTTTTTATGTGTGTATGTTTAGATGTGTATATGGTTGTGTATTTGTGTGGGCAGTGTTTCAGAGACAGAGACTTCTGAGAAACATGAAGTCTGAATCAGATAGTGAGTGTGTACGTCAGCTGCGTAATATGCCTTTAAGTTTGCAAGAGAAATGTGAACTCAGGTATGACATATTTTTTACATGACAAAATTACAGTCCCTGAGGAATAAAAATACAATGCTTATCAAACCAAATATTTTTACAGAGCCCTGGTCTGTTCTGAGAGAGGTGGTGAGGCTCAATGTGCAATGAAAGTTACAAGAAGTAGTCTTGTAAAGGTGAATTTATTTATGGCTCCTTAATCATGGGATACCACTGTTAACATGTTTTAATAAGCTTTAACATGTTTTGCCTTCTTGGTGTGTGGGTGTGTGTGTGTGTGTGTGTGTGTGTGTGTGTGTGTGTGTGTGATCACAGACCCTGCACAGTTTCTGGCAGGGTGCTCTCTCCCTTCTCTTTTCTGTGCACTGTTGGCAGGGGCCACTGAAGCAAGTGAGCGGCCGTTTTGGAACTGGAGTGCTCTCTTATTTTCTCTTCTTGAAGACTCTCATACTCTATAACATTTTCTTCTCTACCATCATCGTCCTCTTCCTGGTCCTACCACAAGTACTTCACAGCTCATCTCAAAGTACCAACATAAACAGGTTCACTGGCTTTGAGATTCTGACTGGCACAGTAAGAATAAATACTTGTCATTTTAAAAGCACTTTCTACACATTAGTATTATAGAAACATTTGTTTGTCACATTTGTTTTATTGAAACATTGTATTTGTATAATCATTATATAACAATGATTATTCTTTTCTCTCAATTAGGGTGTGCTCAGTAACTCTTTATTGTTTTATGGGTACTATAACTATACAAAAGATAACAGCTGTCAACTTACAAACAAAAGTGAATATTGTATGTCAGGAGCATACAATGTACAGCTGGCATACTTACTCATCATTGGAATAGGTCTCTTTGTCACTTGCATCACACTTGTCTACAGGTCTGGTTCTTTGTCTCCCCATATTTAAATATGACAGTTTTTTCTCATAAAGATGGCTACTGAGTTATACTATTTTATTTTCTTGTATAGCGTGTCCAAAACATTAGGGAAGAATTTTCGGATTTTCAAGTCTCATGGGAACTTATCTTTGAAGGTTTTCAGTTCCTGGGATTTTAAAGTTAACAAGAAGATATCTGTTCAACAGCAGTCAGAGAACATCTGCTTACAGCTAAAGGTGAGAGAGATCTGGTCTATGCATGACTAAATGTGTAGCTTGCTATGATCCCTTGAATGTGGATTCAGTATTCAGAATTCTAAGACACGATGTGGTGTATATATTAATAGTATTTGAAACTAGCCTGTGGTTAATAAAAAAAACTCAACACAGGTGTGACAGCGCTGGTGTGTTAAACACTTGTTGAAAGTATCTAAAGAAAAGACCTTAGTGACACAGTTTAGACATTGAAATATTTCTATTATCTTCTATCACATACAACATTTGAAACCATTGAGACTTACAAATGTGTGCATGTATGTTGTGGCAGGAGTTGCTTTGTGAACTTGGCTGTGGAAAGCCGAAGCCAAACCCAAAATTTGGGCTGTGCAGGTTACTCAGTCACTGTACCGCATGGGTGCTTTGCTTGGGCAGCACTGTCTTGTCCATGTTTGCAATCAACTACTTCACTCAAGAGGTATGAAATTTGGCAAAGGGTATGAAAACTGCCCTTCAAAATGCTGTTCATCCACAGCTAATGAGAGAGCAATATCCCAATAGCAATACCTTGCAGATATTGTTGATGTGAAAATGTGGTTATGTTATGGTTGTGGTGAAGAACTAATTACTGTAATGTAACAGTCACAAATGAAGATGACTTTCTCTCTGTTTTTCTTTCTTTTCATGTATAGTTCATGATCAGTGGAAGTCCAGCACATGAAACAGAGTTTCTGCAACTTCCTTTTCTAGTGTGCTGTGTGAATCAGCTGCTGCCTACTGTTTTCAACATGATTGCATGTTTTGAGATCTATGATTCAATGAGTGTTTGTATCTATGTTTCCATCATAAGGTGAACTGTCACCTTTTAAATTTGCTCTTCCCTTTTCATATTTATGCTTGCTTTGCAAATGTGCCAAATCTTATCTCAGTTTATAATAGGACTTAGAAATCTTGCAGAATATAATGAGCATACTTGAGAATTAATTCCCAAAATTAGCAATTCCCAAATTGACACCCAAATTATCATCTGTGCTGCCATTGGACACAAAAGCTATATCCTCTCTTGCCTTCCAGAGCTGTTTATCTTCACTCAAGTTCACCTCATCAGAAGGATCTCTGAAAGTCTTTGTTATTAAACAGTCTCAGTCCACAGTCTGAATCAAGAGAACAGAATATGGGATGTCTATTTTAAAACAGCACTGTATACATAAAACTGAACTGAAATAAACTGCTGGTCTGGGCAGCGATGCAGCATATTTCACCAGCTAGAGCTCACAACATAGAAGCTCTTTGCTAGCTCTGTCTGAATGTACTGTTTCTCTGGAAACCTTATATATAACTTGTATTTAAAGTGGGGTAACTACGATTGGCTTATATAAATATGTCTTAAATCTTTACTTCCTTCTTTGTAGAAATTTGCTATTCAAAGGGTGCACTGTGGGTCTTCTTTGCTACCACTGGCTGAACAGCATGACTGCACAATCAAAAAAAGATGTAAGAAACATTGTGGTAAAGTTTAGCACCTTTGCCTGACAACTACAAGAACAGCACTGTAGCCTATAATGTTTGTAGTATTTTCAAAAGTGTATACTTTCATTAATTTCATTAAATAATTTAAATAAATTAATTATTTTTCTAACAGTGTTTCTTTTTTCATGATCAGTGCTGGGAGACATTTGTTGGACAGGAGCTTTATCGCCTCCTGTTAATGGACATGGTCTTTGCTGTGCTGTACACTATCTTTGGAGAGCTTCTTTGGAGGTTTGTTAATTTAATTATCTTTCTAAAAGGGGCTACAACAGTAAAATAGGAAGAAACATCTTCAGGATTATAACACAAGTCCAGTTAACTTTATTTACTGCTAGATCATCCACTGACTATGAATATCTCAGAGATACTAACAGTAACTCTGCTGTCTTACTGCATCCACAGACTCATCTCCCAAGGAGTGTTAATGAGAAAGAGAAAGCCAGCTTTTGATATTGCACGGAATGTTTTAGAGCTCATTTATGGCCAGACCCTTGCTTGGTAAAGTCACTAAATGCATGAATTATACAGCATGTAAAGCCAATCTTTAGATTTAACATCTTACTTTTATTTCCTTTTTTCAGACTTGAATCACTTGCAAACTTTTGATGTCTTTCAATCCTTGTTTTTTAAACAGGATTGGAGTGCTGTTCATACCACTGCTGCCTGCAATTCAGATTGTGAAACTGATGTTTTTATTTTACATGAAAAGGGTACATTCACATTCCCTTGAAAATTAATACATTGTACTTATATTAAACATTGTAATAGCACATAGCACTATCCATAGTATGTTTCAGTGAGCTTAGATACTCAGTAATGTCTTGTTGTCATATAATGACAGGCTAGTTTGATGACGAACTGCCAAGCACCCAGGAAGCCATGGAGGTCCACCCAGATGAGCAGTCTATTCATGTTACTCCTGTGGTTTCCCTCATATATTGGAGCTGCAGTGTTTGTAACATACACTATGTGGAGGTGTGAATTTTCAGGCCTGACTTGAGGCCCTTTCGTGTTGCCTCACCCTCCCATGAACACACACATGCACAGTGCCACACACCAATATAAAACTTGTTTCACTGAAGCAAAACATCTGTGATTACTTCCAGTACTGGGAGTTATACAGTGGTGCATTTCCTTTGCCCTACTACTGCTGATTGAACCAGAATCATGTTAGCGCAGGGGAAATACACTATATTGCCAAAAGTATTCGCTCACCTTCCTTGACTCACATATGAGCTTAAGTGACATCCCATTCCTAA
>JAOXYF010000001.1:20705827-20726029 GCA_028565775.1 Sternarchorhynchus goeldii | reverse complement strand
TCTTTATGGACCTTGCTTTGTGTACTGGTGCACAGTCATTTGGATGGGTGAGTGAATACTTTTGGCAATATAGTGTACCAAGCAGCTGCCTGGTGACCTGTAGGACTTGGGTTTAGATCATCCCTAGGTTTAAATCACAAATTCAGGATTCCATGGGTCCTTATTAATCAGCATATCTGTTGTCTCAGCGTCACGCCATCGTCAAATTGTGGGCCTTTCAAGAATCTGACGAGTATGTTCTTCTTAGTCAGGGAGAGCAAGGACCTGGCCTCATTCAACTGGGCATATAAACACTTTGTTGACAACCGTCTCTTCCTCTTCATCACATCAGCATTCTTCATGTGAGTGTGGGGTGGTCAAGAATGGCTGGCCTCAAATTAGTTTTCATGGATTTTTCCTTAATCACTTTTATTCGGATGTGACAATTAAGTCTCCTGTCCCTTCCCAGACTCATAATTTACATTCACACTCAAGCTGTGGATGGCCAAAAAATTCAAATAGTCTTATTGCAGGAGCAGATTAACAAGGTATGTGTACAAGAAAATCAGTCTCCAATTCAAAATGTGGACATTTTACATGTCCCAAGTGGACATTTGATCAAAATGTATTCATTTTACTTCTCTTTATGTTTTTTTTTTTCTAGGAGGTTGAAGATAAGAAATTCCTCATAGACAAGTTGCAGGCACTCTGTGACCAGCAAGAACATTCATAAGTTAAATATGTTTTACAGAGGTACTTGGTATAGTTAAATGTTTTACAGAGGTACATTTGTAGTTTCTTCAGTCTTGAAGGTGAAGGGTTTTTTTAGAGCATTTCCTGAAATAGTAATGCTTATCTGACAGTGAAAACTGGAACACAAATGCAAAAACTGCTTAGGCACCTAAATAGCTGTTGTATTTTTGGGATTATTTACTTTTCATTTGTAGTCACGTATTTAATTTAAAAATTTATTCCCCGCAGTGTTGTTATTCATAAGATACTTCAAAAAAACTTTTTGCTTATGTGTGTGCTTATGCTTCATGGCTGGGATTATGGTTTTCATTGTTGTCTTTAGGAAATTATTAAATAATTAAAAATATTTACAAAAACTACTTCATGTAACAATCAAGTATGAGGGTCAGATGTAACATGCAAAGCAATGTGCAATCACAAAACAGCTTGGGAATCTAGCAGAAGTGGTGAACAACTGATAGACCAGACTTGCTAGCCGCAGAGTATACGCTGATTCTAAGAAAGTAGTATTCTGTGAGTCAACAACAAGGCACTCTTTGTACGTTGCTGTGGATAAGAGCGTCTGCTAAATGCTGTAAATGTAAATGGGTAGTATGCCATTATCTATTAAAATGGGTGTTAGTGGTGATTAGACGAATATTCATTATTATGAAAGATTTCAATCACTTCAACCCTACATCTAACCTCCAACATTCTAAGCAACAACTTGGATATAAACTTGCATATATTGTTATCTCCCTTTCACTTTTATTTCAGGGTTCATATAGAGGATGGGAAAGGAGACTGGGACTGAAATACAACTAATTATGGAACATCCTTCACTGTTCTGGTTATCATGAACAAGAGGCATCTTTAGTGTGATATAACGTACCATGGAAATACCCTTAAAGCCACAAAACTATGCTTTACACCCACACTGCCAGATACTCTGACATATTTTTAAAGCACAGCAACACTGGTAGATGCTTTTTTTTTAACATTTAATAATGTTAGTTTTAATTAGAGTTCTTAATCTCTTTCACTATACACATGGTATAGGCTGCCAACTGCCTGTGTGTTTTTCATTCACTGTTCTCTAGTAAGGTAATCCCAAATGCCATAAATGTAAATGTAATACAGAACGTCTGTCTGAAAGAAAACAATAATTATAGCTTCCAAATTGCAAAACTTATTTGGTCTAATTTATTTAATTATTAAACAACTCACAGTTACGTTTATTTGTGAACAAAAAGTAAGATTTAGGTAGGATGTTCGCCAACTGTGATTGTAAAACGCCAGTGGAGTTTACAAGAAGTGCATGCTGTCACCGTTAGAGGGCAGCACTTCAAGCTTAACGTTTAGTAATTGAGAAAGAAGAAGTCGGCGCAACCAACGATAGAAGCGGCGCGGTTATATCGAAATAATGGCTGGTACGGAGCACGAAATAGTCTTCAAGAAGGTAACTACTGTGTTTTTTCTGTTAGCCAACTGTGTAAGATGTAGCGCACGAGCAGCCCATGATAAATGCCGGTTGTTTCCAAGGCTGATAATTTAACAGCTAGCTGGCTAAGCTGCTTATTCATCTTATCTCTTGTAGGAGACGGTCAGCAAAGTTTTGTCGATGTTCTTCAAAGACGAGAAAACCAAACGTATGCATCTCCAGAATTCAGACTTTAAAACGAGCATATACATGGTGTATGCATATAGTAAACAATTTAACTAGATAGCTAGCTAACGAAATTTTCCTTACTTTGCATCAGTCAGTAGCGATGCTGTCAGTCTCATGGCCGAGATGCTGAAGATTTTCGCTGTCGGTAAGCCAGTATTCAGTATGTAAAAAAATAGGTAGCTATTTTACACGTAGATTAGGTTAACTTGGAAAATATTATTGTCATATATGTTCTTGCCTACTTAAATGTTTGCTTTGAGCTAGCTAGCGATCTGGTCATGTGTTACACTTTGTGTACGTCTTCCAGAAGCGATACGGAGAGCAATAAAACAGGCAGAAAACGAGGGCTGCGATGTTGTGGATTTGGAGCACGTTGAAAAGATTTTACCTGAACTGGTAGGTAACGTCATAGCCTGTGCGTACAAGTACACTGAAACTGGTTCTCTACGTTTAAGAGAAATTATATTTAAACCTTGTTAACAAGCTATTTTTTGTTTGTTTTCGCTAGTCACTGAAAGTCACTGAAATACACAGAGATGGCTTGAATGGCAGGCTGAAAGTCAGTCATTTAAATCATATTTGACTGAGCATATTGAATTGCAGCGGGATTAAATTGTATGTTTACAGTGCATTAAGCAGTCGTGACAAGTGCCATTAGACTAATGCTTAAAACAGCAATCTCTAAAAAAAAAAGGCTTTCCTTACACCTCTCATTAAAATCAAACATTGATTGTTTTTCAACACAGCCCTCATTAAATTATTGTTTCCTCATCATTTATATGTGCTACTTCTCTGCAGCTTCACTGTGGGCTCAGAAAGACATGGGATGAGAGTTCTTGATGTTGGATTACAGAATAGCAACACTTTCATTTTACAATAAAAGCATATTAAGTCCAGCCTTTTTAGTAATACTGCTTGTAGTCTCATTTCCCCTGGTTTACAGGGTTGCCCCCATTAGATTGTGCTCAGATAAAAGCTGCAAAGAAAAGGTGAATTTCTCAGTTCTTTAGCTTTCAGCGGGTTGTGTCATGTACAGGTATAAATGATGGGCAGACATACATTTTCGTAAGGTCTAGTTTGGAGAAGAGGTGATCCTGTTACAGTCAATGGAACTAAACAGTAATGGGGATAATGTACCACTTTTCTACATCTTGCAGCTTTAATTGAGCTTCAAATGCTCTGATTTATTTGTTCACTTTGTTCTTTGTTACATTGTATGTTTAATCTCAATTATTGAATCAAGACCATATTCACTTGTTATTCTCTTGCAGCTTTTGGATTTCTGATGAGTCACTAGATGGCGCTATAGTTTTGATCAACAGGCAATGTGGACTTTTGTCAGGTTGTAAAAGCATTTTAAACAGTTGTACTACAGATTTATCCTACAGTTGTAATGTATTGTATGTCAAATAAATGTATGTACAACAGACTGATGAACCATTTCTACTGTTTAAAAAAATCAAGAAACTATTCAAATCAAGTCAAGATTACACTAAATTTAAAGAAACGAAAACCCACCCAGTCTGAGCATGCTTGGGGTTGAGTGCTTTTGCTGCAGCATGGTAAGATAACTTCAGCCTCATGGCTCTGTCAGCCACCTGGGCAGGGCAGGTGCCTCCAGTATGCTCCCCTCCTCTCACCCATCAAAGCCTCACGAAGCAGTTGGAAGTAATCAGAGTAATAAGAGAAGCAGCGAGGCCCTTAGATGATAAGTGCCAGGAAAAAGGACTTACTGCGCTCCCCCCAATCCCCTCCAACACTTTGAAGTTAACCCCCTTTTTTTTGCTGGCCTGTGATGTTGTTTTGTTAAAGGTGTCCTGGAGGTGAGGGGGCAGCAGATGGAATATGTGTGTGACAGGGTTTATCAGCCTGTTTGAAACTGCGCTGGCCACACAGCTGGTGGGTGCAATGGAACAGAACATTATCATACATGTTAATAGAAGTGTAAATTGGCAGATGGCCAAATAAGGAGGTAGGTAGGTGGGTGTCAGTGAATGTTTTGCATATTTGAGATAGCACCGACAGATATTTTTCCACTTTCGTCAACAAGATGTTTAATTGCTGTCCTCTGCAGAAAGATGCTGGCAGTTCTTCAGTGATGGGTTTGATACCCAGATATATTTTCTATTTTTGGATGCACTATAGTGGTGGCCAACCAGTGTTAGTACTGGTGTTGTGGAAGGTTTTTTGTTCGTGTGTTTTTTTAAATAGATGACCCAGATTTCAAATAGATTCAAACTTCAGAGAAAACAAATATTGAGCTTACATATGGAGTTTGATGAAATATAAAACTTCTAATGAAGCGTGGGTTTATTTTACTACCTTGTACATTTCTGCACATTGTGGGGAGTGAGTGTATATAAACAGACAGGAAGGTTGTGAAGTACATTAAACTACTCATTCTTAAGTTATCCAGTAATGGAAGAATGAGTAGTTTAACATCATGTTGATTGCACATGAGCTTTTTGAACTTGAAATGGGATTCAGTTCTGTTCCCTGTGAAAACCTTTGAGCATTTTGTGTCACTCTGTTTTATATACTGTATATGTATGTGTACGTGTGTCTTAAGAAAATCACTGAGATTTTCCTTTGAGAATTCCAAGCATTTTCCAGATGTTCTGTAGTTCTGTTTAAGGCAAGAGCACATCAGCATTTTCTGCAGGGTACGTCTTGGCCAAAGATGGGATAGTTTTGGCACGTTCCCAGTATAATGAGAAAGAAGACTATCCAGCACCCAGGGAAAGAGTGGTGAAAATTTGGACCTGTGACTTTTACTTTTGAAATGGCATTCTAACTCTTTCCTTGTTGTGTAAATTCAGAAGTACTGTGTACAACCATACTGTAGAGAAGGTATTGTACTGTAACCATACTGTAGAGAAGGTATTGTACTGTAACCATACTGTAGAGAAGGTAACTCATGACTTTGGTAAACTCTTTGGCACACTAAATGGTTTGCTTTTTTGATTGTAGTCACATTATCACAAAAAAACATTGTAGATACTTTGCCCTCACCTTTCTGTGAGTTTAACACTGTCTCTTCACATCAGCTGTTAATTACTTTACCATCATAGCTTGAGATGTTCCATATAGTGGTTTTACTTTGTATTCCATTGCTGAGAATAACTGGGAGAATGGCTACTGCAGGTGTGCACCCACATTATGGCATTACAAATTACTTTTTTTTCCAAGCCACAAGAATGTTTAGTGCCCTTTTTTATTTGTGACACAGTAGTTACTGTTGTGTCTCATGAAGCTGGGTATATTGCTTAGCTAGGTAGATTTGGTTAAAATTTACCCATGGGTTTTTACGGGAGTGATGCATGCCTAACTTGTGTGAATGTTAAGTTCTGAATTATGGACTTTAAAGCATTTTTGGACCAATGAGTTGTCAGGTTTCTGGAGAATTTTATAGAATGGGCCTCGTCAGGCTTTGAAAATCCCATGAATTTTTAGGAGTACAAGTTATGAGATGGGCCCTTTGAAAATATTTTTAGAGAACGGCATGGTGCCACAGTACTTTATTTAAATACTAGAGTATGTGGAGTACATAAGAGTTGTACTTGTATGCAACTGTTATATGTATTCACCATTTATTTAGTAATTCAAATGTGTATATTTTTTTCCTCATAGAAAGCATGATTTTTTTACACATAGCTAAGCAGAACTTTGTTATTGATCTTTTATTAAATATTAGGATTGTCATCTTGGCTGAATACGTTTTTTGCACAGTTTAAATAATTTGCACAGATGAGATCTTCTATTCCCGTATAGATGGATAAATATATGCATGCATGCATGCATACATTATTGATCCCAAAGGGAAATTCAAGGTTCAATATTGTAGTAACGTCAAGGTCACTGTTTGATTCCAAGGGAGCAGATTTGCTGTCTAGTGAGTATTTAAGTTGCTCTGGAAAAGAGCTTCTGCTAAATGCTGAAAACATAAAAACATTCTGGTTTTAATGCTCACATTTTTCCTGTCAAGGAAATGTAAATTCTCATCATAAACTATGCCGAAATGGACATTATGTATATGCATTAAATCAAATCAAATCAAAAAAGAAAATGTACCAAAACAAGTGCATTATTCAGAATGAAATATTTCATACTGAAACAGTTAATGTTCAAATTCTTAGGTAATTTTTGACAACTACATGTATTTTTTAAAAACCAGAAACTGGTTTACCAGAAATATATATACACACAAATATTGTTGTAAGAGTTTGAGGAGGTTTGAGTAAGTTTAAGACATGAACATTCAAGCAGTGTACTCATTCTCAGGTCCTTTATGAATTTAAATTCTGAGATAAAGATTTTATGTGCTAATCATATTGATTCTACAAAGCTCTAATATGGTAAATCAGCTTTTATTAAATGGTTTGGCTTGAATTACAGAACAAAAGAACAATTGATTGACAGTGAACTCCGAAGAGCACAAGGGCATGAGTAAACCTCTTCTTGTGGGGTGTTTCGCAGAAAAGTCTCTTCGCTGTGTGACTGGACCAGAAGGCCCACTTCATGCAGACTCTGAGGTGCCTTCTCTTTGCGGCTGCCCAGCCACTGGCTTCATTTAACGTGCCGATAAAAGCACACCTGGCTGCTACAGCCACTTAGGTACTAGTATGAGATCATTACTAGCTGTTTAAGGTGCTTGGCTGTTAGTCTGGAGTTGAAGTTGACCTTCTGCTGTGCTCTGTTGATTGGCTGGCACTCTTGACCTACTGTTGTGCTCTGTTGATTGGCTGGCACTCTTGACCTTCTGCTTTGCTCTGTTGATTGGCTGGCACTCTTGGAACCACAGGGGGTGGAAAAGACTCTTCCGGAACAAGTGAGGTGGATGATGGGGTCGGTGACCTTGGCATGCAACTGAGGAGAAGGAAAGCACAGAGAGGATGAACAATTAGAGACTCTAAGTGGGTTATTTCTGAAGCCATCCTTCCTGTAACTTTAGCATAACCCCACTTTTTAGGTTTTGGGTGCATAGAATAAAAATAAGGAAACTTTGCATAACAGTCTGGAACCACAATCGTCGAATTAGTTTTGAGAAGCACAAGACTATATATATATTACCTGAAGTTATCTAAACTCTCAGAACTTCAGATTTGTTTATCTATCAATGTGTTGTTATAGTTGGTTGTGTTTGTAACAGAAAAATACTTCGGACCGATTTCTCTGAAATATCAGCATATTAGCCTTCAGAGTTGGCAAAAGAAATTTATCACAGTTTAAATACTTGCTTAGACATGTAATAAAGCATGATTTTAATACTCTAGACTGTAGATTCTGATCTTTACTGTTGTACCCCACACTTGAAAATTAAAAGTAACTGTAAAAGAAGACCATGTGTAAGTGTTTTAAAGACATTTTACGAAACAATTAGTGTTTCAAGTTTTGTCCAGAGGATGGCACTAATGAGTAACTTTTGCCCATCCTTTAGTACAGCTTTTGAAAAATGCATGCACTAGTTCTGAGCTAATGTTCTTTTCTGCCACTACATAGAGGAAATAGTCACAGGTTTATTTATTTATTTTATTTTTTTTTTACCCAACTGCAGGTGCTCCTGGCTATCTGACAAATAACATGCCTTTAATTCATAAATACATTTCTTGGGAGAAAAAAGTGCACAATAGGATGGCCAGTCTGACCAGTCTGATGATTACTAATGGTGTACACAGTGTATATCTGGGTTTCTAAGTGGAATGTTATCCCTCAAGTTACAAATGCATGTAACGGAAAAGAGGGATGGGATGAGACTGGAAATAATTGGGTGATGCCTGATTTTCCATTTTTTTTTTCTTTTCTTAAACAGAACTTCATCTGTATGGAAAGAAAATTTGGTGGTAATTTGGGTTTCTGTAATGTGGTACTCTGCCTAATTGCATGTTCAAGTTGATTGGACACACAAGTCACCTAGTACTCTCATGCAAACCTGCTAACCATTTTGGTATGAATCTGAAAGTAAACCGAGATTTTCTCGAGAGGTTGGTACGCTCAAAACACACATCCCCTTACACATAAAAAAAGTCAGAGGTGTGGGAGTTGAAGGGAAACTGATGAGCTTTGAAAAGTTTTATTTCCATTTATGACAAAATACGAAGAACAGGGCATTTGAAAGCACCCCAAACTCCATATAGCAGAAAACCTGATTAAACAAAGACTGAATCACAGTGGTAATTAACCAACAAGTTTTGGCTTCTGAACTGAAATAAAGCAGAACCTTTGGAACAGGTTTGTCTGAGGGAGGAAGTGGGCAAGTTATTTCAAATCTGCCATAATGCAGCAGTCTTGACTGAGAGCAAGAAGCCAGCCAGATGCAAGGCTGCCCCCACTGACAGAGTGCCATGAATATAATCATCAATAATGTTGTGAAGACAACAGCTGAAGACAAGAGTTATGAAAGCTTTGCAAGTTTGTAGTCTCAGGTGTCTGTGACGATTATATTTTCCTCACACTTCACCTCTTCTTTCTTGATCATGGGGTGCTGCTGCCTTACAGACATGAAAACTAAACGCAGTAGCGCAGATCAAATCTCAGTGAGCTGTAATTTACAAAAACCTGCTCCTTTGAAAAAACGGTTATAAATTTGTGATGCCTTCAAAGGAGCCGCCTTTGCATTTATCTTATTGTCTGTACCACAAAAGGACTGCGGCCTGGTATACTGCCACTTAAATCACTGACTGGTCTGATCTTCTTGGAAAACTTCTCAGAATACACTGGGACAAAGAGCAGGACAAGAGGCCAGTTGAATGGACCTGGATTCAGGGAGTGTGTGTGGGGGGGGGGGGTGCTGTGTGACTTGACAGGCTATCTGCTATGCATGGCTTCTTTCTGGTCTTCAGAACTGTTGTTATGCTACAGCCTCTGTAGAGTGTTGGTGCTAAATTGTCAGTCCTTCCCAATAGTTCGGATATAAGTAACTGACCTTATACATAACAGGTCAGTGTTACTGCAGGCTTACCGAGCTCTAACATACCTGATTCCTACTGATGATTCAGGTTTCTGTCTTAGTTGTATTGGCTGTGTAGGGTTTTTCTTTTTGGTTAGTGTTAAAACTTGTAGCCACACTTGCTATCCTCAGATAAGGTTACTTACCCCTAGATGAATGAGGATGAGGGTGCAAAAAAATGGCAGTGATGTAGGTTACAAAGCAAAGCTTTATCAAAGCTCCTGTTTATGTTTATCCACTTACAATAGAAAACACATTTTAAGCATGTTGCTGAATAGTGGGTTTTCTTGGTTTGTAACTCATTTGTTTTGTACTATTGAAGGCCAACTTGCTCTCCTGGAAATGAGGCTTTCTTCACGTTTGTTTAACAGAATTCCTCAAAGGACACCAATGAGAGTACAATTTCCTTGATCTATGAGTGAGTGCTCAGAAAGAAAGGATGGAGACTTCCTCTGAAACCACTGCCCCTGCCATCCACTGAGGTGTGACCCTGAATCAGGAACTCTTTTGAGAGGTTCTCTCAATTTGTTAACTTAATTCAGAACAGTGTGGTAATGTTTACCATGGCCGTAAAAGGTTTAAAAGCTGGCCTACAGTATATAGTATAAAATATTTTGAATATATCATAGTTTGATCATTTAGTAATTTTGATGTACTCCAGCAAATTAGGTTTACAAGAAAACTGACAGAGTTTAAAGTGCAGAATGTCAATGTTAATTCAAGATTTTGCACAGTTGTGGGTTTTTTTTAATCACTAGTCCTTCCTATAGTTACTGGGACAAATTAACATGTTTTAGTACTTGTTTCCCAAAGTATAGCAATCAAATGCCTTTATCAAGTGTGTGACTCATGAATGACATTACTGCTGGGTAACTTCACTGGTAAAGCACTGCCTCACCTGCTAAGTAGTTCCAGCTTGTTTTGTTTTGATAACCCAACCCTGTGAGGTATACTAATTTGAAAAATCAGTGCAATTTTTATTGAATTTAAGGATGATCTTTTTAATAAAACCTTTATTGGTGGTATTAAGATTATAATGAATCAAAACGAGATATGAGGCTCTTGGTTAGATTTTAATAGTTTGGCTGTGAGTAAAGACCCATGAGCCCGTTCTAGCTACACGTGCCTGGACCACCGTACTTCATGCTGGAAAACGAAAAGCCACTGTCTTTTTCCGCCACTCTTCTTTGTTCCATCACTCTAGAACAGGTTAATAGAAATGCAACCTTCTACTATTTGTAGTTTTCTGGGCTGGATATTTTGGCTCTTTAAATTTTTTTATACCAATTTACAATTGCATTGGCATGTGGTGTTAGAGACTGTTTTTTTTATTTTGGTCATTTAACATACATTTATACAGTAACAAACATTTGCCTGTTTTATAAGGCATGAAATAAAAAAAAAAGTGTAATGTGTGTTATTAAATATATCATGATTCCAGGCAGCATCTTGCACAGAAGCCAAGAGGCTGTTTTTTTTTTTTTTTTTCCTTCAGTTGTTCACCTTTGTTGTTTGGAGGTGCCACACAAATTGCTTTAGAAGAAAACCAGATGGTCTGCAGTGGTTTTGTGTGGTTCTCCTCTGGAACAGCTCATTTTAGCCTTTTACTGCTGTACATTTCAGGAGTATATTGCAGGTGCAGTGTAACAATCTACATCTTTTTTGTGAATAGATAGATCAAGTCCCAGATAACATTTGGGAAGGCAAAGTACAAATGCAAAGTGTTCACTCTGTGATGCCAAAATCCCTCATGCTTTGATCAGTGATGGGGTTTGATAAGAGAAAGATGGACATATTCTCTGCCATATGGTCATGTATACAAAGGGGCTAATTTTGCACTTCAAACAGCTATTAAATAATGAAATGGTGGAGGGTCAAGGAGAGGTCTATGACGACAACCGTTTATTTTTGCTTGCTCTCCTTTCATTTTTATGAATGAGTTCCCATGGGTCAGTGTTGCTGACCGAGGTGCACAAATTGGATCGGATGCTTAGTATTTGTGACTGTGGTTACGGTATATCGTCTTCCTCAATCTCTCTTGATTGTGAAAATATTGCTGAAATATTAAAAGAAAGACTAAGCCTTTTCAAACAATGTTAAAACAAACCCATGTGTGCATCATTGAATTTTAGAGGGGGGAACTCTGGCTTGTCGATCTACAGCTGAGTAAACTATTTAAGTCGATCCTGTGTAGATACAGACATGATCTTAGAGATGGGAAAACCTAAAAAATGTGGTAATGATAGTCAAGCACAGTTATATCTGACTCTGAGACTTCCTTCTATTATTTCATCCAGTGTTTGAAGTACTGAATTTAAATTTTTGCACTTTAAGCTCCAAATCCCCTTTTTCATTGATGCGATTACCTTAAAAGGATTTAAAGAAGCCTGACTTGGACATCATTTTGAGATTAAAATGCACAAATCTGTGTAGTGGATGCATGGTATCTTGACTTAATAAGTGACGGATTATTTGTCTTCACAGTGTGGCTATGTTCTACCTACTACAACATGAGTCTCTAGACAGTTTAATCTGTTATATCTCAAGTTATGCTTGTCAGAGAAAAGCAACCTTGAACAAACTTCAATTAGGTTTGAAGTAGCTCCCTGGTAGATTCAATTTAAATTCACTCTGACATCATTTAGGGCTATTAGGCCAACGTCTGACGACAATGAGAATTCGATCTAAAACTGTAAACGAATTCTTCAAATATTTTATCCAAAACTTAATAAACAATAATGTCAAAGTAAAAAATGTCATTTATTGTTATTGTTCTTAAGAACATGTATTTGGGGAAAAAAAAATCGGATTGGCAAAGACTATGGTGATCATAACATGCAACCTATTAACTGTTGTGACAGTGACAGTGTTACCAGGTCGAGCCACCTATGTGACCATCAAGATGAAGTATATAAACTGGGCATCTCCAATAACTGGACCGTTTCAGTAACTGATGCCAGCATACAGCATACAAATCACAAGAAGAGCTTCTGATTGTTGGTCGTCTTGGTGTCTATAAGATGGTGCTGATATAACAGTTTGTACATTTTTCACTTGCAGATTTCTGTGACGCTGCCTTACCAGAGGCAGCCTCCTAAATCCTGCTTCCCAGGCAGGGGAGGCCCTGCTGGCTTTTGATGGGCACTGGGATTGAACGCCTTGGTGGGGTTGTGAGGCTGTGGTGGTATCTTTGTAAGGGGCACAGGACACACATAAAAGCACCCAACAAAGGGGCATGTACCCTTTAACTATGAGAGAGGTCAAAACCATGGGCCTATTGAGGGCTGCATATCCCACTGCGAATATAGCATACAACTTCAGCTGCTATGGCAGCTCTTTCATTTTACCTGCTTTTGTGCAGTAGAGCATGCGTGTTTGCTATACTCACACGTACACACGCAGAAACACAAATGGACATTGGCCCACACATCGAATGATAAACAGCAAACAAAGAATATAAAATAACAATGACATCATGTGAGTCCCATGCCAAATTAAAGATGGGCCACATAGTTCACAGTCTCACATGGAGCCCTCTGCCCCCCAAAGCTCACTGCTATTACTTTGATTCTTTATTTCTCAGTGTGTCCTTTCTTTTCTCGTAACAACCACCCCCTGCCATTAAGTTCAGCTGATGGAAGCTCTTTTGTCCACAAGCACCCAGGCAACAACATCAAAGGCTTGCTGCGTACAAATGAAGGTTGACTAAAAACAAGATCAAACCAAACAAAAAAAAATTAAAGAGTTCCCAAAGAATCTGCTGGGTATTTCTGTCAAAACTTCAATAAGATAGGAAGGCTGAGAAAAAATGGGAACATGGAGAGTAAAGACTGAAAACAAACCAGTGGTTTAACACTAACAATCTCAATAGCTGGCCTTCATTATTGTTACAGTAAATAGTAACAATAGTTTAACTGTTAACAACCTCTTATGATGATGTGCTTTATTGGCGACAATTACAGGAAATGGTTATTTTACCTTTTCATTTGGAAATTAGAAAATCGCTCCCACTTTTACTTTGTATTTGTATACATTTGCACATAGAACTTTTATTCAGCTTTTTTGTTTAAAGAAAAAAGTTACCCTTGCTTTAATAAAAAATGTTTTATATGCAAACTAAAAACTATGTTTTACCAACATTCAAATTAAAATCATCCATAGATTAATCTGTGATGATTCATGGTGGAAAAACGTTTTTTGAAAACCATTCAAAATTAATCAAATATGAGTGAAAAGTGATCTTTTAACCCTGATCTATAATCTGCTAAATGTAAAAATCTTTTTTTGTGATGCCAGTGAAAGTAAACGAGGATCTACTTCATAACTTACTAGTTCTTTGATTAAGAAAAGAACTAAATAGAACTTTTATATTAGCCTTGTTTTTATAGACAAGAGCTGAAATAATACCAGTACCTTGTTATTTTTATAAAGTAGTCAAATGCACTATGTATTAGTTCCATACAATGTAATGCTCAGTTAAATTTACTTGTATAGTGGAAACAAGAATGTAGGGAGTTTTACAACAATGTTAATTACATGCACAATTTAGAAACATTACACTTTGTTAGATATTACATAAATATCCAAACATTATGTTAATATGCATACATTACAGTGCCTTTCAGTTAGGATGTAGACTTTGTGACGATGACGGCATGAATTATCTTAAAATACACAGTGAAAAATGGATTTATATTAAATTTATATTGGAATTCTCTTCTGAAATCAGTAACCTATAGCCCTGTATGGCATAAGTAATGTTAAAGGCATGGCAGATAAGTCTTCAGCTGTCACCAATATGCAGTGCAGGGTGAATTTTAATACAACTCAAAGTTGGTATAAAGGTGAAAGGTTAAATATCTGTAATGCCTGCCTGCCGTCCATGTGTTAGACTGGCTGCCGACTGAGATGCTGGCTCCAGGTTGGCTTGTCTGCTCTCTGCCTGTTTGGCTAGCTGACATTTAACAACAGTGGCTCCAGATCGGCCGCCAGTGCGGCGCAAGCCCTCTCTTCAGCCCAGCGACAGAGACGCTCCTCCATCCGGCCCCGGCTTGTAATTAACAAGCCAGACCTCAAAGTGCACAACATTTCAATCTTAATGGTAGGCTTCTTTCCAAGAACCTGGTTTAATACTAACGCAGTGGCCATAAAGCAGTGCTGTGGACAGAGAGGAAGAGAGATATTAAGGCAACAAAGCACATGTGGATTAGGGGTTCGCTGTCCCTTTGTAGCACTGAGTGGTAAATGCACACCATCAAAATAATAACTTTATTTGAGTCTCCCTCATTGTCTTGTCCTTGGCTCTATATTAAGTCTGCACAACAATGTTCAAACGCGGAGACAGGAAAATGTCTGAAAGCCATGGGGAGAAAATGAATGCAGTTCATGTTTAGAGGGCATGTTGTGCGATTAAGGGAAGCCCACATCAAAAAGTGCGGCTTCAGAAACCACCACTTGAAAAACAAGGCGCTTCTTCTTTGTGGAGCTGTGGAGAGTACGGGAGGTGTTGTTTTTAAAGAGGACCAAGCCCATGTTAACAGTTTCCTGGAGCGATATGAGTCAGGGGACAAACATATACAAAAACAGAGTCTTGTTGAGCAAAAAGAAGACATGCAAACAGTAATTTGTTTGGAGGACAAACATAGCTTAGAAGAAACTCCAAAACTTCAAAGGGCACAAAGCCCTTGGGCTGTAGGTCTCAGGGCAAGACTGCAACAGCCTAAAGATTGGCATTTTAGTACTACCACACAACTCCTTCCAGTTTATAATCACTATTAACTTTATTGGCTCAAACATTAAGCTCCAGATATTTTAACATATTTGTGACTAGTTAGTATATATAAAAGTAACAATGGCTGTTCGTGCCATTCGAGCCAGAGTTGAAATGCTGGGAAATTTATGTCAGTTTGTTGGCACTGGACCCAGTAAAATTGCCAATAACATTCTTATAGCTAGATTCAAGCATGAACGAGAGCCAGAATGCCGCAGAGAGGATGACATTCTCAATTATGTATTGCCCTGCATAGCTTTACGCTTCAACATAGCTTCTCTGTACTGCGTTACATTATTTTCTGTTGCTCTTCAGATTATCAAATTTTTTTCCAATGTGATGAATACTCTTTTTTCAGCACAGCATCATGTGTCAATCTATGCTATATGCTTACTTAGTGCTGAGTTTTTGAGGTCGTCTTCTGTAAACCTTGTGGACCTTGTAATGTTACAGAATTTAACAAATTTGTTAAAATATCTGGAGTTTACCATTTGAACCACTGCTCTGTGGTATGCAATGAAGTTAATACTGATGTGTATATCTTATTAAATACAATAAGAGTGAATTATGAGATTCAGCAATTCCCCAGCATTGTTGAAAAAGTTAACTCAGCAATGGCCCATTGTCTTAGGATCTAATAGCTCTCTATATCCATATTATATACAGTATAAATATATTTCCATTCTTTGGAGAGTTCAGTACAAAACAACATATTCGGAAGCATTAAAAAGGTTACAGTTACATTTTTTAGGTGGAATAATACACACTACCTCATTTGTAATGATACACAGGTCATCATCCTTCCTCTATCCTTTTACTGAAAGATCATCATCCTCCCTATATTCCATTACTGATTAGTCAAGGTACATGTACATGATGTTAAAAAGGTTACATAAAGATATTTCTAGTGAACTTCTGGTAACTGTGAATATAAATGTCACTTCCGGCAACTGAAAGAAATTCTTGTGTTTATGCAGTAATGTGCCACTAATTTGAGAGCTATAGTGCATGCCTAGATGTGCATACTGAAACCTTTATTTATACCTACTAACTGTTCTCTTTTAGAGTATGAAATGCATTGCTAGTACCCAGTTGATCTCGTAGTCTTCTCAGTGTGTGCCATGCTTAGCACGATATTGTGCCTACATTGTAACATTTGTGTATTTTTAAAGCCTGATATGACTGGCTTTAATTTATCAGCAGACCTCAGTATCTTTGATGTTTGCCCATTATATTGCCTACCTCCACTACAACATGAAATCTGAATCAACTTTGGGAATGCTGAAATAACTGAAATACACCTTGCCAGAATAGAGCTGCCCTTGCTAAACATGAGATGTGCCTTTATGCTTTCACTCTCTGTGCTTTTTTGTTTGTTTGTTTGTTTTGGGTTTTTTGTTTTTTGAGTCTGTAGTACAGTGGTGTCTCATCAAAACATATTTCTGGACATGTTTTGTGGAACACCCAGCCTTAGGCTGCATTGTCCTTACAGACAAGTTGTCTGTCACCAGTAAGTTTATTCCTTTCATTTTATCATTTTTTGTAATTGAAATAATTACTTTATCTTGTCACTTCTAAATCTATAATGTCACCAAGTAAATATCTATGTTTTAGTACAATGTAATATTCAAGTTCTAAAAAATGGTTTTGCAGCCCTTGATATTTATCGGGTTATGAAGAGACCAAGAGTAAGAGATTCACTTTGAAAGGGGCAATAATTGGTAGAGCCAACTACTGGCAATAGATAAGCCTGGGAAGAAAGAAACTAGGGTCAAGACTCTGTTGTCCATGGAACCCACATCTGTGAACGTCTTCCTTTCACCTACTTCACTTCTGTCCTCCAACTATCTCTGCAACATCAAGGCTGCCTAAAACATTAAGGGGCTGTCATCAGACAAACAAGATAAGCAAGTTCTATTCTTGGCTGAGTTGATCAAAGCTCTCTCGATTAACCCCATGTGCCAGTTTCAAGAGGGGGGTTGAAATCAAACACAGATGAGGTCACTGGGAATTGGAAAGAAATCTACTGTCCCTTTGAGAGGCCCCCACAAAGAAGGGCCTCTATCGTCTTTCTGGAATTCTCTGTAGGGTTCTGGAAAGAATCCTTGTCTGTTGTGCTTTGTCTAAAGTGAAGTGTCGGGGCACAGCACAAAGTCACCTGCTTGCTGATGTATAACAAAGGCTGGTACAGTGTCTTGTGGCACCTGCCAAAATATATCATGGAAAATATTAAGAAAAATATGAACATTTTGAGGTTGGAACCTCTAGCTTGGAACAAGCCTCAGAGCATATTTTCTTTAGGAAGTTAATGTACCTCTTTATTCACTTCACACTTGTTGAAGGTGTGAGCTACACATTTGGAAACTTCTGTTCTCACCATCCCCTTCCATCTGAGTGATGAATCCATTGATGTTCCACTTTGTTGCCATCATGTGTCTCATTGCATGCTGCACTCTACTCTGTCCTGAAAAACACACTCTTCTAAAAATGTTATTGTTTCTGTTTATCATGTGATGGACAGATATCTCTAATAGTTAACAAAATGGATTAATGAGTAAACACCACTTTGTTCATGGAGATGATCTTATTGGTGCAGCTGCCATAGCCCAACATGCACAATTTGAACTTGATTGTAAATGCTTGTGGAATCTTTCCTTGTTAATATATAAGAGTATGTCAGCACTGTTTGGACCAGAACACCCATGCCTCAAAAAGCGTGTCTCAAAAACTACAGCCTTAATTTTGTGGAACTGAGACTGTAGTAACTGAGTTCAGCTGTGGAGTTGAGTACAATATGTCGTCTAATTTCCTAAAATATGACAATTATCAGTATCACCATGACTGTAGCAGCTGTCTCTGGAACACATGTCAATGGAACACACGTCCAACAAATACTTGCTAACTCCTTCGTTCATCTCCTCTGACTAGCTTTCATAGGGTGATGGACTTTTTGTTACAATAAGCTAATTAACTGCTGACAAATGTTACTAGATTATTAAAACCAAAAGTGTCACCTGATCATGACTATACCAACTCTAGTGCTGCAATGGTAATATCATCATTGGTTTACAATACATTTTAGGGCAGCAACTATGAATAAACAAGAATAAGATCTCGGGGCAATACAATGCATTGCATCATTGTTTTTTCCACTTGTAACAAGCTGAAAAAGACAAACTATGTAACTACCACTTCCATCTCAAATGATCCTGTTAATTACAAGAGCCAAACACAGAGAACAGAAGAATACTACTCCAAAAATAGCTTGTCCTTTTTTGCTTCTGCTGTTTCTTGCTTGCATGAAGGAGGAGAGAGGTAAACAAAGCTGGCAGAGTTTAAGCAGGTATGTGCTGGGGGGTAAAGAGGCTCCGTCCCATACCCTTCTTACAGCCCTGCAACAAGAAACCACAAGCTGTGTGGATAGGCATGGATTTTAAGCAGCTGATGGTTGTACATTTACTTAAAATTAGTTATTGTGGAGATCACTGTGAGCTTGGTTTCCATTACTGTTTTAAAAGCATCCTGAAAGGGGGGAAAAACAAAAAACAAAAAATGCATTCTACCACAATGGTTTTGAGAAAACAGAATCTAAAAAAACTCAGACAGATTAGTTTGAAGAATAGTCATCAGTCGAGATCAAGGAGAACTGGTCTTTCTTACTGGTCATCCTGTTTTTGTGGTTGTGGACTTTGCGGGTGGTTGTGGTAGTCAGGAAGATGGAAGGTAATTGTGGTAGTCAGTGGGCAGAGATTACATCAAACCAATCCCAATGCTTTTTCATTCAAACAAATTAAAGGGCCTTGAATGACCTATAATTCAATCTGTAAAATCAAGTTACTGATTCTGGCTATTATTTATGCATTTAAAATGCCATTTTAAAAGAATTTTCTTACCGAGTTAATTTTGTCTGGTGGACCAAGAACAAAGGGTGCCTTATGGGTCTTAATCTATTGTATCATTATTTCCCAGCTACATTTTCCAAGTTAAACCTCAGGTTCTGACATCAGCATATTATTGTCATTTTAAACATACCCTTGGAAACGGCACCCAGTTTGTGATTGATCTCTGGGAGCTGCCCTAGAGCTGTGCTTTGAGGGGGAAACCATAGAACCACAGTTAATGTCTTGCAGTCCCCTAGTCTCAGCTAGTCTCAGCTACTGTCATCAGATTTTCACTTGGTGAAATACTTGCATACTAGTCTTTGTCAGCAGAAGACTAGGCATTGCTGACAAATGAAATTAGTAAAACATAAGTTAAAAAAGCTTCTTTATTATACAAACTATTAAATATCATGATGAGAATTGGAAAAAAATGTGACCAAACACAACAAACTGTTGTTATGCATACCCGTCTCAAGATGGTGTAACAGTCAAGAGAATCAATACAATGAACCAAATATTTTTATCTGAAGAAATGAGTAATTATTTTATTTAAAAAAAAAGATGCAACGTGTCAGTGTAATCAGCTTATCAAGCGCAATTCAAAGGTGGGGGGGGGGAGAGACAACGGGTGCCGGACACAAGATTACCTCCAACAGGAAACAACCTTTAAATGCCTGGCCCTTTACACAGGAGCAGTTACTTACAAACCAATACCTGACAGTTCGATGCCACTCTGCAGGAGAAAGAGAAAGCAGGAAATCAGTAGAGCCTGGCATGACCTTGACAATATAGGCCTACTTAGCTAAAACTAATCTTAACTAATGTGCCAACATGCCCAAGTCCAATGTCAGCACTGAAAGTTTTTGATTGAGTGGTTTTGTTATAGTAGATCAATCTGAAAATGGCAAGTGGAAACCAATTTGCTATCTCTGCTTAAGCAGTGGGAGTATGAAGAGTGCTAGCAATGCTACTACTTGAAATGATTTAAAATCTTTTTTTGTATCTATTTAATAATTCATTGACCAGCTCGGCTATGCCATATTTAGATCCAGTGTATTCAGAAATCCTGGCTCTGCGCCTGTGTCTTACACTGTTTTATAATACCAAAATAAGGTTTTCTGAAGCAAGATTGATTGGAGTTACTACTACCTGTCACGTCCCAGCGCACGCCCAGCTCGCAGGCCACGCCCACCACCCGTGGCCTGCCCCGTTCCCAATCACCAGC
>JAOXYF010000001.1:20693019-20704238 GCA_028565775.1 Sternarchorhynchus goeldii | reverse complement strand
ATTTGTGAGGTCACATACTGATGTTGGACGAGAAGGCCTGGCTCTCAGTCTCCACTCTAATTCATCCCAAAGGTGTTTTATCGGGTTGAGGTCAGGAGTCTGTGCAGGCCAGTCAAGTTCATCCACACCAGACTCTGCAATCCATTTCTTTATTGACCTTGCTTTGTGCACCAGTGCACAGTCATTTGGATGGGTGAGTGAATACTTTTGTCATTATAGTGTGTGTGTGTATAAAAGAGAGGGAGAGAGAGAGAGAGAGAAGTCCTAGAGAGCTAAGGAACAGTCGTGCCCTGCCTGTGGCGTCTGCTCGTGACTGTTCTGTTTAATTCTACTAACAGAGCAAGTGTCCTCTAATCCCATCACGCAATCCACAGATGGTCCACAGAACACATAACTGAAGTAGATACTCACACAAACGGCAACAATCCACTCCATAAACCATCAAGTAAATAAATGTTTCAGTGCACTGCCTTCTCAGAGGAAGGTAATTAGAAATAGTATTGCCCTGGGTTGTTGTTTAAACTGTATGAACCTAAAAGGACTGACTTGTCTGCAAGTTATGAAAGAAATCCAGTCCTACACACAGATACAGGAGCTGAATGCTTATCACTAAGTCATACTGATGTTTGTTAGGGCAAGAAAGAAATAATAGCAGCCTTTCATGTCCAATTCAAAAAGTCTGCTGTCCTAATAATAATCAAGTGAGATCTTTTAAGAAAAGAGATATCAAACAACTGGATGAAGACATTTGTGACCCGATACTTATTACATACTCTGGAATTTGATCTCAGAGATGAGATAAATAGGTAAACTTACTGTTCATTTTTCCAGTGAAAATCTGCACTGGTATCTTGGTTCCAGTATTAACCAACTGGTATCCAGTATTGTATTTTTACCGGAAGCTGCAGGTGTACCAATAGGTAAGGGTGATGTTTTCCTGAGACTGTTGTTGCTGGTAGAAATGGGCAACAAGATAAAGACTTTAAGAATGAATAAGTCAGCATGATCACCCTTACCTCTTTAATTTCTGTGTTTGTGGCATTCATGATAAGGTACAGTGCCATGTTTTTACTTTTTGATGAGTTAAGTTGAACTGTTTAGAATATATATTTTTAGAACTGCTTTATGGTTTTCTGTTTACAGTTTTTGCCACTACTTGATGCAGATATTCCAAAAATGAGTGTGTAGCTCTTACACCACTATACCAAAGTCCACTTGTAGGCTCTGTTCTCTTCCACATGGGCATTTGGAGAGTAAACAAGAAGAACAAGAAGAATGTAAACACTTAAATGTTGCCCACATCAAACACTAATTCCAACAGTTGTCACTTCTTTTCAAGGTTTTTCATATGAAAGCTTCATAACTTTTGTCATCAAAAAATAAATTCAAGGTTGACTTGTGGAAGCATACAATCTGTAAATCTTGTCATCAGTTTCCTTTGCTTTGATGAAACTAATGCTCCTTTTAAAAAAAAAAAAAAGAAATAAAAAATGGAAAATTTAGTGGAATCAGTGGAAAGGCTCTGGGGAGTAAGAGGTGAAAGCAAGCCTTTTTGAGTTGTTGCAGTCACAGCAGTGCGAAGAGAGCAGAGTCAGGCCAACATGTAATATGGCCTCTCACTTCAAAGGGCCAAAGGAAAATACATAAATACTCCACCATTTAGGCAGCTTGTTTTCTTAAGTTAACATTTCAGTCTTAGCCCAGGAGAACCCCTCTAAAGCACTGGTTTACATTATTGTTGTTGCTTCTTTCTTTGCTGTTAAGACACCCCAATAGTGCCCCACCTCCCACCTATGGTGGGGTATAACATTCACTGTTGAAGAATCATCATCACCCTCAAAATTAGTGGACATTGGGAAAATTTGCTATAAATACATGGTGTGGCTTGTTCTTTCATAGTGAGTCTGGGCCAAACTGGCCACCCACTGCTAGGACACATGGTATACTCGTTGCTGTATTCTCATTGCAGATATAGGACACATATTCCACAATATAGGACAAATGGGCTGAGCAAGTTATATCAGTTCTTTGGGCCAGATTCACAGTCTCAGATTAAACCTAAGGCTAAATGTGAAAGAATTTACAGCAGTTATTCTACAATGACACTGAAATTTAGTCTACACTTGATTAATGTTTGGAAAAATAAGTAATAAGTTTTATAAGTAATGCCACTATTTCATACAGTGTGCTTACAATAATTTACTCCAAGGTAGATGTTCTGTATAGACATCTTACTCCATTTCAACTTTCAAAACTCAGAAAAGCCACACCGTCTTGTATTCCAATCAGTATTTCTAACACTAATGGAGTGTGTCTTCCAGACTCACTGCAACCCTAAACATTTCATGAAAAGAAATATGAAAAGCCACTTTTTATATACTTGTAAGCATATTTTGCAATGTTTGAGTTGAATTCCTAGCACATTGAATTTCACCACCATATTCGTGTCGTAACTGCATGTCATTAGTGAGGCCAAAATTCACGTTGCTCTCTTATCACACTAAAACTTGATTTCAGAGAGTGACAACAGAACTGCTTAAATGTTTTCCAACCATATTGAAATATTGGTTAAATCTTTTTAAATGGTTTCAAAGATAATGATTACTTTGGGGGGATTTTAAAAATTATATTCAGTATTTGCAATATTGTGCAAACTACCTTTTCAGAAAATCATTACTGTAATGACAGTCTTAAAAACAAAGATTAAAGTTCGTTTTGATATTTCCAGGTGCAGATATTTCATAGCAGCTGTTTAGTGCATCACAATCTGCTGTAATTTTAACACCCATACAGTTTTTTGTTTCTTTTGATCTAGAAGTGTGGGTTAAGAATACAAAATATTCACATCAAGTGCAAAACTTGGGAAGAAATGTGGTTTTGCTGAGCTTCACGCGGTAGTCTGGAGACCCAGACAGAAAGTGGGGAGAAAGCCAACAGTAATGTGATGACACTTCTATGGAGAAGAAGCAGACCCACCCTCCACTTCAAAGAACACTGTGAATGCTTCTTTTAAAAATCAACCAGCAATAAAAAAAACACCAGAGATTCATCAGTTTTCCATGACATGAAAGGTTTTTTTAGCATAAAGGGCTACAGGGTTCAGTGAACAAGTTGTTTTCCCACTTCATGCTTACATCTATAAACCATTTAGGCCACAAACACACTCACTGACCACTTAAAAATGCCTGCCTTCTAGAAACACCTTATAGGTATAAAATTAGAAACTATCCATTCTGTAACAATTTCTTCATCATAGCTAAGCTTTGGACCATAGTAACAGTTTGCTACACACTTCTGTTTGGTAAATCATTTTCATTTCTGCAGACATTGATGTACATAAGACCTGTTACAACATTGCTGTGTCTGATACACTTGTAATAGTGCAATCCTTGCTACCATGTGACCACCATCAACCATCAGTGTCACTGTTGTTGAAAATGCCCAATCACACAAATCATGTCTGTCACTGACAAGTTGTGCAAGGCAGCTGATGGACTCTCTACCTATGAAGTGTAAGAGTGTATGCAATAAGCATATAATAGATTTATTTATAATGAAGTGGTTGGTGGGTTTATTTAATTGACATTAATTTAATAGGCAAATGTTAGTTGGATTTTACATTTTATTTGGTGAATTAATCAGCTAAAAAATACATTATTTTCTGCAGGCATGCATGGATTTGTGGCTTTTGAATGATTTTTGTTGAGGGAAATGGCATTTCAAGTTAAAGCTTTAAAAATGCTTGAGACATCTGAACTTCTTTTCACTGTAACTGTCTTCTTTTATATCCAGCCCTCCACTAACCCAAGATAACAAGCTCCAAATTCACACCACTATTAATCTTTACATTACTCCACCTTCACACCACTATTAATCTTCACATCACTGGTAATCTCTAAGAAGTCTGTTGGCAGGTCCTCAAGGTCTGGCCTATGAATTAATTTAGAGTCTGAATGATACACCAGTATCTCCACAGGCTGCAGAACCTGAGAGGGATGCATCAATAAAGTAAGAAAGGTACAGAAAAAAACAGAAGTATGGAAGAAATGAGATGATATGAAGGTTATGCAAACTGCAGTAAAAAAAAAAAAAAAAAAAAGTCTCTTATCCTGATATAGTAATATCTTCCTTTGCTGCACGTTGTGTCAATATTTAGTCCTTACACTGATAGAGCTCCACCCTGAGGATTGGTGTGGTAAATACAGCATTAAGTTGGCTATGAGGAAAGGTAGAGCAGCAGATGAGTATAGAGTTCTTGAGAATGGAGTAAAGAGAATGGAGCCCTGCAGAATATGATGTTCCAGTTCAATGACCAAATTATTTTGCTATGCATTTTAAAAATGTCATTCTTCACAAATTACCCTTCATAAACACTGTATATTTGGTTTTAATTGGAGTGTGAGGTTTGGTTTTAATCTGGGGAGGGGGCAACACATTTGTAATGCTCTGGTTATGTGGTTAAGTGTCAAGCATGTCCATTAGTTCAACCTGCAACTTCCTGGGTCTCCTATAATGCATTTATATGGGGAATGGGGACCCAGCAAATACATAAAACATTCAGAGGCCTGTTCTGTGACTATTTTGATTGCATGATTTCCATGAGCTGCTTTGAGAACATTTGAGGTAGTAATGACAAAAAGCATTCAGTTTTCAGATTACAAGCCTGGCTATTTACTATTTTTGGTCTTAAAAGTGAGACTCTTGTCAACAAATCCACATTTAGTGTCATTTTGTGTCTTATCTGCTCCTTAGAAAGCACACTACTCTATGGAAAATACAGGGAAAGAATGACCATAATTACAGTTTAACACAGAGGGGGAGTACCAGTGAAGACCTTTAATCTGTTCATCTTCGTTTGTCCTTCTCAAGAACAGTGGGCTTCATTTAGCTTTCATTTAATAGGATGTGGCAACAATCTCAGTAATCTCAGTAACGACCCCAAAATACCAGCAGCTGCCTGTCTCTCTGTCACTTTCTGTGTTGTACATGAGTTTTATTGAGCTGTGTCTCAGAAGCCTGAAAAGATAGAAAAACATTGCAGAGGGCATCTGAGGTAAAGAACATTGTTTCCAGTTCAAAAAACACCTTTTAGATGTAGCCATCCTGACTGCACTAGATAGGCTGTTTCATCAGAATTGTTTCTAATGGAGCTAAACAAATAGCTCCAACCAGAAAAGTAATAATCCCAAGGGCTCTGGTTTTGCTGTATCTGTTATGCTGTTTCTATATTATTTTCTCACTTCCAGGCAACCTGGAACAGCTATTATTATGCTTGGACAGATTGACTAGAATTTTTCAATGATGTGTAGTAAGTCATGCTGGAGACCCCTTCACACTGCCTAAAGTAAAGAAGAAAATGGACTATGAAGTAATTAATATGTAGGTTTACTAAAGCACTGTGAGAAGAGAGTAGGGTCTACATACGTCAGTGATCCCACTCCACATTAACGCTCAGAAAGATATTTGAATGAAAAACTTTGATCCAAAAGATACACCAATGTGTGTGGGTTTGCTTGTATCTATCTCAGAGCACGCATAGTTGCCACCGAATCATGGCTGAGGTCAAACATTGAAGGTCTGGCCTCAAAGGTCCCAGGACTTACAGAGCTTTTACCATAGTGGAATCAAGCAGGAGCTGTTGTTCTGAGGATGCAGTAGGGCAGAGAGCAGCTGGTCCATTGAAGGTGGTGTGTGTGTGCGTGTGTGTGTGTGGTAGAGAGGCTATAGGAGAGAGAGTGTAGGAATAAAGACAGAGAGGAAGGGCACTGCTCTGTACTGCTCTCATCAAAGTATGAGAGCAGTACAAGTTTGGTCTGTTGTATCTCTACAGTGTAGAATTACAGCATCATCTTTTTTCAGCCTGTTGCCATTCTTCTGCATGGAGAAACCCAAAACCATGTCAAACATAATGGAAAATATTTGAGGTCCTCTTTTATTAACCAAGACCAGCTTTGATGTTTGATGTCTTTATTTATTTTAAAAGAAGAAAGAGAAGGGCCAATGTGGCATGCCAGTGATCTTCTTTTAGAGACCATAGACAAAAATGGGCGAAATGGTATAAAACCAAACCATTTCTCCTTCACTTCACAAAATCAATTAAGCATCATTATGGAAAAGCAAAGATTAAAGGGCAGTTGGAAATGATCACATTGACTGCGTTTGTTTTAGCTCATACCCGCTGACTGGTGTTGTGACTCCTCCCATTAAGGTCTACCGGTAGTGTCTAACTACAAGTTCTGTTAAGCCCTCAGAAGAACATCAGTTACACAGGTATGTAGTCACATAGATCAGACACACAGGTATGTAGTCACATATGGGTCTTTGCTTTCACAGAGTCCAACATTTACATTTTTTATTTACATTATTTGGCAAATGTCCTTGTCCTGGGCCACATACCGAAGTGCATACTCTCTATCAAATATGTCTTCATGGGTATGTGTGGTACTGCCTTTGCTTTTGTACAGATATGTAGTGATGATTAGAAATGACACTCAGTGGTCCTTAACAACCCTAAATTATTAAGTTCAACTCATCAGCAGCTTGGTAGGAAGTTAACTAAGTGAACAAAAAGGAAGACAATGGTAAAGGTCTAGTCAAAGGATTTTAAACACCTCACTTATTATATAGTATGAAAATTATATAGTATGAACAGTAAAGTCAAGTAAAAAAATGTTTATATAGTGCTTTTTACAACCGTTGTCACAAAGCAGCTTTACAGATGTCCAAGTCCAAGCCTCAGAAAACCATTTTCTTTGTTGTGTCATCATTATACATGTTTAATTTGACAATTTTAGAAGCATTCAAGGCCATTTAATAGAATTTAAGGTTAAATTATCTAAAGATTAATGGAATTAGTGGAAATTAAATTAGTGGAATCTTTATTAGTGTGCAATTTTGTGAATTAAATATGTACATATGAAGTGCAGTTTCTCTTACTTCTTATGCAAATACGTCTGGAAAATAAATTTGTGAGCATTGATGCATTTGGACGAAGACATGTTGTGCTGAAGGCCAAATGGACATTCCAACTATCAAAGGCACAAACCTCAAACTTGTGTTTTTGCAACTTAACACTATAAATTCTTAGCTGCCGTACTAAAAGGGCCCTCTTTAGCTTGTTGGCACTGAAGAAAACGTTGCATTCATGTTGTGCGGGCAGTGCCAGTAATCCAGCACTACAAGGGTGGTCAGTCACCGTGCGGCTATGAAACATTTCCCATTTGTCATGTCTTAAATGCCATCCACCTCACCTGAGAGTCATAGTCTACCTTGAGTCATTTGATTCCTGGAATGGAAGTACATGCTGGAGAAGGATTAGAGCTTAGCCCTTGGACTCAGGGGTAAGTGGATGGGTGCAGATGCCACAGTTGGAGGCTTCTTTAATACTAGAAGTCAGGCAGTTCCTTTTCTGTCTATATTCTGGATACTGGATATTCTTTTGTGATAATTATGGCATAGTTTTTCTTGAGAAAACATTCTGAGCTTCCAACTGCACCGGGATTTTTTACAGCAGCTGAAATGCTCTAATAGCCTCCTTTTTTACTATAACGTCCACATCCTTCTTACATAAGTCATATTCTGTGTCCAGATTAATATAGTTTGATAATAGTTTGGAATAATGTTCCAATTCATGCTATCTTTGTACGTGGAACATATTTCAAGTATAGCATTAAGAATACATTTAATTTCTTTCTTTAATTTTGTAATTGAAAAAGATTAGAAAATATTTTCTGTGACATTTTTTAAGGTACCACTTTTTTACATCCAGTACTTACATACATACTTATTTCTGTGTCTATTTAATTTCTTTATTTCTTTATTTATTTTAATGAGTAACAGTTAAAGTAGTTATAATAAAAATTACGTTTACAGAAAATGTCTAGCCTGTTTCTGACAGCAATAGTATAAACCATGAGGTCTGCCCTGTGGGATATCGCATAAGTCACTACAGTATTTTGGGCAAAACATCACACACTAATCATTAATAACCATAAAAATGTGTTGAGTTTTCCATTTGGAAAGTCTGTCATCACTGTTCAGTGCTCCCCAAACACACACACACACACACATACATTCAAGGATTGACTCAGAGACTTTAAATTCAAATTAAAATTTATGTGTATAGCTCTCTGCACAACATGTGTTGTCATAAAGCAGCTCTACATAAGTCATACATACAGATTACCCAGGTCCAGGTCCCTTATGAGCAAGCCAAGACAACAGTGGCAAGAAAAAGGAATATCCTCGAAAGGAGCCACAGCTCAGAAAGGGAAACCTGTTTTCCTGTGTTCGACACTGAAACTAATAGCTCATAATAAATAAACTAATAGCCCATAGTGAATAACCTAATAGCCCAAAAAGAATAAAGTTGATTTTGCTTTTAACTTTAAAGGTTTAAAAGGTGTAAAAAGGTGTTATCCATGGTCCTGGGATTCATATGACTCTCTTGTCCTATCTCACTTCCAGAAACAGAAAAGAAGGTAGAACACAACAGTATGACAGAGCTTACCCCAAGTAAAAACATAACTTTGAAAGTAAGGTTTGGCCCAAATCCTCTCACATACGAAAACAAAAAAGTTCACTGTGTGCTGACAGCTGCAGCTCTGATAACCTGCATAGAACCATAGTAGAGCTTTGAGGAACTTGACCTTCACAAACAATAAAATGGCATCATCAAACACTCTCCCAAGACAGGCCACTGACCCAGAGACATGAGAGCCTGCTTGAGATGATTCATGTTAAACTGTGGGGTGATAAGGGGCAAAAAGTCAGAGAAAGAACAACTGGCACATCATGCATACCTATCCTGACCACATACAACTGCTTCTGAAAAGTTCCACTTGGTCACAATCAGTCACTAGCATCCACTTGAGCAGATAACCTGCAGAGAATCAGATTACCAGTTTGCCAAGAAAATATGGTAATAAAATCTCATTTAAACAAGATATTCATGTTTTTCATCAATATGCAATAGTTTCAATATCCCTTGACTGCATAATAATACAGAATTATTTCTATCATGATGAATCAATCAAGTATTCCACATCTGAAGGAATTGTAAGTAGCAAATATGTGTTCTTTATATCTGTTATTTCATTAGAGATCATTTTCATTTTGTAATAAGAATTTGGGAATTACACCAGGATTTCAACTATGGAATTTGTAAAATTTGGGACAGTTTTATACTGAGACCAAACAGGTTGTTTTGGCATTTATATTGTGTTTGTTTTACTGTACATTTGCTTATTCTTTACTTGCTTAGAGAATGTGTTTGTACTAATAGAAGTGAAGGGGTGACTGACCCTATGAAACATCCGTCTGCAATATGGAGCCACGTACCTTGAAAGGCCAGCCTACCCTTTGACAGGCATCAAGAGAACATGAAGAATTCTCAGCTAGTTCTTCTAGCTATGTACCAGGTGGCATATTTTCACACCTGCTACACCACAATAAACGAGCATCTTGAAGCTCAGATCAAAGTGAAAATACAAATGCATCGATACTCTTTTATTCATGATTTCAGTTAGTTCTGAATATTGTTTTGACTCATGCCATGTTTGGTCTGACACACATAACAATGGCAAAAGGAAATGTTAACCAGTGATGAATGTGTTTAAAGCCATATAGGAAATATAGTGTGGAAGGAGGTAGATTTTGATCAGTGTTGTCTTCTCTTGTTCATCATGTGGATTTTGCAGCTCTTTCCCCAGATGTTAAACTTTATGGGCCACTCATGGAAGTGGCGTTGACAGCCTGGATTTGGGGTCAGGGAGGGGTCAAGGGCCAAGCGCTTCCTGCTGACATGAAAGCACGTCGGAGCACACCTTGCTCTTAGTCTCTGTCGTTTGGTTCTCAAACCATCTGTATCCTCACAATCTGGGGATGATCGAAGTCAAACAAAAGCCATGTGTTAATTACCTTTGAAGAGGTAATGACTTCAGGGCCATACAGAACCCCTCATGTGGTTTTAGAGTTTGGCCAAAGAGCAGGTTATTCTCCTGTATCTGACTCACATGAACTCTATCCTAATGGAAAATATGCAAAAGTTGTTGTTGTTTTTGTTTGTTTGTTAGGGCTTTTGTGACATGCTTAAGACAGCCATTATGCAGTATGCTTAGTATATAGCATTTAGTATAAGAATTGTGTAAAGACAATGGTTATGTTTATACAGACTAAAAGTTCAGCTAGTTGTAGAGAAAAGCTCTTCAGACATTTGCTGGGGTTTTAGGAGAGTGTAGGCCTTCTTAAGACACACTTTTCCAGATAGCTTGCAAATGTCACATGATATTTTATCTTATATTGTCTTCACCATGTGTGGGTTCAGACTCAGTCCCTTTTCTGAAAGTTCATTATAACGCTTGACTCCAGCAACAAATGCAAAGTAATGTAAATGATGTAAATGTTAAATGTTCATATTCGTACTGAGCATTTCTGAATGTCAAGGGACATTTTGCTGGATACCCTTGATGACCAGAAGTAACAGAACATCAACAATTTGACATAGAAGAGGACATTTCTTTAATCTGTTTTCACGCACATTACTGTAATTTCAAAAGTGTAATTAACTTTTATATAAATAGGCTCCAATTCTACAAGGTTTAATGTAAATATAATTATGTACACAGTAGTAAAGTTTCATCACACGGATTGTTAGGTTTTTGAATGTATATGACTGAAAGTAATTACTAAATACTCTTGGTGTCATTACTAAAGCTACTAAAATTAATAAGCATACACTTGCTTATTTAATATTGAAAATGTAATTATATTGTTCTGTACTAAGTGTATGAGTAACAGGAGCAAAAAAAAAAATTTTTTTTTTTTTTTAAATTTTTTTTAATTTTTTTTTTTTTTTTATACATTTGTACATGTATGACTCTCTTGTGTCTAAATTGCTGTAAGATAACAAGAGACATTTGTTGTAATCAAGTTACAACTTGCATATGACCCAATGGCTGGATTCATGTCTTCCATTCTGACAATACCTATTGTAAAAAGCATGAACATTCAACCAATATTAATTTAGAACTTTGTCAGTTAATTCAACTAAATGCAGTGAAGCTATTCCTTCAGCATTTGAGCCTTATACCCTGGAAAAGTCACTTTAAGGTGTCAGATTCATTTTCCCCTTACAAATGCAATAAAATATTTGAAAATTATTATTATATATAATTATAAGTCTATTATTATAACAATAATAGAATTAGAAATATATAATA
>JAOXYF010000001.1:20674779-20686467 GCA_028565775.1 Sternarchorhynchus goeldii | reverse complement strand
AAGAAATTACTTTGTGTGCTCAGATATTCCTTGTGTGTTTCAATACACAAGTCAAAAGTAAAGGGTTTTAGAAGAATATATTCTATGAGCTGGAAGCTTTGGAGGAAAGCAATCAGGCAATGAAATTATATCATGCTGATGAAAGGCTGATCTGGTCCTGGCATGGTTCTGGCACTGGCTGGGTCACATCACACTCAAATACCACACACTGAAATATTACTTAAGCGTGACAGGTTGGCTTCCAGAAAAGAAAAAAAAGCCAGTACCATATACTGGTATAACATTTTACTGCCAAAGAATGAGTTCTGCTGCTAAAATTCAAATTCTGTAGCTTTTACTATTGTGAACTTGCACCAATACGTAAGACCACTATTATTGTTATCCAAAACAATTTGCAGAATATAATATTATATAATATTAAGATAATATTGATAATGCAATCTTTAACATGTTGCAGAGCAGATTTAATGCGAGTTTTATGTGCTTGTTATATTCAGCCTGTGTTTAAAGCATTTTCTGTATTTCTTACTTTTCTAGAGCAAATCTGGAAACTGTGTGGGGGGGTGTCTGTATGCAGAATATTATATAAAAGTCAGGATGGGTAATAATGCTAATAAACTTACAGTCCCCCTTCATTATATCAGCAGCAGGACAAGAGACTGTTCTGGTGTTTCAGCCTCAAAGCATGACTGACTTCTTGTGGAGGAAGGAGGCCCCCAGATCTTGTCCTGGCAGCCCTCAGGCATCTTGTTCACACACACGCACATTGCAAGAAACATAGCAGATGGTGTGATTAGTTTCACTGCAAGTCACAGGAATGTATACTGCATCCTTATTTTAGATTCTATGCCAATGTTTTAATGTCACACAATTTAAACAAACTTTTCATGGCCCAGTGTACAGATTACAGGTTTTAATCAAGATATTTATGAATCAGCAGAATGTTTACATCCTAAATATCTACAAGCTTCACAAACAAATAGCACTGACCCATTTAAACCAGTTAGTGTGCAACCCAACAACATTGGTCTAATAAACCTCCTGTGCCAGGACACACCAAAGAAGAGCTGCCCTGTCTTGAGCTGGTTAGTTTATATCGAAAGGGGCATCATCTGCATCCAATAGAGAGCTTCTTGTTATGAAAGCAGAGTCTGCACCACAGATGTGTACCACCACTTCTCTCTCCACTCAAGTCCACATCCTCAATGATGCCTCCTGACTGAATCAGGGTTAGGCGTCCTCTCCGGGCACCACAGATTAGCTGGAAAAGCAGGTCTTTAAAACTAAAGATCCCCATAAACCTGCTAACACAGTTGCACATTTTAACAATAAATAATAAGGTCCCAATAAGAGTCTCATCCACAAAGATATAGCATTAACTTAGTTAAATCTATAACACCTTCATATTGTTCATCAGATTTCCACTGCTTTAAATTCAGTACTCAGCACTAACAAAGCAATACATGTGAATTTCTTTGAAGATGCATTTCTATACATGAGACCACAAACAAGACTAGAACTTCACTAAATTGTAAAAGAATGTCTTGGTGAAATAAGAGAAATTTTATAAGTGTCAATCTCTGCTTTGTTCTAGACCTGCACCTGTTTCTCATGATGGAGGCTGGAGTCTGTCCCTTTCAAGAACCTGATCCCTCTTGATCTCTCTGCTGTATGTTGACCTAACAGTTCCAACGATCAGGGTTTGATCAGTGAGGATGGGCCTTCCTCACCAGCACTTGGGACACGAGAGTCAAACAGCAGAGACAGTACAAGGAGAGCTGGAAGGATGGGTATGTGAGAGTTGAAGGATGGGTATGTGAGAGTTGAAGGAGGACAGTGGAACCTCACTTCCATACATACATTCTCTGTCTCTCACTAGTTTTTAACTCCTCTCTCTTTCTCTCTCTCTCTCTCTCCCTCCCTCCCTCTCCCCACTGTTTTTTTTTGTTTGTTTTTTTTTTGTTGTTGTTGTTGTTTTTTTGGGGGGGGGGTGCGCATATATTTGCAGTGTGTCTGAGAACTTGGCATGATGGTCACGTGGGCAGCTCTGCCAGGCCAAAGTTAACCAGTAAAACCTGTGGATCTGTGAGGGGCACATGCAACTGATCAGAGATGAAAGACAGACTTTGACTTTCATTGGGGGCTGGAGTCAAGCGAAAAGGGTGGTACTGGTGGGGCTGGGAGGACATCTTTGAAGCCACTGTATTCACAACAGCTGGGTCACTTTCACATGACATAATTCTAATATTTATCCATATGGCCTTAGGTGGGATTAGGCCTTAACCTATTGCTTTAAATTTATTAACACTCATCTGCTTGCTTCCTCTCTTAAAAACGAAATACCACTTGTAAGCGTATACTTGATTCAATTTTACTATGTCACATAATGACACTACAGCAGAGTGAAACAGGAAAGTAAAGGCGCGTGTATGAGAAATTTACAGCCTCCATTTTCAGAAATGGCGCGTAATAAAAGCAAGAGGTATGGGTCAAAGTGACTAAACTCAATCAAGGTTCCTTCCTTAGCTCACCACGTGTTCTAATCTATACAAGCATTTGTTTGAAGTTTCACAATGAAAACCAACAGACCTGCTGTAGTGTGACTTCAGATCAGAGTTACTAAACTACAACAGAAGCTCAAGTGGCGTCACATAAGATTACATTTTACTTTCGGTTTCATCACTTCAGTTCTGTTATGCAATCACACATTGTTCCACTGCCTTTTTAGTGCATGTTAATCAAATGAATAGTCATTAGACTTATACAAAGACCTTTTTGAATAGAAGTTAAAGCACAAATATTCTCAATAATAATACAATAACGTAAGAACCTACTACTAGAGCAGGCTACACATTTCAATAATATAGACCTGTTTCAGAGATCTGCTATAGAAGATTCAATGCAAAACTATACAGCGATCTTACTTATAACTGCAAAGGTTTTGTAACATAAAAATGTGGTCCAAAGAGCTTGCATGCTGATCTTTTTCTAACATCTTAATATTTATAGTCTTAAACGCCACTTGTGTTACTTATGTAGACTACACTACGACGCGCAGCATTGTTGAACCATTGTTGTGTAACGGGCAGACTATGGCTGGAATAGGAGAGCTGAATTATCCCCTGTTTCTGTATTTGAATAGAGGGTGACTGATCTATTCTTTTCGTGATTAGCATTTAAACAAAAGCCGACTCGTGGTAAGTCACTCAGTGAATCACCGCCAAAGGGTGGGTTCCCCTGTTACCACGGTGCTACATAAATGAAAGTTAGACTACTGGTTTGAAACAACAGGGTTCTGTAAAGTTAAGTGTCCCATTATCATTGGGGCTATCTTTGATGTTGCCGCTCCATGACCGATGAATCCTGGTGTGAGAATCTCCGAAGTCCGTCACGCCCTAATATAAACTATTTAATGTGTGAAACGGTTAATTAAGACATCACAAAACTCGATTCACAAACCAGTAATACAAGCCTAATGATAACGATAAACGAATTATGACTGTGATTTGAAAATAGGACCCGTGTATATGTTGGTGGCGAAAATCTATTTGCCCTTAAAGTTTACTATACTAGATGTAGTACTCGAAATATTTTATTAGGCCCAGTTTATTGACTAAATCTACGTAATGTGGTGCCTACTATGCTTCATTAACACCAGCGAGAAGGTGTTTGTAGCTCACAAATATCTTTCCCTCATCCGATTCCTCAGTCCTCGTGAGCAAAAATTTAACAAAAATATAGTCTTCTATGTGATTTCGCCGATCTCTTACCTTTTATATTTGGGTACTTGTATTTGATTAGGTTTCTCCGTGAACTTACCGACGTTGTGTTTGAAATAAATGATCGTTTTATTTGGGCACACGTAAATGTTAGTGTTTCTGCCTGGGGGAAAATCAGTCAAACCAAGCTACATGCGCGAACTATATCAAGCTGGTAAAACCACTATTCTAGAGTTATTAACATCCATTCTTTTCCACTTAACTGTTTCGAATCTTACACAATATTGGACACAATATAATGTAAATCGATTAAAACATATCTTGTATAATAATAATAACAATAATAATTTGTTATGGAAGGTAGGCCTAGTAGCATTACTAGTACTTTATTTGATTTGATTTACACTATAAACTGTAGAGATTATAGGAATGTCGAACACCATTGAATGTGTTACATATTTTTCCAATGGTAAAAAAGAGAATTTGTGTCTCTCTCTTTAAAATCGTGTGGATTAGAAAACAGGAATTTCAAGGCCAATGAAAACTACCACATAAAATAAAACATCGTGGATCAAAGGATCCCAAGCAAGCGCACTTTTTTCAATAAATTAAAAGGGTGGAAGGATGTGGACGTCTCGCTTGATCACGCCCCATGGCCTGCCCTCTCCCGTGATTGGTTATTGGAGATGGGAAGGGGCAACGATTCAATAAAACCAAGACCTACATATGTACAGGTATTTGTGAGAGCAATTTAAAGGAAAGAGGTTGTAGTGCTCAGTTCCTACATACAGTGAATCTCAGACCACTGAAAACGACCGAACGTTACTTTTATACTTTTACAAGTAGGAAAACTGCAATAAAGAAGCTTGAACTCTCGTTGATGGTAATAATATTTATCTCAACTGAGTGAAATCACCTGTTCCACAGACTGACTACAGCGAGGAACGCCAACAGCTGGCCTCCTGGCCCCCTTCAGTTCCTTTAGAATCGATTGTATTTACATTTTAACTAGTATTTTAACATTAAACAGGAGTGTTACTTTATGAGGAAGATGCACACCAAGCGTCACCAGGAGAAGATAACGGTGATGAATCTGATCCATTCCGCGCTGATGCTGGGACTCTTGCAATCCGGGGTTCTTGGCGCACGAAGATTTCGAGGAGGTCGCAACCCCCAGCTGCGACGCGTACTGCCTTCTACTCCCTATCGGGATCGCGGAGACACAACGGAAAGCTTTTCACTGGATTTCACGGCAGTTGAAGAAAATATGGACAGTTTTATGACTCAGGTGAAGAACTTGGCACAATCTCTCTACCCGTGCTCTGCGCAAAAGCTCGATCATGACATGAAGCTGCATTTTGTGGAAAATACATCAGTCACCTGCAACGACGGAACACCATCTGGGTAAGTCATTATGTGTGTGCGCTTTCCACAGCCAGAATTACTTTTTAAGGACCACAGGTGGATAGCTGCACGGAGCAGGTGGGCGGAGCACAACGCTCAAACAAATGCTTAGCCAGAAAAAGCGGACGCATAAATAAGATCATCACTTTATTTTCGACTAATTATCGTACTACAACGCAATCAACCCCTCTCTTAAGATATGTGTCAAGTAGTCCCACTCATGCACAGTACGCCTGTCAATGATTTTTTTTTTGCTTTTCTTATTGATACACGCTTTCACTAACAATTCATCTACTGTTGTAACAAAAATTCAATACATAAATTTATACTTTTTCTAAAGTAACTAAATACACAAATGTGCAAGATGATTCATATCCAATGATTTGTCTGACGTTTTTTGCTAAAGAAAGCAAACTTTTATTAGACGCCATATAAGCAACACGCACTGTGTCCAAAGGTTTCTGGACTCTTACAGTAAGAGTATATGTGTCACCAAATGAGAGGAACAACATGTCGGACCTATTGTAAACAAAATGTCGAGGGTTGTTTTCAGCTAAGATTCCTATACAGCCAGGATCTGTTATCTATTTAGAAGTACTTAATCACCTCAGAAATAAATGAAACAGTCTTTGTAAATAACACAAATAACACTAATACAGAGTCACTACCTAATATGCAATAGATGGACAACTGAATGTTAGTGATTCTACTGACTGGTTTTACCATCCTCTGAACATTAATGTCCAACGAACTAGGGTCAATACAGTATCATCATCTTTAGTTTAATGGTTCATCAGCCCTGGTTTAATGGCATGAATTAGATTAGATTGTGTTTGTAACATGTTGTGGAGCTGTGTGCAAAATAGCTGTTCCTCCTTTTGGTTCCAAATGAAGCAGTCAGATATAGGATATACATGCACATATCGTTCTTTTTTATATTATGTTAATCGAATAAATGTTCTTTTAAAAACGTTTACTCTATGATCTGCAGTTCAGAAACTAGATCTCTAATCATTATTTGACATTTTCACCACTTGTGTCAAGTGCACAATCTGATCATTCTAAAGATGTGCATATTCAAAATGATCGAGGCTTGTCTGAACTGTATTCATTGCTTTCAACAATTGTATTTAAAAGTAGCTTACACCCTTAAAGTTAGTGAGAAAACATCGATGCACTATAGCAAAAGAATATGTGCAGGTCTCTATAGCTGTTTTGTGTAGCTGGTACATGTTGACCTTCACTTTTTTCCACGGTATGCGCGACAGCACTGGCAGTCAGTGCCTCGAGTCTGTACGTCTGCTCGCTCGCACGCAGCAGCCTCCTTGGTCGCGTTTGAAGATACGTTATTTTTGGCAGGCGCCCAAGTTTTCATTCAAATCTGCGGTTGCTGCTGGGCAGGCGAGGGCTCCTGTGTGTCGCACGCGGTTTGCTGATGCGCTCTTGATGAAATTCCATGTCGCTATAAATCGATTCGACATGCAAATTAAAATCTTGTCTTTCTAATTAATGGATATTCATGTTCACATTTTGCTGTGTGGTTTTTCGTTTATTTGCACACAACGCATTCAGAGGTCATACCACATCGAAACTGTTACACGGGTGTCATTATTGGATAATCGGCTGCATAGGAAACTGCTATTACTTCAATTATTTGAGAGTAAAATAAAGATATAGAGGCAGGATTATAACGTCTACAATATCGTCGCTGTTTTATCACCATTCCCACCATCCCGTAGTTCTGTCGCAAGGTTTCGTATACAGATCCTTGTCTAATACCTGAAGTTATGTGCTGCATTTAGATATGATGATGTAATTTCAAGATGCAGTGATTACAGTTTGTTTGTGTTACAGTTCCATCTTAACCATGCAGATAAACATCTTAATGGAAGCTGTTGCTTCAGGTTAGAAGTTGGCTTTATAAACTGCTATTTACAAGTTGCCCTTGTATACCTTTATACCACACCCCCTGCCCTGATTCTACTCCTCCCACACACAAAGAATCTTGACCAAGATCAAAGAAAACTGTTCCTAGATTACCCTAAAGATATCTACTGAAGATGAAAATGCCATGCTTGGTGATGTGTTGCCCTGATACACTGATAACTCTTGCAGTATTGAGAACATTGTCTAAAGCAGTTGTGGCACCACGTTGTAGTTATAGGTAGTGAGTTTGTGGACACTCTGCTGTCTCCTCACAGGTACTACCTAAAAGAGTCAAAGGGAAGCAGAAGATGGCTGATATTTCTAGAGGGTGAGCATAAAATTGCAAAACCAGCATGAATAAATACCGATGCCTTGCGATGCCAAAATTATATACAGAACACAAACACAAAGGGTATGTCTCACTCTTTGCAGGTGGGTGGTACTGCTTCAACAAGGAGAACTGTGACAGCCGATATGAGACAATGAGGAGACTCATGAGCTCTTCAAAATGGCCCCAGACCAAGACAGGTTAGATTCATCTTAATACTTCTGTTTTTTTTAGAATATATATGCCATATAGAGGTTTTAAATATGTCAAGTTCCTAAGGTGTCTCTACCAAAATATAAAGAACAAAAAAATAAAAGTTAGTATCTAAAGAATTGCATGTTTCCATGATCATGATGATGATGATGGAGTGATGTTCACAACAGATGTGTGACTGGAACAGTTGGCATAGCTGTTGTCTGCCTTCTCTCCTACAGGCACAGGCATTCTCTCTCCACTCCCTGAGGAAAACCCTCACTGGTGGAATGCCAACATGGTGTGAGTACTCCACTGGTTTCTTATGTATGGCTCATGTGGCCAGAGTTTCAAATAACTACACACATGAATGACTTTTTATTTGGCGGGAGGTCAGAAAGAAATCATTATACGTCTTTCACTTCAGGTTAATTCCGTATTGCTCCAGTGACGTGTGGAGCGGAGCCACCCCCAAAACAGAAAAAAGTAAGTTAAGCTCAGACTGAATCTGCAATAAAAACTTGATACATTCTTCTGGAAGTGTGAACCATGAACTCACCAATTTTGTTTAATTTCTGTGAAACTTGAATTTTTACTGAAGTTAGAAGCATCTTATTTCGTACTTGTGGTTTGCAGATGACTATGCTTTCATGGGTTCTCTCATCATAAGAGAAGTGGTTACGGACCTGCTGAGTAAAGGACTTGACAATGGCAAGATTCTTCTCTTAGCTGGAAGCAGGTTAGTCTGTGTTGCTGCTGATGGTGAACAAAGTTCTCCCATACTTTGAGACCGCTGTGCTCACTGTTTGTGTTTGGTTATTCTCTTTAGTGCGGGTGGTACTGGAGTGCTTCTGAATGTGGACCCTGTGGCTGAGCTTCTGGAAGAGCTGGGTTACCCAAACATCCAAGTGAGAGGTCTGTCTGACTCAGGCTGGTTCCTGGACAACAAACAGTACCGCACCACTGACTGCATGGACACTATTAGCTGCGCCCCTACAGAGGCCATTAAGAGAGGCATCAAGTAAGGAAAAGCAAAATGTTTATTAACATAAGATTTAAAAGAATTGGATATCAAATGATATTGTACATCACTGTTGATTTGCCAGTAGTGATATGAGTTCAGAATACAGATAAATGTGACATTAAATAACATTTTGACTTCTAAAAAAAAAATAACAACATTCTTATGGGCTACTAATGAAATTTATGTGTCTAAATAACCCTATCTAACCCTGATCAGTTAGAGCATGAACCAAGCTCAATTTGTTCTTCATATATACTGTGTTCACAAAACTTGGACTTTGTGTATCACAAAGGTGAATCCCTGCTGTCTTCAAACCTGTGGAATAGTCCATCTATGTGAAGCATGTTAGGTCACACCTTTCACAAGTTCACCCTGTGGCTTGAACCATGTTGTTTACACTTTAAGGGTCACTATTTCTTTATTAAAAAACATGTATAGATATGTCAATCCAAAAAATGTTAGAGTATAAGCTAGGTTTCATATAGCACGGAAACCAAATATTTACATTAGGCTGTAATTTGTCCATCTATGCAGTGTAATTTGTTGTTGTTTAAAAAATCAGAATATGCACATTCATACATATGCAGTGAGAACTGCTCCAAAATAAACTCCCACCTTTGAATAAAATGGCATATTTTAATGTTAATTATCTGAACAAAAGGTTGAGAGAAGAATAATTTTTATGTATAGATCTGAATACTGCAACTTGAATCAAAAGGTTTCCCTCACATTTGAAAGGTTAATAATCAGACTTTTCTTTCTTACATGGATCTAAACTATGAAAGAACCTTTCCCTGGTTAGGTTATGTGTGAGGAGCAGTTGCTGTAGTGATGGATGATGTATAGCCACTGTCCCGATACTGTCAAAACTATTTTATAATGTTGAACTAATGGGAGAAACCTTGCACTCCAGGTACTGGGGAGGTGTGGTGCCCAAGCACTGTAGACAAGCACACGAAGGAAGCGAATGGAACTGTTTCTTTGGATACCGGGTTTACCCCACGATTAAACGTAAGTGACTCCAAAGCACCTAGCTTAGTTTACAGAATCAAATGGACATTCATGATGTAACGATAGAATGCTGAATTTACATTCAGCATTCTATCGTTTTAATTTCTGGGAGGGTCTCTTGTATATCTTCCTAATTTTCATGCATGTGTTTTCATGTTGCATCTTAGGACCTGTCTTTGTGGTACAGTGGCTTTTTGATGAGGCTCAGCTGACTGTGGACAACATCCACCTCACAGGCCAGCCTGTGCAGGAGGACCAGTGGCGTTACATCCAGAACCTGGGCATTGAGCTCAGGAACACCCTCAAAGATGTCCCGTAAGCAGATACTAACTTTAGAACTTGCATGCCTAGAGGCAGTTTAAAGAAATGCATCTGACAATCACCTCCGGCACTAGATGCATGACACACTTTTGTAAAATGTGTATGAAATGTTTTCTCCTGCTCTGCTTTTGATTTCTAGGGCTATGTTTGCTCCAGCATGTCTCTCACATGAAGTCATCACCAGAAAGTACGTTTTTGTTGTTGTTCTTTTTTATCATGCTGACATAATTATTCCATATATATAAAAGAGTGATGCAAAATGCTCAGAGGCTTTCACAGGGCACAGAATCTGATCCTATTTAGGTTTCAGAAAGACCAGATGCAATCACAACAATCGCAGCATTCTTTTGTGAATCTTAAGTCTCGCAGCTTCTTAAAGTGGAAAATCTTTGAACAACAGCACCATCTTGTGTCTATTTCAGTTACTGGATCGACATACAAGTTAAAGGGACTTCTCTGCCCAGAGCTCTGCACTGCTGGGACCGCAGTCTGCATGACAACAGCCGAAGCAACAAGGTCCCACCCAAGGGTTGCCCCATGCATTTAATTGACAGCTGCCCATGGCCTCACTGCAACCCGACATGCCCTACTATCCGAGACCAAGCCACAGGGCAGGAGATGAATGTCATCCAGTTTCTCATGCACATGGGCTTCGATGTGCAGAAGATGGCACAGCAACAGGGTATGGACCCCAGCAAGCTACTTGGTATGCTCAGTAATGGGAGCTAAACATTATGACCATGCGAGGATCTGTTCCATGTCTGGGTGGTACTTCCTGTCTGGCTGTTATAATACCTCTGAACAATGAGCCTTCTGACCCTTGTAGCCCTGACATGTCCCTTAATCTTGCTGTCAACCCCTTCCCTCCCGCAGGATTACATTTTTGTTTTTACAGAAGGGCTCCTTCCCTACTTTAGCACTGTCCTTCATTAAAGCTGTCCTAATTAGATAATGATGCTCTAACAAGAGTGTAAAGAACTGCTGGTTCACCCATCATATATATTTGCAGCAGCTTGCTTTGGTTGAAGGACATGGAGACATTAGAGAGCGCTTGAATAGAGATTCAGACTGGCATAGTTTCTGTCCAATCCACCTCAGCCATCGGCTGCTCACTCTGAAATGAATCTGATTGTCATACAGCGCACAGCTACAGAGGAGACTCTAACAACACCTAGATCAAGGCATACCTGCTTTGAGCCTCTTAAAGAAACACACAGCTACCACTATTTGTTTGGGGTTTTTTGTTGTTGGTGGTGGTGGTGATGGTACAGGTGGGGTTTTTTTTTAGGAATAGCTTTACTCCTCATATTGTTCTAATTTCTCTTTTGAACATTCTAGACTTGTGGTAATACCTGTTTTATGAATTCATTTATCTTTTGCTAGTACCTTATTTTTGACTGTGTAGGTGTAAGTAGAGCTTCACGTGCTGGCAGTGGTGCTAACTAATGAAGAATTAAGATCTGTCAACCAGCTTTCCACACCGTGCTTCTCTTTTGATCAGTTATTAAACCAAACCATATGTAATGTTGGTTTTGGAATGGTCAGAGACCTTTGCTCAAAATGTTTATAGTCTGTCCAAAATACTACTAGATTTAACTCATTTCTAGCCACATTAACATTTTTGGGTGAAGTAGTTGTCAAAGTATGATAAATGTAATCTAGGATTTCCAACCTTGCTCATTTTGACTTTTTATTTTTTAAGCAGTGTATTACTCACAGTCGACTGACAGAGGAGAAAGTACAACATGGGGATGAGGGCCGAG
>JAOXYF010000001.1:20648707-20674677 GCA_028565775.1 Sternarchorhynchus goeldii | reverse complement strand
ATATATTAGAGAGATATAAGTTGCTTAAGTTGGATAAGCTAGCTTGCATTTACATATATAATTATTTTAATTGAAAAGTACATGATTCCAGGCTTGCACAGGGTATAGTATACTCTGTAGTATACTAAACCCTAAAGTATACTCTGGCATTCTGTCCTGCACTGGAGGCAAGATTAGAGAGAAAGAATGAAAAAAAGTAGAGTATTTCCACACTGGCTACAATTTTTCTTGAAAAGGTGTCATGAGATGTAGGTGTTTTAGATGCCTAACTGCAGTTTCTTTGTATTACCATATTCTTTGTATTATTTGGCCAACTTTTCTGTTCAACACACGCAGTGGAACTGAGCATTGATGGTTAAGGTTTCAGTCCTGCCACAGGCACCTCTCACTTCAGTCAAGCATGTGTTCATTAGGTTAAGCATAGTTCCATTACTCAGGTCAGCCTTTATTCACTTTCTGATGTGCCTGGAAAGAGATTATATACTGTACATACTGTATAAATGCAGTAAAAAATTCAGTGAAGTACTCAAGGTTTCCAGAGAACCCTTTGGACAGAGATCCTTCATCAGTTATACAAGCAAAGTGCTTCTTTGCACAGCCTATGAAGGACCTCTGTCCAGAATGTCCTGTTTGTATGGAAACATTGGGTCACTGCAATGACACCTCACTGCTGGTGCATCTTTTTCAACAGTGCAGTTACTCCCTGCAATCTTCCTTTATAAATAAACACACACACGGTGTCCTTTGCCATACTACTGTCACAACAGCATAACGAAATTGAAGGAAATGTTCAAATCCTTTACCCACATATACTTAACTAAAGGATTAAAGAATATATGTGTGACCACATATGTGTATCAGGTCAAGAGTTGGTATTCTTCAGCATTATTCTTTCTTTCCACTCTATAGTCACAGCAAGGAAAGGTTTTTGCATAATGGTTGAACATTTTTGATCATTTTAACTCTCAAAACAGCATTTAAACTTTATCGATGCAGATTGTCCCACTCACACATGAGTAATTTTGTATTGTTCTTTCATAAGCATTTACCTATGTGCAGATGTTTCTATTGACTTTCTTCAGTGAGAAGTATCTGGAGTATTAAAATATTTAATAGGAAATTCACTTTTTAATATAAAATGTTTTAATGTAATATTTTTTAGGAAAACATCCATTTCATACAGTGCAGAGAAGAAAATGTATTACTAATTATTTTGTTCTGTAACATATTTTTAACAAAGGAACTCAAAGCTACAATAATTTACATATTTATTTTATGTAAATCATATTTATGTGATATTTTCAGTGATGTGATTCATTGTAAATTGTAAATATTTATATATTTTTCCATTTTCATCTGCATGTAATTGTATCAGAAGTAACACATTACAGTTATTCCGAAGAAACTTCTGCAGCTGTCTCATCTATTATTTCATTTTACAAGCACCTGTATACACTAAGTGATGTAAACATGTAGACTAGTCATCTTTAATTTCACAACAATAATATTAACACATATTTACATAGCTCTTGAAAAGCATCTTTAGATTATTTAAAATAATTATAATAAAAGAATTGCTCTTAATAAACCCATTTATCAAAATAATGCATCACTGCAAGTCCATAAAAACATGCATGTGTTGTACATTTAAAAGCATATAGATCAATCCTGAATTAAAATAACGTTGACCACCAAACTACTAGATTTTCTTTTCTGAGCACTCCAAAGTCAAAAGTCCAAAGTCACTGACCTCCATTAATACATCGTGCGCTCTCAAAAACAGCCCTGCACCCAACTTTATATTGCTGTGAGATTGTTGTTCTTAAACACTTTGGGGAACTATGGCACTATTGATGATGTTGAGATTAGAAACGGTACGTTTTGTGTATTTTTAATTAATTAACTTTTGTTTTAATTAATGTGCTTTTGTTGCTCACCTGAAACATAAGAGTGTCCTTTCTTAGAGCTCTGTCATTATCCAGCACAAATATATTTCCCTGAGTGCACACACACATCACTTCCCCACCCTGTGAAACATGACTCCCTGTTGCCTGACATGAACATGAGGACTCCCACCCCATTCCACTGTGGAATATAGGCTCCTATTTATAGAGCTGGTGGGGCCTGTGGTCCTAAGCTGGGCAGAACGGCTATTTAAACAACTTTCTTCAAGAGTTTTCTGCTCTTACATAGACCTGAGTGAATCCAGTGTGTGCGTGAATAAGAAAAAGTGTTTACGTTTTCGCACTGCTATTGCAGCTCCTGCCCTGAGTCCACTTTCAGGTGTTTTTTTTTTTTTTTCCAGAACACCACAGGAGCAGCTTTTCGGGGTCTTATGAATTTTACCCAATTTTTTCAGAAGGCATTTATCCACCGTCTTCCTGGAACCTCTACCTCTGCACATTTGGAGGACGTCTGGAATCTTCTGACGAGGAACTACACTGACAAGCTCTTGGAGTTAGCATATGGTTCTAGATGGAACTTTCCACTTGATGCCAAGGCTAATTTTCAGCTGGCAAATACTGAGCAGTATGACTACTGGACATTCTAACCTTATGTGGAAAGGTACTGAATAGAATTTCTTGGTTAAAACATTATTATCATTGTTTGAATGTCAGCTACAGTTTAATATATTAAGAAATATCTCTTTCACAGGTCAGACTGAACATTGTGTTTGTGCTCACTTATCTAAAACCTCGAGTATCTTGTAAAAATAAGACTGAGTGTGAAATACTTTGTTACACAGCAGGAATAAGACATTTTTCAGTGTAATCTGATCCACACACACACGGTAGTAATTACACAGCATGGTGGTAAAGCACTGAAGGAGATTTGTAATTAAGGGCATCTATAAAAAGAGGCAGGAACAGCGTGAGGGCTGTGGAGCTGGGGGAGGACGTGCAGTGACACCCCATCTACAGTTAGGGACGCAGAGCACCGACCAGAGCACCAGGCTGCTCATGGATCCCCACGGAGGCCACTACCTGAACCGGGATGCGGTGCTGTCTGGTGTGGGCGCTGCCCGCCTGTGCCAACTGGTGCTGGGATGCACCACCATGGCTCTAGTTGCTCACAGTGCAGGCTTTAGCGCCACCTACGGGACCTTCTGCATGTTCGTGTGGTGCTTCTGCTTTGCCGTCACATTGGTAATCTTCACACTGGACGTGGCGCGGCTGCATGGATGCATGCCCATCTCCTGGGACAACTTCACAGTGGCGTTTGCCATGCTTGCCACGCTCATGTATGTCACAGCGTCTGTGGTGTACCCGGTTTACTTCCTCAGCCAGGAGTGCCCATCACAGGGCTGCGAGGTGCGCGACTACCGCATCGCCGTCACCGTCTGCTCCAGCGTGTGCTGCTTTGCGTATGGGGCCGAGGTCTTCCTCACGCGAGCCAAGCCGGGCCACGTGGTTGGCTACATGGCCACCCTGTCAGGCCTGCTGAAAGTCGTCCAAGCCTTCATTGGATGCATCATCTTCGGCGCCTTGGCAAACGACAGTGAATACAACCGCCACATCCCCACCCAGTACTGCGTGGTGGTCTACAGCCTGTGCTTCGCTGTAACGGTGGTGGTGGTGGTGCTGACCGTGTCAGGGAGGACATCAGCGCTGCGGTTACCCTTCGACCGATTTGTGATTGTCTACACCTTCCTGGCAGTGCTGCTGTACATGAGTGCTTCCGTAGTCTGGCCCGTGTTCAGTTTTGATAAGAAGTACGGCACGCCCAGTCGCCCGGACAACTGTCCTCGGGGGAAGTGTCCTTGGGACAGCAAGCTGGTGGTGGCTGTCTTCACTTTCGCAAACCTCATCCTGTACTTCACTGACCTGGTGTACTCTCAGAGGATTCGCTTTGTCTCCCAGTCAGCAGCCTAAGATGTTCTACTCTCCAGGACATTCACCTGCCTCACTGGAAACAATAAAAAGCATTACAATACATTGTATGATCACTACAATTAGTGAGTTGTTTCCATGTGCTGCCAATCCTGTGATAATCTCTCAAGTTTGGCTTTCAGTGTAAACTTATAACATCACTGAGTGTGGCTACAATCAGGAATTTATAAAGCCATTTTTGTTTAAATCATAGATTTAAGATCTTTTAGTCCCTTCAGTTTTATCATACTGTGGGCCAAAGTAGTGGAGCATTTAAACTCCTTACCTTTTGTTTCTACAAACAATGCAAATATAAACAAATTATTTAGAGCTTAAATAAATCTGTGTCTTTGTGTAAGTGAACTTTTTTGTTTAAAACTTTTAATCACCAAAGTTATATCTTTGGTGCTTTAGGTTCTGTTTTCAAGTCTTCCATTTTGTTTACTGGGAAATTCCTGATTATAATTTTAAAGGTAATAGATAATAGTAGTACTAAAATAGTACTAGTATGTCATTTAAAGGTATGAAATTTCAGCTAATAGTAGTACTATTTAAGTATGTGATGTATATTTAAACAAGGAAGAAGACAAAGAGCCTGTTTCTGTTTAAATGGAAGTATAATTATTTGGTGGGTTTTACTAAATGTAAGTAATGAATATCTGGATGGTTCTCAGTTGAGATTTGATTCAAAGCTGAATTTCCAAAGCCATGGATGATGTTATATGATATGTTGCATGTTAGTCATGATAATTTAATAGTTTTCATTGTATTAAGATTTCTTAATATATTATTAGCAATGTTCCTTTAGTAGTAATATTCCTAAGTTCAAATGCAGAAGGTACAGTGGTGATTAAAAAAAGATTTCATTATGTGTAAGCATATCAGTGTGTTCTATTTAATTGTTAACCTTATCCTGTGTAAGGACTCAAGGAATTGCCAGTTCAACAACAGCAGTAGGTTAACTGGTTAAAATATACTTTAGTTAGTGTAACTAAAAGAACATAAGTGGCTTAATGGTGAATTTTTAAAACACCAGGTAACTAAATTTTTTGTAAGTGAATGCTAGCTACAAAAGGGGCAAAACTATTATTGCATTTTACCCCCAGAACTGCCTTAATTCTTCATGGTACAGACTCATTAAGGTCCTGGAAACATTTTGGTCCATTTTGACATGATAGTACAATGCAATTGCTACTGAATTGCAATTGCATTGTACTAGTACAATGCAATTGCTACTGTGTCTCTACTGCAATGAGATCTGGTAACTCAGCCAACTGAGTACAGTAAACTCCAAATCATAGTTGGAGATGATTTCAGTTTTGTGAAATGGTGTGTTATTCTGCTGAATGTAGCCATCTGAAGATGGACAGGCAATATGCTCAGTTGCTATTAAGGGTTGGTATTAAGTTAGTAGTTCTGTGCCAAGAAAAATCCCCCACACCATTATACCACCAGCAGCAGCTTGAACCGTTGTTACAATTCAGGATGGATCCATGTTTTTATGCTGTTTATGACAAATTCTGACCCTACCATCTGAATGTCTCAGCAGAAGTAAACAGACCAGACCAAGAAACATTTTTTCCAGTCTTCTGCTGTCCAGTGTTGGTGAGCATGTTTGTAGCCTTAGTTGTCTGTTCTTAGGTAACCTGAGTGACACCAAGTTATCATCTGCTGTTGTAGCCCATCTGCTTCAAGGTTCAATGTGCTGTGTTCAGAGATGCTCTTCTGTATACTTGGTTGTAACAAATACACTGTTATTCTCTGACTTCTGGTATCAACGAGGCATATTCACCCAGAGAACTATAACTCACTGGATATTTTCTCTTTTGTGGACCATTCTCTGCAAACCCACTGGTTTGCATGAAAATCCCTGAAGATCCGTAGTTTCTGAAATACTCAGGCCAATCCATCTAGCCCCAACAAATATTTGTCACTTAACAACAAAGTCAACAGCAAAGTCACTGAAACCACCTTTCTTCCACATTCCTGCTGATTCTGACGTTCAGCAGGTCATCCCTAAATGCATTTTGCAGCCATGTGATTTGTCATTAATATAATGTCCATTTGTATTAAAATGCTTTGCCACTGAAAACGATCAATCCTTAATTCTGATCGTCGGGAGGTGTTCAAACCAATCAGCATGACTTTTTCCTCAATATAAAGCAGATAACAAACACACAGTCAGGATTTCTGAGCCAGGCTTTATTTGCTTTTATCCGTTCCTTTTTACTAGTTTGGTGCAGAGAACAACACTATCAGGCAACTTCCGGGTACATAGAGTTTCTCAACATTGGTAGGTTACTCCAGTGAAACGATGCAATTGTTTCCCCGCCTCCTGAGTACTGTGATTGGTTCATCACAAGAGTTTGTAATACTTTACCGTCTTTAGTTTTTCATTCTTCTGTCCTCTTGCAAAAGTGTGCGAGAACAAAACTTAACGAGGTAAATAACCTGCACACACGTTTTTTGAGTATTGCCACAAAAATGGTTTTATAAATATACATGTGCTTGATTTATTATGCCCTCTCATAACGAGCAGGAGTCTGTGAAAGTTACTGATCCGGTTTCACAAAACAGGAATTAGCCCAAACTAGCATTACAATGAACAATTCTCCAAACTTGATCTACGTTACATATTCCTTAAAGGTGACTGTGGTACTAGCATTTATAGTGTTTTCTGTTCGATGTTCATCTAGGCATCTAAAATGAGTGTTGGATTCATCGGAGCTGGCCAGTTGGCTCACGCGTTGGTAAAGGGTTTCGCAGCTTCAGGTATAAGTGCCTCTGAGGGAAGGTTTCCGTAGAATATCTTATGTCGATTATGGAAACAAAAATCTGTTGTGCCACTCCGTCATTAGGTGTAATTGCTACACACAAGATAACTGCAAGCTCCACTGAAACGAACCTACCAACTGCCACTGCTCTTAGGGTAAGCGTACGGATGCAGTATCAGAGGTTTTTGGTTTGTTTGATTTAATCAACGTTATGGCTGAATGCAATATTGAATGCAAAAGTTCCTGTCCACACAGAAAATGGGAGTGAACCTGACCACCAGCAACAAAGAAGCTACGAGCAGAAGTGATGTCTTGTTTCTGGCTGTCAAGCCGCATATTATTCCGTTTGTGTTGGATGAAATTGGACCAGATATCGAAGAGCGTCACCTTATTGTCTCGTGTGCAGCAGGTGTCACTATCAGCTCAATAGAGAAGGCATGTAAAACATAAACACCAATCCATTCATTTGTAGTTACTAATAATACTGATGGGAACCTCAAATGCACAAAAAGTTTAGTTTGTGTTGAGCCTCCCTGGCTAGCACTACAAGCAAAAAGCACCTTAATGCTCATGGAAACTGGAGCTTGAGTTTACAGATGCATTACTGCTAATTTGATCTTTGCACTCATATCAGCATTACTGTGCTAATTCCTCCATGTCCCACAGAAGCTGCTCCAATACTACCCAGCGCCAAAGGTGATGCGCTGTATGCCGAACACACCGGTGATGGTGCGCGAGGGTGCAACGGTGTACGCCGCGGGCACACACACCGAATTGGAGGACACCAAGCTGCTGGAGCAGCTCATGTCCAGTGTGGGCTACTGTGTAGAGGTGGAGGAAGACCTGATAGATGCCGTTACAGGCCTCAGCGGCAGTGGCCCGGCCTATGTGAGGGGCAGGGGGTTGGGGGCTTGTGTGTGTGGTGTGTGCTGTGTCTTTTCAGATGTGATACCGGCTGTGTGTACTGTAGTAGTGTATAGGTGTGGCTGGCTCAATCGGCACCTATCTCCACATGACCCAATCCAGTCTCCTGTACGAAAAGGGTGAGTTTCTCCTCAGCCATGACACGCCAACTTGTGTTATATCAGGCTTTCACCGCTGTTGATGCACTTGCTGATGGAGGGGTGAAGATGGGACTTCCCAGAAGGCTGGCTCTTCGACTCGGAGCACAAGCCCTCCTGGTTAGAGCCTCACCCAGAGACCATCGGCTATAGTTATTTCATCTGACTGGTAATGATTTGTCTGTGATTAACAGTTGCATTCATATTTGTAGGGTGCAGCGAGAATGCTGCTGGACTCAGAGCAGCATCCTGGTCAGCTGAAGGATAATGTGGCATCACCAGGGGGCGCCACTATCCATGCACTGCATGTGATGGAGAGTGGAGGTTTCCGTAGCCTGCTTATAAATGCAGTGGAAGCATCATGTATCAGAACCAGGTTAGCAGAGCAGTGGGCATTTTGGACAGTTTTTGGTTTGTAATTGTTTCATTGGTTGTTCTGGTTATTTGAAGCAGTTTCTTTTATTTTGGAAGTAGAGTCTTAGTATTGTCTTTTCCTACTTTTAGAAAATGTCACTTGTCATGAAATTATTTTCAACTGTGTTATTTCTTTGTCATCTTGCCCACCCTTATATAAAAGTTGAGTCATGAGCTGCAATTAAGTTCTATGGAAAAGTATTATTTGCAAATAGCCATAAATAGTGTCAACTGACTTCACCTCATCATCTCTGTGTGTGCTGACAGGGCGCTCCAGCACTTAGCTGACCAGGAGAAGATTTCCTCAGCTGCCATCAAGAAAACAACACTGAAGAAGGTGCTGCAGCAGCCAGGTGTGGCTGGGTCAGGGGTTGGCGTGCAGACTGGTATCTTCAATAGCCCCGGTTCCAAACTGAAGGGAAACTGAGGCCAAGACTAAAAGCTTCCATGCTGTTATGTGCATTAACTGAGTACTGGACTCTTACATGAGGACTCTTCAAATCTCCATATCGTTCTATAGTTTGTATGTAGTTCCCATTACTTTAATTTCATCTGCACACTGTCTATATGCTGTTTCACAGCACATGGCAGACCCTCAGGACACTTCACGCGAGTAGCTAAAATACCTGTGACTGTGATATAGGGAATGGGAAGACCGAGTGCTTTGTATTTTCACCCACATCTTGAGTCATTTTGAAGAAGCCAAAGATGTCATGTCAACAACAGTAAGGACAGAACCACCTTTCTAATGCATTTTTCCTAAAAGGCTACAAAAAATGTAGTGGCCTTTAATGGGTCAGTAAGATCACACTGCAGTATTGACTTAAAAGACCCACAGGAGAGATCTGTAACAGATTAAGATTTTTGAATTCTTCATTATGAGAACACGTAACATGTTTCAGCCTATGTTCAGTGCTTTTCTCTGTATTGCCCTGGGCCAAGCCTGTAAACTATATAGTTTAACTTTTTTTTTCTTTTTAAACAAATATCGTTGTTGTACAACTGATTTTGGAGAGTTGCATTGGGGAGGAATGATATCACACAAGACAGTACCTTGGCAAACAATTCTGGTGACATTGTTACAGATTAACAGATGAATTTAAAATGCAATTGTAAAATATATTTTTTTTGACACTGATCCACAAATGTCTGAGCACCTTGTTCACCAGAACTCTGCAATTAAAGCTCACTGAGATCACAGCTATCCATAGTCATGAGTCCAAAAGTATACAACTGGTTCGGGGTTGAAATGGATGACTTAGTAGCCAGCTGTAGGTGTCTATTAGGTTGCACACTGAATTGGGCAGCCGTCTTGCAGACATGTCCAACAGGGTTGTGTGAGTTGCAGCTCGAAAAGATGTAGTTAGTGACTGCACATGTTGTAGAGGAAACACATAACAGGTTCACCATCCCAGATCAGTGACCATGGCATGATGGATGGAGTTGTGAAAAAATAAAGCAGTTTGTGATTCACCCAGATGGATTAATCTGTTTGAAAATGTGTTAATCAAAACTCTCCAACCTACCTGACAGGAAGTAACAGAGCTACAGAATGAACTGTTTTTCTTTTTAAACTGGCCTTTTATGTGAGGCACGTGGAGGTATGATCATGGAACACTGGATCAATACCTACTAGAGCCCAGATGAGCAAATTGCAAATTATTTTCTACATTAATACTTTAACAGGACAGTATTGTTTACTTTTAGTCCTTGAATCAATATGATTTTAGTTTAACTTGTCTCTAAAGAACCCAGCCAAGTTGTACATAAATAGTGAGAATGAGGGGAGGATGAAAGCAGTAAATACTGCCATACTGTATTCCTGCTGAGTGGCTTTTTGAGTTCTCAGTAATCTCCATAGACCTCTTGTAATGATTCTAATAGAAAGTTTGTAGTCTATTTTTAGTTTAAAAGAATTTATGATGACATTAATTTAGTTTTATTTTCATGAAAACCAAGCCTGTGAAATCTGCTGCAGAAAAAGAAGTATGCTATTTATGTAGATGTAGAAGAAAGCCTTGTCTATCAGCTCGGCCAGTTTCGTCCAGAGCTGTGGCTGCTGTTCCCGCTGGAGACAGAGACGTGTTGTCCGAAGCTCATCACGAATGTCCTTAAGGACATGGATGCTGCTCGACTCCTCACTGCTCTCTGCAGCTGGGTGTAGGGTGCCTTCATTTTGTTCTCCAGCTGTGAGCAGAAAACCAAAAGCTTATGTTGCTAAACAAGCAGAATGTGACACAATGAACAGTTTTAGGCAGTTTAATTCTAAACTAACTAATTAATTAATTCTAAGTCATATGTAAATATTGCTTGAATTTACAGAGACAAGCCTGGCCTTCTGACACACAAGCTTACAGAGATGAAGAGCAGGTTGTGCAGGAATAGATGCATTTTCTCCAGGGACGTTTGGGATGGCGCGAGTATCACGGCTCTTGAGAAACATCACAAGTATGGTCTCCAGGAGGCTTACAGTCATAAAGGTGAAAATAACACTACAGTAGATCCCTAAACAAAGATATCATAGAATATTACAGTCTCTATGATCAACAGTAAGAGTTCTGATTAATAAATTGCTAATGAAATATTTTAGATAATTGTCACAACAAAAGTAATAAGGAAATTTGATATTTAATATTAGGCTTTTTACTTAACCCTTAGTTTGATGCACCAAGTGCAAAAACATTTTAAGTAGGAAATGTGGTCATAACTCTTATTCAGGATGTCAACAGCATATCAAATGTGAAGACAAACCTATCAGTGGAATCTTGTCAGAGGTGGAGGGCAGTGTGTCACAGAGGATCTGCAGAAAAACTGTGTTTGCCAAAAGCAGCATCACCTTAACGCTCAACTTCTCTTTTCCATCAGTAGGAAAGTAAAAGGAGGCTACATCCAGCACCAGGAAGTATAAAATGGGCAGCAGGAAGGTAATTACATACAGTAAGGACCTCCTCTTTATGGTAACCTATATAGAGAGAGATAGTTTTCTGTAGTTACATGCAATAAAACCTTATGACTAGATTATTCCCAAATGGACAGTCATTTATGAGTTTTTACTTGTTCTCATTGAAATAATTAATTGCAAACAGTATCTAATTAAATGTACAACTAAAGTGTGTCAGTCTATACAGAGATTATTATTATTATTATTATACCGTATATATGAGCTGGTCCCTCTCCTTTCCAGAGGCCTGGAGATGACTCTTAGACATATTAATGTTAAGGATGTCCCACTCTCCTTGGGTTTGCAGGAACTGCTTTGAGGTCAAAGTCAGCATGGAGTCATTTGAGTTCGGTTCAATCTGTAGCTCTTCGACTGCAGTGAAGTAAGATTGATTCATGTATGTGAGAATGATTCTATGGTAATTGGTCCTCATTCAGTCAATAGACCAATTATGAGGTCAAACACTAATGCTGGAAGAGAATGCTTTGCTCACAGCTGACATTCTTGTTAATCCCAAATGTGTTTAATGGGTTGAAGTCGGGGCTCTGTGAAGGTCACTGGATTTACAGTTAAGGTTGTGTCTCTAAGCGTTACATCCCCTCTGTGCACATGGGCAGTCATGCTGGAACAGGAAAGGAGCTAACTGTCTAATGTGTCTTGTATGTTGTAGCCTGCTAAGTAATAATAATCAACATTATTAGTAGTAATTGAAGTCAGGTGTTCTAGTCGATCCAGGTGTGGGTTGGATGGTCCAAGCCACATACAAAAATGTCTGCCTTTCCCAACAGAATCCTTTTGTTATATGGCTCCATCTACATTTTTTTTTTTGATGAACCTGTTTAAGGTTCAATTGTAACAATGTATGCTACAAATGTATGTTACAAAAGGATTTCTAAAGGCTAGAGCCTTTATCAGTCTGCAACCAAGCAGATGGTTTGCATTCTGAAGGATTTCCATCAAAGAACAGCGCATACGCATAGAACAGTCAGACAACCAACACAGATCTCGCTGGTGACCAGTAAGGACCTGAAAGCTTCCCTTTAGCTGTCTGTCTTGTAAAATGACAAAGATCCACAGTACAGGAGTACATCACCAGCACGGTGGATCTTCTGTTAGAGCCACAGTACAGGAGTACATCACCAGCATGTTGGCTCTAACAGAAGAAATTCTGCATTTTAGAAAGTCACAGTGAAATAGCATATTCTGAAGCAGACTGTCAACAAATATGTCAAACAAATTGAAATACCACTTTTTTTGACATTTGTAGGACTGATGAGCATCTAGAGACAGTGTTGGTAGCCAATAAAAATGTTAAAGGTATCTGCAGTACATGGGCTAAGGACACACACAGCTTTAAAGTTCTATTGTTATCACTTGCACATCTCATCTGAAGCCCCACCCTCTAAGTGGGGTACAAGAATGTTGGTAGCTCCTACTTACAATCTAAAGTAGACTGGAGGGTTAAAGTGCAGCTCTGGGTGTCAAAGGGAAACTTGTACATATCCATTTTACATGCTGCCGTCATTGTGTAGAATTGCCCAGCTGTTACCAAGCCACTAGACTGTATCTTCAGAAATGGAGTCTCCAGGGTTGAAAACTCTATCCTGATGCTAAAAAGATAGCAGTGACTGAAGTCAAAATACACAACTATTTGATGCTACAGATGAGTTTTGTATTTTTGGTACTTACTTTTCAATTATGTTAATATCTGGGATCCAAAGCATTTGTTTGGAAACAGACATTAAAGTTATTCCACAGAAGTCTTTAGGGTTCCATTTTGCAAACTCATTGACCCAGCTCTGGAGTAATTTGCACATACAGACACCATTAAAAGCAATAAAATAGCTTTTGAAATTAATATTGCTGTCACTTCAAAAGCAATTGGCAGACTGTGCAAACATACCATTTCCATAAAGCTCTGGAGACAGAGACTTTGGGCTTTTTCATTCTGGAGGTAACAAAAAAAAAGCCTTTGAGCACTACTGTAGCCCTCTTCACCCCAATAATTGCACAAAAGCCTCTAGAAAATTTACATTTTGTTGAGGCCATCTAGTCATATTCAGAGGAGAAAGCAGGGGGTGAATGGTCAAATCCAATTCCGAAAGTTAGTCACTCATTTCCCATCTGCATACTGCAGGTTTCCCCACAAAGCACAGCAATTGTAATATTCACTTATCATATAAGTAAATGACATCTGACACATACCACCATGACAGATGAAATATGGAGATCCACAAAAATTAGTGTAGGGGTTCGCCAATGACCTACAGGCCGCAGTGAGGTCATTCTGATGTTGTTCTTGTCCAGGCTGAGGTACTCCTGAACAGCCTGGTAGCTGCAGTTGGACAACACACACTCCACCCCTGCAGAGGCAGATATCTTCATGTGGGGTGGAAAAGAGAAGGGAAGTGGCCATATCGCTCCTCATAATGCATGTTTTTAATTACAGTATTTTATAATACAGAAATTATAATACAGATAAACAAAAGGAAAGAGCTCCTCAGTACTCCAAAGTATTTACTTTTGCTTGAGTCCTTCACCCAGAGCAAATACAAATAAGATACAAAATAAATACAAAAGACAAAAAAAAAAGAAGCACTTTTCTACTGTGATAAATGGTTAACCAGTTTAAAAATACACTTACCAGATGAGATAATGAGCAACCAAACAAGGTACATCTCCCCTGAAATATTTTCATCCAACCAGGTAATGTGGAATATTCAGAACATTTGCTCTTTCGTACATGTGAACATGTGTGATGAGGCAAGATATTTATACCTTGTGGATCACACTCCACCCCTTCCTACTATAATAGTGGCTCTGCAACAACCAGACAGCTAGTCATGTCTGTTTGAGAAGCTGACTTGCCTCATCTCTCATGTCGTCAATAAAGCTTTGTATGTTGATGTCGCAAACAACATGAAATAAAAGTAAATGTATACATGGACTTAGAGAACCCTGGTGACCTTACACAAACACATGCACCATGCCTGTCCCACACAAGCTCAAAGCAGGCTTATGGTTTAATTTCCTGAAAGAATCATTAGTTGACCAACAGTCAATCACTGACGAGACATGACTGATTTGTTTGTACTGTTATTACAATTGAATTGGCACTTAGATATGGGATTTTGAGTTGTGTCACTAAAGACGTTTCTGTCAGATAGACGTTTCATTAAAAAAAGTTAAGTAAATAAGTTTTAAAAAACATGAGTTTATTTCTTTAGAAAGCCTTCTGGGAGCACTTCAGTCTTTTGCTCCTGAGCAGGGAGCATTTATCTTCAGGACACATGCAGGTTCATCAGTAGATGTCAGTGGGCAGTTTGAACTGCTTGAAGCAGTAGAAGGAGATGTCCCCATGGTCCACTGCTGCGAACATCACAGGCACATCAGAGCTCTGGGAGGACAACTGCTTTATCACACGCAGGTCAGGAACTGGACCATCAAAACTACAAAAGGCCAGAGTCAACGCAGCAGGAGTCAGTTCAAATATTTTTTCACAAATCTAAACAATGGTTCACATAATTAATATGAACTACCCTAACCCTAGTACAAATGCGGTCATGCTTAATAAATCAATCATGCACTTCTTAAACCAAACACCTGCTCTCAGTACCATTTATAATATATGGAATGTAGCAGTGGAGTTTAAAGAGATGAATACCCTATCGAGTTCTTGTTTACCTGCAAACACACAGGCGGGTATAAGGCTTTCCAGGGTGACTCTTCTTAAACTCAGCCACTGTGTCTGGCTGGTAAACATTGAAACAAATCCTCCACTGGTCTGAGCATGGTAACCTAAGAGGGCACAGGCTGAAGTCAGACACCAGATCCAGCACTTTGAGACCAAACATACAGTGTGGTGCTATAATGACAAGAACTTAATATACCTGGAGGCACTTTCCAACAAATCGGGGGAATGAATAATGCTGATTTGCTCCAGCAGTTCACCTGTCCCATACAAAAAAGAAGAAACTCACTACGGCCACAAGTACCCATAAAAACACCACCGTTTTGCCTGGCATTTTGACTAGATTTTCTCCGTTAATCTCCAATCAACAGTTCAAGCGATTTACTTAACAGTAAACACCCCATGTCAAATGACCTTTAGCATTAAAGACATTTTGGCTTAGATAGTGATGCCTTCATTTAACTAGAGGCACCTAGTTAAATGTAGAACAAAGGCCATTATACAAAATAGAAAGTCCCATTGTTACATCTAAAACACTGATGTCTTTATACACAGATTAAAACTTACGGTGTGAAGTACACTGCCCAGGATGAGTAAGGGGTGTGACATCCTTTTCCCAAAGGTGGGCAGGTTTTTCTCTGGGTCGCTGGCTCTTCCTCTTCTCCATCAGGTCTAAATACTCTGTCCAGTTCCTGCAGCGCCACACCTCGCGGTCATCATTAATGTTCCGCCGGTAACGGTCCCGCACCCTCTGCCTGTCCCGTTCGCGGCGGGACAGGTGCTCCTTTCTGAGGTTAAGCTTCCTGAGCCAGGAGGCCACTTTGCACTCACCCACATGCAGAGCCCCGGGGAGCAGGCAGGGGTCAGGGGCAGGCAGGCAGGCTGAGCTGGCCCTCCGCGAGCCCAGGTCTGGGAAAACGATGCAGCTGAAGTCCCAGCGTGGGGCCGCGGGAGCCTGGGCCTCTGTAGTCTGGGCCTGACCAGATGTGCCTGTCCACCAGGTCCTTGCTAAAGCTGTGCGCGAGTCTCCCGCACACGTGGGTTTATCCAGGGAGGTCTGCTCAGTTGTCCCCTGGCCCAGGGCTGGCTGGCCTAAATGTAGATCCCCGATTTCAGCTTCTCCTTCGCACCGTCCTGCAACTGTTGTCTGTTCCATGGGTGTTGTACTTTGTTTATCACACTGCCTAAATGAGAGTGCAAAAACACTGTGTGAAGGAGGGATATGAAAGTACTTCAAAACATCCATGCAGTACATGAGATCCCCAATTTAAACTTATTAGCGATCTAAAAACCTTAGCGGTCTAATAAGGGACTGGTGGAAGAGGAGAGAGGTTGGGAGGAAGGCCATCAGGGTGCAGGTGGAGGGGGTGTGGTTACCTGGAGCCAGGACTTGCACTACGCTTTCTCTTCAGCTGACTGCTTTGCCAGTCACGGGGGAGGGGCAAATTCAGCTGCCTTTCATACAGCAATGGCACTTCACTATACAAGAAAAACTCAATTAGGAAACTCACTCTCACTCACACACACATTTCATGAACAGATAAAGACTGTATGATTACCTTGGGTCAAAGCGGTTAACTACATACCCCAGCCTCTTTAAATGACTAAACACCTATGAAAAGGAAAACAGTTGTGCTTGATTATAGTACATTAGCTATATTTGGTGCACATACATGAACACAAACACACAAATGACTAAATAAACAGCAAGCTTAAAAGAGGATTAGAAGAGAATAACCATCACAATAGTAGTTGTATTTATATATAAAACATACAAATAAAAATAGGGTTTTCTGGGATGAAAGACTTAGGGGTGCACAGCACCAAAATGTACCCTGCACCTCACACAGTTTGTTTTCATTTGTTTGTTTCTCTTAATTCTGCTATTGAAGATTCCCGTCATCAGCAGGCTCAATGAGTCATCTTAAGAGTCTGATTTTTCAATGCCCAATGTCTGTTCAATAATCCTAAATGCTTCTTGGTGTTCCATAGATACTGATCGAGCCTCTATGTTTGTTCATGTCTATGCCTATGGACATCAAAACCAAATGTCAAGAGCAAAAGCAAAATGCTAGAACACACTCCCAAAAATATTCTTCAATAAAAGATGGCACTGTACATTTTCTACCCACATTTGGATTTTATTTTTATCTTTCATTCAAAATCCATGAGCATCTAGCCAAAACATTTTGCAGGTTCTTTTGTAGCCTGCAAAGGAGATCTCTTTACCAACCTGGTACTGATGGAGACTCACTGTTTCAGATGAAAGGAAGCGTTCATAACCCTCCTGAATAGACAGAGGAAGGTCCTTGTAGAACACCTGAACACTGCCCTGATATTAGAACATATGTACAGAGAATATGTACAGACAAATATTTGAGTTATGAATATAATTCATTTGGTACAGAATCTTAAAAAAAAAAAAAAAAAAAAAAAAAAAGCAAAAATTGCACTCCAAACAGCCAACCCAGGTAAATGGGAATAATTTAGAATAAACTTGACATTCATAATTAAAATGTAAGCATTAAAATATCCACTGACACACTCCATGAGGTAAAGAGCCTCCTCTGGAAGCAGACACTGCTTTCCTCGAACTGAAAAACCCATTGTCTGCCAAAACTTCCCCTGAAAGGAGACAAGTTTATAGACACCATCAACATTATCATCATCATGCAACTCAGCAAACTTTACAACCCTGCCAAAAGTAAACCGTATTAGCACCAATGTCAAGAGTGAGTGGTGAGAAGTTATTTAGTTTATAGGTTATCTTAGCTAATGAAAATAAAATGAAAAAGTGTTTCCTGTGGATCCACACTCACTGCTGGTGACAGTAACTTCACAAGCTTTTCCTCCGGAATCCATTCCGCACGTACAAGGTTCCCACTATGTGTGGGGAAAAAAAAGTTCTGTCTTTATTCGTTTGCATCTTGTGCTAAAAACATGATTAGCTATCTATAAAACAAAACTAGAGTGTCACTCACAGTCTCTCCACCCGTTCTTCTGACACGAGTGTCCAATGTTCGTCAAGACTCTTTTGCAGGCGCGCCCTCTGCTGGTCAGAATCGTCAGGCAAAAACTCTTTTTGTCCCTTCACGGGAATCTTATGACTTCGGGACCGCGCTTGAAATAGTTCCGAAGGGCTACACGTGAAGACAAGAAAAACAAGGTTATGCAAAATGCTAAACGAAAACGAAAACAAAATGAAACCCAAAACCAAAAAAAAACACACGCAAAGATTTTGACAACTTGTCTACAAAATGTTGTCGGTCTTGTAACGCGAAATTCACTGGCTTTCAAATATTTTTTTAGGTTCTCACTGTAACGTTATTTCCTCGTTGTGCGTTTATTCTACAGTGTACGGTTCGGTTTAGGGCGTCTGCGTAACGCATATTTGGCGTTAGTTATGTTGTGATTTACACATTACCAGCATACCGGAAGACCCCATTATAAACTCGGTGAAACCTCGCGTTTGTGTCATTTCGATGGAGCTACACGCTTCCTTTCACTGTCCAGTAACGCTGGGATCACACCACGTACTCTAATAGAGGCTAAGTTAACGCTAGCTGCTTAGCTAATGATTTGCCACATAACTACCACATGAATCATGAAAATATTAATCTGCCCTGAAAAAACGTATTGGCATTGCTTATTTTTAAGATTATTAAATTACCATTTATATTAAATCTCATTTATTCCTCTTACCTCAGTATTTCATCGCTAAGGGGTACCTGAAGAGCTTCTGGTAGAGCGTCGTTGGCAGCCATGTTTATAGCTAGATTACTTTGTCAGCTCGTGGTTCGAGTGCGTAACAGACACGCCCAGTTTACCATAGGAGGGCAGCATAGTACTACATTTTATTTAAGTTCACTGGCGTTTCTCTGAGTAATTAATGAGAATTCAACACAAAGGATCAAAATATAAACTACTTTAAAAATACCTTAAAATAAAATTTAAGGAAAGGTGCTCATACTGTGAACATTTTATCACTGTCTTTCCTAGTTTTGTATTCGAGGTTAATTAATATTATCAAGAGGATAGGTATGCTTTAAACTGTAAACAAATGAACCCCATTACTCATTTCAGGTAGCTGAATGCAAAACTGCTTTAGTTTAAAATATATTTTCGCTGTTAGCAAAATGTGATGATGTGTATTACATTTTACAGATGCTTTGTTGATGGGCCCGTGGTGTCATTAGGGCTGTCAGGTGAAAACTAGACAGTCATGCGAGTGGCCACCACATATTTAAACTTTTCTTTGTTTGGCCAAATGGCCAGATGAGGCCCCTGACCCCAGAGGTGAAGAAGGGATACATATCAAATGAAGGAATACTTCACAAACCCAAACACCACTGCACCACAAGGAACAGAGCAGCCAGTCCTCCCACAGTTCTCTGTCAGCCCCATCTCCTTACTGAAAGTCAACAATAAACCACATTTCCAGTAAGCCAGATAGCTTCCCATGTGCTACTCATCACCATAGAAACAAACGCCTTGAGCTGACAGTGGTGTCTCCTATGGCCAAATGAGGCCACCCATGCAACATGATGTGCTCTGTGAACACTTGTGCACATGCCTTACTTTGTGTCTCCCTATACACATGTATACATGGTAAAGATAAGACATTTTACTTTAAGAACAAAGATAGTATTATACAGCATGGATTATTAATTTATGTAAAAGGTGATTTAGGGTAAGATCAAACTGGAATGATTAAGCACTCATAGCACCAAAATCTTTATGTCAACACAACTTCTCACAATGCCCAGTATAAAACGTGTGATTTTATTAGTGCTCCTCAACACCTTAATGGGTTGACTGTTTTAGCATGCAATGCCTTATAGACCATTGTCAGATGTGACAGTGACATGAAGCTTTGTATGCAGTTGTCCATGTCTTATTCAGCTATACTTCAGTTCTGGGTCTGAGGCTGCATGAAAGTCTTTCATAGTATGTGACTCCTTAATCCTTTAGAGATACCACACTGAACTGGGCTTTTGCTATCTCAAATCGGCAGGGCTGGATGTTTCTGCTTTGTGCAGATCATTGACTTGCAAAACATGCCAATGGGATCATCCCAAAAACATTAGTCTGACTGCTGTCACTGTTGGGTGCCTGTAACAGTGTATGTTTTACTTTAGAATTTAGAACTCTAAAATTTCGAGAGTGTATGAACGTTTGTTGATTTTTTTAAAGAATGTTCAAAGATAAATAAATATTTTGGTGATCAATTATTAATGTTTTCTTTCTCCGTGGGGAGTGCTAATTTCCTGAAATTCATGGTGAATGAATAACCTGTTCAGAGTTAACCCATATAATATGATATTTTACACCAATCTGGAAAAGTGAATTAATCTTGTCTTGTTAGGGGTCTTGGGCAAACAGGTCTGAAGAGACAGAGAAGTCGACACCAGCAGAGCTATTAGCAAACAAAGCCACACTGAGGACAAACCTATTTACATCTGTAGCACACTCATCTAACAGTTTTGCTTCCTCCTGCACTAATCTGTTAATTCAGTTTTATGTCTGGGCACATTCACGGATACTGTGTCTCACACCAGGTCAAATCCCTACCACCACAAGAGAAACCTCTAAATGTTCCAATGATAGCCTACTGTATGCTAGATAGGGGTCTTGTCCCCTAACACCCATTCACCTTCATGTAGAGAAAATAAGACACAATAAAAAAGAAATTAAAAAATTACAACCATATGAGACACTGGGAAGTTCATGGTAACTCATCCTATCTTATTTTGGACTATGTAACAACAAGAATGCCTGCACAGTTGGTTTAGTCAGTCCTTCAGTCCTGCAGTTATTACCAGTTTAGTCAGTGCTTCAGTTATTACCAGCCCAAGGCTACATACCCCTCAGCATGATGCTCAGTGTTCTGCATAAGGTCACAGTGTTCCACCATTGTAAGGATTCTGTTGTTCTGGAATGTTCTAGTATATTCCCTGGATCGGTTGTTTTGCTATTGTGTGCTGTGTGGTGGAGGCACTGATGGTGGGTGAGGGGGACATACGCCTCCTTTCTTTCTCTCCTTCCACTTTGTCCAGCCTTTGAGCGTTGGCTTGTTTGCATTCCTCTCAGTTAATAAGTGTTTGTCTGATCCCTGGCAGGGGCTAAAGATCACCCCACACAAACACACTGTGCCCTCCCGCGCCATGCTGTAAAAGAAGGCGCAAGAGTGACGCTGGGCTAATGAGCGTCATAAATTTCATGGACCTTCAGCTCACCCATTAACCATGATAATAACTAGGGCACCAACACACATCGGATCTACCACAGTGGGTCAGGTGACCCCTCTGCAATATGCATGCTCACACTTAAATCCTCTGAGGATCTGACAACAGTATTTCTTTACATAGCTGATTCACATATTAAAACTGATTCATGCATCAAAACTTTGCTTTGGGACAAATGGTAGAGATGATATCAAGTATGTGAAAAGGTCAATTTTGTGTTTTATGTAGCTTAAAAGCAAATGTTTATGTTATTGCTATATAATGCTACTTAGAATTAGTTTGGTGTGGTTGATCTCAGAAAATAAACAGTTTATCAAAGTTACATGGCTTTAGAACTAAAAAAGTTAAATATTTCTAGTGAGCTAAAATACAAGACTAACTACTATGTATACTGGACCATGAACACGTCAGACAGAAAACAGAATAAAAAAATGTATTTGTTTACAACCATGAAAGTCTGTATTTTTTAAACAGAGTGTATATGTCCTTAAAGTGAAATCTTAGTCAGTATACATTTAACATTTAGCTGACCTTTTGCCTTATCAAATACAACCCAGTTACATAAAAAGATGATTGTCTATAAAGAGTGATCACACATCTTTAAATATTCAGCACAAGTCCTGTACTGTAAGGTGATCTTGTCATGCTCTGCTGGCTGTGGAGCAGTCATGCTCCTGAACCCAAGCCCACGCTGCACAGATTCAGCCTTGGCCCAATAGCAAGAGGCTTGTGGGAAATCGCCACTGGAAATCTGTTTCACTTCATCCTTCCATCCTTTCCAGTCAAGCCATTTAATGGGCGTGCCCAGCACAAACCATGAGTTCCACTGCTGGGAGGTGGTGGCCTGAGAATGTGTCGCGTTGTGTTTAAGAGGAGAAAAACGCTGGCTGGGCTGCTCTACGAGGGGGTCTCTCTTTGGATCCAGCGTTTAGGCCTTTTGTTGGGTTTTTGTAACCACGGCAGCTCACCTATTGAGGGCAGAGCCTAAGATATGTAAAGCAGCATCGTTTCAAAGCATCACTCCACTGGGAAACAAACAAAGAAATAAAGAAATCAAATTAAACTTTTTAGAGAATGGCAGACTGATTGTGTGTGTGTGTGTGTGTGTGTGTGTGTTTTGGGGGTAAAAAGAGAAAAGGAAAAGAGAGAGAGTATCCAGTAAACAAAGCGTTTTAAAAGGACCCTGGCAAGCCATGTTTGGAAATTCAAAGAAGGTTCTGAGAGAAATTAACAAATAAATAATTAAACAAATGAAAAAAAAAATTAAATGTGGGACAGGGTGCAGAGAGCTTATTATGTACTTGTTTGTCAAAAGTTTTTTCTTCTTTTCCTTAAGGCCTAGCGATGTCCTGCAAGTGGCTTGGTATGCCTCCCGCCCAGCATTGACAGGCAGGTCTGGGCTTGCCCGTCCAAGGTCGAGCCCCGGCCAGCAGGGCTGGGCGCGGCTGAGCTTGAACCTGGCTGCCATGGACTTTGTTTATGTTTGTTTTCTCTCTCTCTCTCTCTCTCTCTCTCTCTCTCTCTCTCTCTCTCTCTCCTCTCTTACTCCCCATCTCTGTAATTCTCCCTCCCTGCGCAAATGTTCTGCAGGTTTAGTCTAGGGCACGGTGAGATCAGGTGTCAGACTAGTGCTCCTCTTCCTACTGAGGTATGAGACAGAAAACTCAGGTCGAGTGCTGCATTGTTTTCTCATGTCACACATCATCGTTGATGCCGGAGTCTCAATTCTGTTTCTTCTGTCATCTGACAATAACAAATGGGTAATTTTCCTTGGTGTGAAGTAGATGTTGTTATATAGATGTGTACTTCCTCTGTATTGGTGCTTTGAAGTTGTTAGATGGAGAGAATATTGGTTTGATGCCTGTGTGGTCAGATGTGGTGGAAAGGAGGAGGGGTACTCATCTCTGTTGCTGTTTACAGGTGTTAACACCTGCTCCTGAAAAACAATACTGCAGCGCATTTGTAGTTGTGGAACCTGATGTGCACAGCCCACTTCCTGCTGGGACTGGAAGCTTTTTAGCACATCCGCTATACTTCATCTGGTCTGGCCAAGGCAGCCGATGGCTTTATAGCATCACTTTTAGATTTCAGACCACATTTACGGCCACAAAGAACGTAATACAAATCACTCTGGAGCACAGCTTATCGCTTCCAGACACGATGATCCCTGTTAACTAGCTACGACGGGAAACGGCTTTGTCATGGCCATCTTTTGCCGTCTCATCACCCCTCCCACCTCTGAAACACCTACAAAAGAGCGTCACAGCTTTGTGTGATGAATAAGGGGCCTCCCACCGTCCCACCAGGCATTGTTCCCACCGCGCTTGCTCACCGTGCATATTGCTCACTAAGCTGGTGATGGATGTCGGATTACCCTGCTGCTAGTGTCTCACTCACAAAGAGGCACTGCCTCAGAGAACACACACACACACCAAACATAAACCAACCACCAGCTACTGCATACAATGACTAATGGCTCTTGTCTGACCCCCCGTTTTCAGATGCATCTGTATCCATATGGTAAAACAATGTGGTCAATTAGAATTGTATTTTTGTGGTTACACATTCATTCAAAGTGTGTAAAAGCTGCTACTGCCTGACAATAAAATTTTAAAACATATATGACTGCTTTTTGGCAGCATGTGGTGTGGACATAACAGTGGCAATACAGGAAAATATAATGAATTTGAAGAACGCTCTAGAATCTCTCCAGGGGGCATGTTGAGATCAGGTGTCAGAGTGCTTCCTGCTGAGGTATGTGAGGGGGATCTCGGGTCAAGCACTGCATTGTCTTCTCATCTCCACAACAGCACCTAACAAGCAATTGTACAATTTTAACTGCAATCTATTATATTTCATATTGTGACTGAATGTTGTTAATCTCATTTGTGTGATACCCTATGTAGTAGAGACCAGTTAACTCTCAGCTATTCCAACTAGTTTTAGTTATAATCAGTGTTTAGGGTACAGACTTTCATTTACAGGTCTGTAGATGTTCAGTTTCCAACGTCTAAATCATTTAGTTATTCATTATGTCTAAAAGGTGAATGATAATAAATTACCATAAATGATTCCAAAACTGTTAAATAACTTCTGATAAACCATGTAAAAAAAGAAATATAGTGATACTTTAATATACAGATAGTTTGATTAACCCACATAAAAACTGTTTTCTATGGTTAATGTAGTTTGTTCATTTTTATCCCCTGTTCCCCTTGCTGAGAAGCACTCTCTTAGGGACGCTCTATTGAGCAGCTAAAGAGGCTCCAGCAATCAGTAGACCTCTGAGAGGAGAAAAAAGCCCTAGGTTGTATGGCCTGTGAATCCTTCCCTCTACCCCTTCACGTTTTTTTAGGGGTTCACTTTGGATAGATAAGTGTAGTTACAAAGCTCTACACCATCATTGTAATAAATCTTGGTTACCACCAGGCTCTTTCTTTTTCTGTGTTCTGCAAGGACTGTTATGGGCCCTTTCCCATTTTGTGTCCAGTCTTCATGACAATAGCTACTGCAGTTTCCTGGGAGACTGGCCTTTTTGGGGAAGGGGAGGGGGAGAAAGAAAAAAAATATATCCCACCTCTCTCTTTCCACTTTTCCCTTTTTTCAGCATTTTTTTTTTCCAGAACCAGGGGATAAGCTTGGAGGGTATGTCTGAGCCAGTAGTGGCTGTGTGCTGTCCTCATGCTTTCCCTGGGAGCCACACCAGGAATGCCAGTGTAGTTGTGGTGGCAACAGTGGAAAATCTCTCGTGATGGCACAGGTTGCCCAGTGGCTGATATTCTCCCCAGTGTAGTAAGGTCTGTCAGCTGATTCTAAATTGAGTTTTAGAGCTTTGGGCAAAAGCTGTTACTATTCTTAAAGCCTGCCAATGTGTGATGTTCATGACCCCACAACCACCAAATCCAAATTACAGTCACTGCACCGTTTCTGCAGGAATTTTGTTTCTTTAAATGCTGTAGTAAATGCTGTAGTAGCCACTTTGCAGTTTTGGTTTTAAGCGTTGCTGGACTTGTGGAGGGGGAGTGTGTGTGGGGGGCGGTGAACATGGTGCGGTTAACATTTCATCGGGGAGCTCTTCTTTCAGGCAGCCATCAGGAGAGATGGGGAATAATGTCTGCATCAGGTTACTGAGGCCTCTCATTTGACCAAGCCACAACGTTATAATTACCAGCCATGCACTCTACCTGGAAAGACAATTCCAGAATGGAGGAGCCATCCCAGAGTGGAGAAAGAACCTAACCGGGAGACACGCTAGCCTTCCTAGAAACAGAGGCTAGGCATTGCAGCTATGGAGACGTGGCAGGCTGTGATGCTCAGATCAAGTTTACTTTACCTCTACCCCTGATCAAATGTTTTGTGCTGAGATAATGTGCCAGCATGCAGACTGAGATGAAAGTGGTTAGAATATGCAGAATTTCTTGTAAATATCAAAAACATCCAATTGCATATAAATATAACAAAAAGTAACTTTCAGGTCAAAAATTAACAAAAGAACTTCTCACGTCTGCTAACAATATGATGCTCAATACTGACAAAAAAAATTTATTAGGTATAAATTGCCATGAATGTGTAAGTAGCCCTATTAGGCTAATCGCTTTCAACCCCCCACAGTTCAGCCTGGTTCTGTTGAGCTGTGTAGAAGCACAGTGATATATGAGGGCGTGGGACCTTCGTCTCCATCAGACCCCACACTGTTCTGCCAGCGAGACTGAGTGGGGCTACAGGCCTGTGAGAATCTGACTGAGCACAAACAAAGGCCCCAGATCCCCTGACCCAGGGCCAGCAGAAAGAGTTGCCACAAAAATAAGACAAGCTGGAACACACATGTATACACACATACATGCTCCCCAGCATTATAAAGATATTGCATAAACTGAGAGGAATCAAACATAAATACACACACATACAGACATTTATCGAGAACATAAGTTGTATTTAAAACAAAACCTCAAGCAACACAAACAAGTATATATAT
>JAOXYF010000001.1:20597064-20644299 GCA_028565775.1 Sternarchorhynchus goeldii | reverse complement strand
AGTTGTTATTATCATTAAATAGAAATTAAGTAATTTGTCAGTCTCATTAAGAATGAAAAGGTGTTAATTGTGATCGAGCCACTTGAAAGGCTCAAGTAAGCTATCCCGAATTCCTCAGCTGACTGGAGGTCACAGAATTTTCCTGAAAAAAAGGAAAATGTCTCACCGGTCTCTGTAGGCTGTTGCGTCTTAGAATATCTAACCTCCGGAACAGGTACATTTACAGGTACATTTACGTAGATTACATAGCATTGAGACAAATGTGATATGAGTACTTAATCTGAATGCTGAGCTACTGAACGGTTTGGAACATTTAAATGTCAGCCTACACGGAACCATTTGTCTAAAGGCGCAACGATGACCTTCTCTACAAAAAGTATATTAGAGAACATAAAAGCTAGCTACACAGAACATTTTCTTTTTATTCTTTATATTCAGTTATTTAATGAATATGCTGAATTATTTTTATGATCTGAAAAATAATAATAGTATTATGGTAACAGCAAATTAGCAAGACTTGTGTTAGGCTAGTGTATTTGCAATGAACCAGTGATTAGATAATCGGCGGCATAAATAATCCAAAGCGCTTTTAGAATTAAAAGTATAATATTATAATTGCTAGTTACAAAAATATCGGCCATGTTTAAGCCTAATTAAACTATAAAACAGAAAATGCAACTCACCTATATTTATTTACTTGAAATAACTAAGTAAAACATCCAACAAGAGAAATGGATCTCCTTTATCCTTATTTGAATTTGCGGAAAGCAACTATTTAATTCAAGAAAGAAATTCCGTAGGATTACGTCGTTCGCGCTTTAATGCGCGCTTCTCAATTCAAGGTCTCCAGGGTAGGTTCTTATAACGGTGGCCGCGGCGCACTCTCGGGGGGTGCAGTTTAATACCTGGTGCAGGAGGTTTGTCCGGCAACCATAGAAACGGTACACCCCCTTGTAAACAGCTTCCCGTTCTTCTATTGGTCTGGGGGTTGCTATAGAGCTTCATTTTTAATCACTCTACACAGGTTTGTTCGTCACGCAAGTAAAGGAAAGAAAAGCTCAAAAGGGATAAAACCTGTTCTTTTTTAACCTGACTGACTGCCCAAGAAGATTATAACCAATTTTCCTTTGTGGAGACAGGTGAAATGGTCTTAATTAAATGATAGCAATATCTTAACTTAGTATAGTAAGCTTTTAGACGTATTAATACCAAAAATAAAGTCTACATTGTATGTGAACAGCTCTATGATGGCTTAGCATACCCTACCAGTGTTAACATTTTATTAAACAAGGATAAATGGTCATTTGTTTCTGTAATGAACAAATGACAAAACTTTGTTTTAGAAAGAATGAACTTCAAAGCAGCTGAGAAAAAAGAAAGAAAAAAGTCTGAGAAAAAAACATTCTGTATCTCATCACCAACAACTAGACATGAGATTTAGACATACAGAAAAATATTTTTATGTACTTTATACTTGATATAAAGTATAAACATTTTTAATGCTTTATACTTGTTTTCATAATGTGTTTCAAGATATCACTCATTTACATGAAGAGTATTCAAGAAGCCAAACCATTTTTGTAATTTTCCCCCTCCACCTCTGTAGTCCTTCTATCTAACTAACAACATTTACACTTCTTCACAAACACTTTACTCATGTCTTTAGCATGTGCTCAGGTTCTTACAGATGCCTCTCTGACAATTACTTGGGATTTGTGTTTTATTGGGGTTTTTTTTAATGTCATATATAAATATTTAGAATTTCACCTGTCTCCCGTTACTGAAACTCTCTAATAAATATATTTGTATTGTAGCAGTGAAAGGGGACGAGAAGGTGCCAGAAACAGCAGCAGTGGAAGTAGTTTCACTTCACACCTTCTCACCCATAAAATGACATCAAAACATTACTTTTTGTCACTCCTCATCAGGCTTTTTTGCCTCAGTTAGCTTACTATAGACATATTGTAGTCCAATGTTTACTAGGAGGTCCTGGGATATCAGCAAAATGTAGCTTGAAGCTTGAAGCCAGAGATCAACTAAACTTTCAATAAATTTCAGTAAATTCAGCTTCATATGGAATACCCACTAATTTTGTTCCCTTTCTATAAGCTCAACCATAAAATGCTATGATTAGCTTTACAGCACTTTCTTTACTATCTTTACTACTTTTCTTATGTTTTTTTCTAAAATAGAATAGCCAAAGAAAAGCACAAAACAAAGCCACACGTTGAAGGTATAGAAGAGGCTGATAAACCAAATCAAAACATCAGTGTAAAAATCTAATTAAAATCAAGTTTCAAATACCACATAGCTTGTTTTCTTGCCAAATATACAATTATTAAAAAATTTTCTGCATTTCACTTACGCAAATTTGTTAGTTTTATGTTCCTGATAAGGGAATTAAAACAATCTTATCAACTTTTGTCTCTACAAAACTATCACTTGTAAAATAACAAACAAAGAAAAAAAACATTCTTTTTCAGATCAATCTTCAATCTTTTTTGCAATCTTAATATTAAAGTCCTGTGTGATTATGCACTCATTCATATTTTTAGTATTAGTTCAACATTTGTAATGAGAATTTGTAACATATAGACAGACAGATAGACAGATAGATAGATAGAATGTATTTTTCTACAACAGAGTCAACAGCAGATGGCAGAAGTGGATAGCTTTGAGACATGTTATGTTAAGGCTGTCATTTTAACCTTTATTTATCCATGTAAGGGTTAAAATTTATTCATAGGTTTTCTCTTCTTTTACCTGTAAGATGAAACGTAGGTATTTTATACATTCATACATTCTTATGTGCACATAACCCACACATCACATTTCATTTAGAGCTTATAAATGTTACATTATCTTCTGTTCTTGTATTTTATATGCAATAGAAATTTTCTGCCTAAAATGCTCATGCAGCACAGTGTCACCATGCAGAGCAGCATCACCTGGGTCACGAGGGCCCAAGGGCCTGAGGGCACAATGGCATACCAGCTGTATCTAGGATTCTGGTGTCAGCAGCTCTCAGCCCAGTCACCAAACAAGGATTTAAACTAGTTATCGGTTTGCGTCTCTTCACAGCAGACTATCTGTCACCAGTTTACAATTATACAGCTTACGGAGTTTGCAATTTTCTCTGTTAACTATCAGTCTAAGGATCGGTGCACAGTGTTGGAAAAACATGTTTACTTATTAACAAGTTATAGCCACAAACCCATCATGCATATCATCTGAATTGTGAGCGTATTATCGAAGCTTACAGACATGACATCATTATCTCTGAATTCAGTCCAAAGTCCCTGTTATCAATAATTCACAGTAATACCTTTCAGTCAGAAAGAGGAAAACTGGGAATTCCAGTGCAAGGCCCACTTGTATGACTAGGCCAGAGGGAGAGAGAACTACTGTTGTGTCAGAGATATAGTACAGACAGAAATTAAAATTTATAATATGCATTACAATGATGTTTTGTCCATGTTTTTTAAACCAAGGTTGTACAATTGGAGAATACTTAAAATCCCTTAAATTAAATCCATCAGACTCATAGACAAGTTTTTATATATGTGGAACCCAAATTCCTTCAGAAAAATCATGCAAGTGGGAGCACTGATGTGAATGGTGAAAGGCACTGCTATTGTGTGTGTCTTGAAGATACCTTCTATAACCTATACCGCATTCTGTTATCACTCTAGAACCATGCATTTATGTCTCTGTATCCTGTGCCACCATGCATTAATCCCTCTGTATCCTATGCCACCATTCAATAAAGTGCATACAGAGGAAACGCCCATTTCCAATACATTATAGATAACCTTCTCTGTAAGAGGCTTTCTCCTACACCCAGTCTGAATTATTCAGTTTTACAGCTGGGAAGGTTGACACTCCCGAGCTGGTCTCAAAGTAGCATACAATACACCCTGATCCCACACTACTCAGGATTAGCAAAGAGCATGTACTTTTGTATACAGAGAAAATAGTCAAGTGCGGTAAAATCTTTTACCTTCACCCCCAGTACCTACCCTCTTTATTCAAGTAACGGTTAACAACAACACAACTGGGCGATTAGGTACTCTTACGTTAATTTTACGATTTTGTTCATTCAGCGAATTTAATTTTCTGTCGGAACATACCTTCCTACATATTTTCACGTTCTAATTTACGCGTGCAATAATGTCGTTGATTTTGAGTAACCAGTATTTATTCCATACAAAAATATGTTTCTTCAATACTGACCAATAAGAGTTTTTGTTACGATCCTCCAGTAACCAATCACTAAGAACGTGTTTTTAAAACTTACGTCACATAAACCATTTGACAATTTGCCGAATAACCAATGGGCCATCGGTATGTAGTGTCTCGCCTGCACTGGTGGCCAATCAGACATTTAGGTTGGCTTGTTGTTAGTGATGACATAAAATATTTGTTGTTAGTGAAAGCGAACAGCCGAGAAGTGGAAGCGAGGGCAGATAAGGATTCATTTCGAAAATCGATTTAGCTATATTTTTATTATTTGTTACCCAGAGGGTTTAATATACACGAGTCCTGGAGGTGTGAAAAGCGGCCATGTCGGTGAATATGGACGAACTCAGGCATCAAGTGATGATTAACCAGTTTGTTTTGACTGCTGGTTGTGCCGCTGACCAGGCAAAGCAACTCCTTCAAGCGGCGCACTGGCAATTCGAGGTAGCTAGCTAGCTATGATCTTATTTTCTGAATACCCGATTAGCCTTAGTGGTTAATATTGATCAAACTCGTCATTCTTTTCCATGTGGTGCAGTAAAGTACTGACGCATTTCCTAAAGCTGAAACACAATCCGCTCATAATATTTTTACAGGTGTAATTGATTTTAAAATAAACCATGCTCTTTTAAACCTTATCCGGAAGACGTGGTCAGGCAGTGATGTATGTTGTTTGCCATGAAGCCAAGTCTCTCAAGCACTTTGGCGGATTTTCCATATTCGAATTGTAATCAGATTTAAGGATAAATGATGGAGCTGGATCCTGCAACTGCAGACCTGTCTGTTTGTGGAATTCAGTTTTTATGTTTGTCCTGTCGTCGTGTCAGGACAGCTAGCTAGCTTGCTAACGACACTGCCCGTTGTCTTTTTTTTCAGGAAACAAGTCAGGGGTTTCTCACAATCCATACCAGTTATGCTATGCTAGCTAGCTAGCTGTCTAAGTCAGTTAATGTGACTAAGTAGGTCTAAGGCGATGGCTTTTCATTTATTCGTTTGAATTCTTTATGAAGCGTCTTAATATAACCTAGTTAACCTAGTTAGCTATCATGCGAATCGAGCTAATCTAAAACCGAGAAAATCAATTAGCCATATAGCAGTAATACTAGTTTTGGTCATTTTAAGATTTCAGAAGAAAATGAAACCTTTTATTTTTTCGCATAGTATTGTTATTTTGTTTCCAGTAAGCTTAACCAGTTTATCTGTCTCAGATCAGTGTTGCAACACAGTGAAACCGTTTTTGTTTACATTTTCCCTGTTATAGATCAGTCAAATAAAGCAAGTCAAGCATGCTTTGAAATCCATTTCCGTTTCAGGGTCTGGTTTCTACTACCAGTCGGTGTACTGTTTGTGTACAAAACGTAAAAATGTATTGCGCGTTGGTTACATCTATGTAGACGCCAGAAACGAACACAAACGTGCTTTGTTTTGCCTGTTTGACGGGTATGTCGAGTTGTGTACAATAACCTAAAGGAAGTGTCATTAACGTGGGCGCTCACGAACATTGCCTCATTACCTGAGTACGGTTATTAAAATGTATTTTCTTTTAACATTAGCGCTAAAGATATGTCTGCTGAGCCTGGTTATGTCGTACGAATCGATATATTCCGAACGCATTTAACCGAAAATCGTTTTTCATAATTACGTTGCTTGGTACAGTGCTTGTAATGTGCTTTACACCATGCCCGCATAGAGCAGTCAGGGGTATGGCGTCTTGGTTCATGTCTTTTTATAGACAAATGTCAGGGGTTAGATTTAGATCCAAGTGAAATGAAACATTTCTAACAAACTTAATAAATACATACAGCTTCTGCCCTTACATCTGCCTTTGTCTTAACTGGACTAATCTTTCATTTCCTGTATTATTTCTACATTTCCCTGTTTGTGGGTCCTGATCCTAAGACGTAACTATGGTTATTTGGCAGTATTTGGATATTGTAAAAGTTTATCTCTGTGTTAAGGAAATGAGCCACACCTTATTACCAGCACACTGTGAGGACATGGTTGCTTTATTGTTGCTTGGATTCTCAGTTCACATCAGTTTATGTCTGCTTCTATTTGGAGATTAGACCAATGCTTAAAAATTTGTAGCAGCTCCCACATAGGTTAATGCCGAAGCATTCTTTATGGCACAACGCATTCTCCAGATGGTTCCTCCAACACACCTTTAAATGACCAATCTGTTGTGGGAACTGTAACTTGACCAGGTGAATTATTAGGGTAAAGACTGTCTGCCATGTACACACTCTCTTTCTCTCTCTCGCTCTCTCTCTCTCTTGCTGCCTCTGTCTCTTTTGGTGCTTTTTTCTTTCATAATAGAAAAGTGGACTTTTTCCCCTTAGCTACTGATTCAAGTCGGTCATTCAGAAGGACTTGGTTTGGATATATAAGTTCATGAAAATGGAGGCTGGAACACTTCTTTGCTTTAAATAATACATTCTAAATCTTTTTATAAAGATTTATATAGAATTTATAAAGGCATTTTTATTAATCATTTTGGCAGATAAGCATCCCTAGTCAAATCCATCAAGTCAGGGAAGTGAAATGTTTGTACTCTTGTGCTGAGATATTGTTAATATCCACCTTAAGATAAAATAAAATGTCTCTAGTACTTTAGCAGTGAATATAACTGAGCCTCACCTTCATAATGAACTTTCTTTTTTTTATATGCTCTGAAAATCTGATCTTGCAATACCATAATTTAGGCAGGTAAACCTTAAAGTTTGTAGTGTAATTTAAAAGTGATTCTTTAACATACAACAGTGTTGACTGACATGCTTCATTTCAAAATAATCAACCTAAATGACTCGCATCTAAAATGTTGCTTAATTTTTTTCTACATATATTTATTTCATTTTGTAAGCCTTGACCAATGGTTAAGAAAGCATACAAGTTAAAATATTACACAAAGGCTTCATCCATGTGATATGGCTGGTGGAATATACTTTGTTCTTAGAATAAGTGTAAATCTATTCAAATGCTACTTACTAGTTTCTGAACACACAAGTTTGTTACAAATTTGTTCATTTCAGTTAAGGATCAGGTTTCCTGCTTTCTTTACCAACCCTTTTAGATGTGTCAAAAGGTCAAAACTAATTCAGAAACAGAACACTGAGATTCTTTGTAAATATGGCAGGCTGTGTGTTATCAACAGTGCTACTGAGTCAAAAGTTCCGCACATGTTGGATACCTTGTTTTTCCCACTAGTGTACATGTGGCTTCTTTATCATCTGTAGGGAAATGCTGTTTATATAAGATATATTCCCCAAAATTACAGGCTGATTTCTTTAGTAAAGCTACACATTCTACCAGTTTTGTTGGGGTTTTTTGTTGTTGGGTTTTTTCCCCCTCCCCATTATTTTTCTGCAGCCTCAGTGATTTTAATTTAATTGCTGATATTTCTCTTCCATACCCATCAATAGTGTCTTATCCAAGCAGACACTGTATTTTGCCATTGGGTGACATTCTAAAGCTGTTGTGACCCATAACCCTGTTTGTTTGTGTGTGCATATGGTGTTAGGAAATAATCTGTAAACTAGGACTTGAATGAGAACAATTCACATACACACAACTGACTTCAGGGAAAGGGCGGGGCAGTGGAGCAAAAAGATTTGATGACAAAGAATCTCTGTGGTCCTGTTAGCGCTACAGACAATAGCAACTCTGCACTTTCATGTTGATATGTGTGTCACGTCAAACAGCAGACATTCCTGCACTAGTCACTGCTGTTGTCAAACAACAGGGGAGGGGAGGGAGGGGGGTATAGCTGGGGGAAGGGGACCAACATGGGGCAGAGGGAGGCCATACACTGAGGACAGCGCTGGCAGAGTAAGAGGTTTCTTCTGAGAAAAGGAAAGGCAGACATTCACTTGTTGGGCAACACTTAAAGGCCAGTAATGCTTTGAGACCTGGAACTGGCATTGGCTGTGGGGGCTGGACTTTGCTGTGGGCATTTTTATGGAGACAGACAGACTCACTGACTTGGGTTTGGATTTGCACATGAATTGTCATTCACTGAGTTTATAGCTTCCTCAAAATCACAGGCAGGGAAAGCAAGCTGTTTTATGTGTGAAATATTAAGTTTTGATGAATTTTTACAAACTGTAAGCAGTCTAGTGTTTGATTAATATATATGGTTAATATCTGTAATGTTTTACTACAAAGTTTTCTGCTTCAGTGTGACCTCAATAATGTATGTGGTACATACTGTACTGCATGTGTGTAACGTGCAAGTCTTTATACACAGCAAAAACATTTATATACTCCGTTTGGTGTAGATTAACCCTGAGCCCACAGCCTCATAGACTATGGTAACAGTTTAGAATAAGTATCTTGTATAGCAGAGTGTTGGGTAACAGTTTTAACCCCAGCATCATGTGATCAGCTGCCTGACTGACCCACAGATCAGAGGGGAGGGGGACAGAATGCCAACTTGCTTTTTTTTTTTTTTTTTTTTGTTAAGGAGAGTTTGTGATCTCTCTCCCTCTCTTCTTGATGTACTTTTACACACAACTTCCTGTCTCCTCACCATTTCTCTTTCTCTCTCTCTCTCCCCCAGACTGCTCTAAGCTCCTTTTTCCAAGAGGCAAACATCCCCAGCCACCACCACCACCAGATGGTAAGTACATTTACAGAGGGAGAGGGGAGGGAGAGAATGAATGTGCTTCAAACAAACATGAGAATAACATCCTCTCATTGTCATTAAAGGAATAATTGTCAACAGGCTGTAGGCCACAGCTGAGGAAGTACACATGTTGATATTCTTGTAGTAGTTCCAACCAGTTTCAGTTCAGAGGGGCTGCAACTCACATTTTCAGTGCTAGGATGTGCTCGATGCAATTCACACATCTCGACACACTTTATGCTGTGAATCAGTTTTAACAGTAGTCTTGTGAACAAAGCCATCTCCCCTTCAATGCCTTCCTGCTCATTACTGTGTGCATATTTCACTGTTGCTGCTTGCAGTTTGATCAGCGAATTTGTCCGTTACCCTAGAGAACTAATTGTAGTGGTAGTAAATGTGTTTTGCTTATTGGCATATGCCTTTGGGTTTTTTTTTTTGCCCTTGTGTAAAACGCACATATAATCTTTTTCTCACTGAGACTTACGTAAGTGGGTCTTAAAAACTGTTTCCATATGGACTTGCCACCCTTTGACTGTTGTTCACATATAGAGATGTTAAATCATACTTCCTATGCTTAGCTTCTTTTTCTCTCACAGACACACACACACACACACACACACTGTGCAAGCACATAAACCTCTCTTTGAACGTCTGTGTGCCTACACAAGAGCGTTTGTTTTTGTTTTCAGTACACCCCCCCCCCTTCCCGGTGGATGTGCGTGTTCTCTGTTGGGAGGAGTCTGTTTAAGCAAGGCAGGAAGTGTCTGCTGCATGCGGGTTCATGTGTATTGTTTGGATGGGGTGTGGGGGTGGATGGTTTGTTTATATTTTGGGTGCAACGATTACATCATGCAGCGTGTGGAGTGGGGGGGTGGTGGGCGCAACACAAGATGTGATTGGTTGGAAGTGTTTAGAGCTTTTATAGAGGCAGGCACAGTAGCTAATGAATAGTGGTTTGCTCTCCTGTCTTAGAGGAATAATTTGGCTTCAAATTGCTAACATCCTTAATACAGAGTGAGGACTAGTTGGCTTTAGTTTGTGTTGGAGATGACTGTTCACTGGAGAGAAGTAGGCTATTCCTTCTCCAGAGTGTCCTCTCTTACTTTCTGAGGCGAGTATGGCTTCCATTAATAATACATTAACAAAACTGTTTAGTGCATAAAAGTACATTCACAGAACACAAAGGGGAGTTATCCCTGTAATCTATAAACATGGCACCTAGAGTCTGTACAGCCTTTGTATACTTGCAGTCCAAGTTTCTTTTGTTTAGCTGTAAAGCAGTAAAAACATGCTCAGATCACCTGCACCTTCTCTTGGATTCCATATCCGATGTCCAGACTTGCTTTACCAAGAACTTTCAATTCATTTTAGTTTGTGCAGTTTTACATGGACCCAGCAATTCTCCCACACAAAGCTGTTGTGAATGGTGTAGATGGTTCCTTTGGTGTGGGGGCTTTATTTGAGCAGTATGCCGCGGGGCCAGTGGGTTTTTGAGTCACATGTCTGGGCCCGTATCCCTTTAAAAAAAAAAAAAAAAAAAACCCCAAAAAACCAAACAAACAAACAAACAAAAAAAACATGCTAAACTGCACACTGCCATGCTTATAATCCCCCCTCCCCATTCCCCTGCCCATCAGCCAGCACAGGGGCTGTTATTGTCCCAGCTGTACCCTCCGGAGGCTTAGTTGAGGTCCTCTGAGAGAGCCCTCCCTCTTAAAGGGCCTGTCGGGAGGTCATGTTTACGCTGGGTCAGACACGAGCTGTTAGGGTTGTTCTGGCTGGCCCAGGGAAGGCAGCTTGAAATGAAAACACTCCACCCTGGACCAGACAAGCCAGTACATTTCCACACCTACATCTTTGCTTGCTTCTGACTGATCTTTCAGATTCTATGACTAGTCTGGCCTGCCCAACTTCAGCCCCCACCCCTATGATTTTTCTTGCTTTTGTTTTAGCTGTGAATTAGGTGTTACCTAGTAACCAACATTTAGCAATATTCATTCAATGTAGTAAGGTCATCTGAATATCTTGCTAACAAGTAAACTATAGCACGGAACTGTACAAAATGTGCCACTGTTATGGCTGATGTAGTAAAACAGGTTATGAGAGGCATTTGGAAAGGAAACGCATACATTTTATTTGTTTGCAAGTTGTTTGTTTATTTATTAATTTTTTTACTTCTCTGAATCTTCTTCAGACATTGGAATCTGTTTTAGCAGATTAAACCAAAACAATGACCCTGGAAAATGTGGAAGAATTTACTATATGTAACGCACTCTAAAGGAGTTGTTCTCACTGTGAAATGTACATCTCAATGTCTCTACAGAAGCTGTATTTGGTATATAATTTGCTAATTATTCTCAAAGCACTGGCTTTTATTGGCCCCTGCAATATTGACAAAGCTTGCCTGCTAAAAACAAACAAACAAACAAACAAAACCAACAGCAAAAAATAGATGCTGCATAAACAATAACAAAAAATGCAGAAACCCAGACACTTTCCATCTGTATATTGCTAGTAATCACTGGTGTAGTTGATTACTCTCAGGGTCCTCTTTTCACCTGTTAGTTTGTTTGCCTACTGGGAATCAGAATTATATAGCTATTTTGGTTTGGTCCAGTTCTGTTTTATATGAAACCAACTTAAAAATGATGTTGAGGTGTATGGTTTAAACAGGCAAGGCTAGAAATGCACTCTCTCATTAATTGGTCGTAATGTAAACAAAACTATTTCTCAGCTTCTTTATTTTATTAAATACAAGCTTGCTTTAAAAAGAAATAACACTCATTAAACTGACTTCACTGTTTGTAGTATTGCTACTACTCAAGTGCCAGGTCACTGGGACAGGCAGCAGTAGGATGTTGCTAGGCACTCCAGCTCTGTCCTTTTGTGCACAGTTTGCCTGTTTAACTCAAAGCACAGTGTGTTTGAGCGGCGAGTTTTGCTGAAAACTCGAACCCCCTGCACAGGGGTTCGCTTGAAAATGACCTGTGACCACCTCTCGCAAGCGGTATTGGTTGTTTTTAGCATCCAAGTGCAGTTACTGTGTTCACACTTACCCAAACAAACCACAACGGGTGGAGGGGGTACACACCAGGATTAAATTAAAACAGACTAAATACTGCATATGTGTAAGTTCCCTCGGGAAGCCTGTGTCATTTACACTTGAAGTGAACATACAGTGATGTTGGCAAACTAATGCCACTAGCCATGGCTGTGAGCTAAATAAAGCTCTCCCTTCCACACTGCTGGCAGAATCCTTTATCCATTTATGGGTGTGCGTGTGCGCGCGTGTGTGTGTGTGTGTACACAGCACACTTCAAATGATCAATCCCCACCGCTAGCCGGTCTACTTTCCTCAGTACCACATGGACAGCTGTGTCCAGCTGCAGTGTACAGTCAGTCCGTGTTTACTGCCAGGGCAAACAAACCTTGGCTTGAATTCACATCCTGGAACTAATCCTCATGCGCTGAGCATGATGGTGATTGCATACAATGTGACCTCAAGCTGATGGCAATGAAGGCAAGCTGTTGACTATTAAGTCCTCATAAAGCCCCATCTTTTCGTGCTCTGTGTTGCAGTCTTGTCAGATAAAGCCTCAGTGAGATGTTGGGGATCGAAGTTTGCACCCTGTGTTTGTTTTTGACTTGTTTGTTTTCCTTTCTTTCTCTTATTTCAGATGTGCACCCCACGCAACACACCAGCCACACCACCTAACTTCCCAGACGCCATCACCATGTTCTCCAAGTTGCGTGCGTCAGAGTGTCCGAGCAGCGGCGCACCTGTCCAGGCCTCAGTGGCCTGCTCTCCACCCACTGCCTCCACACCTGCCTTCGGCTCCTTCTGGGCCTCGTCGCCACCCAGCCACCAGCCCGCCTGGCTGCCCCCCTCCTCGCCCACGGGCCACCACACGCACCTCCACCACCACCACCACCACCACCACCACCACATGCACCAGGCACCCACGTGGCCACCCGTCTCTCAGCCGGCTGGAGCCCAGCCGACACCAGTCTTTTCAGCCCTGCATGGCCAGAGATGAGACTCTAACTGGGATGGGGAATGGGAGGTAAATGGCTGGGGTGGGGAAGGAGAGGTTTTGGAATGGGGCAGATCTAAGAAGAGCTGAATTGAGACACAGAAAAGGATGTTTAATAAGGATCTATAAAGGCTGTGGATGGCCATGGGGAAAAGACAAGGTACTGTGTGTTTTTTTTTTTGTTTGTTTGTTTTTCTTTCTTTCTTTCCTTCCCCCTAAAACAAATGAACAATTTTCTCCTATCAGAAATCATCTGTTTTTTGTTTTTCTTCAATTTCTTAATTGTTGAAGCCTAGGAAGAACCACTATAAAATAAATCAAAGGTAAAAGGTTTGGGGGTTGAGGGCGTTCCACATAAGCAAAGGAACCTGGGAAATGCAGTTCTGTTTTATTTCATGCCACGGAGCCATTCTGAAGAGAGGGAGAAACGTTGAATGTGTGTCGGGCTGCTGTCTGTCACTGTAGCACCGTCAACAAGCACTCACATTGAAACAGCTGGAAAACATTTCAGAGTGAAACAGATACGACTATGGTCATGTTGTTCTACAAGGCATGTTGAAATGGGGACACTATATTATTTCCTCTGTCAGTAAAACAATGAATGTTCAGTCTAAGCAAAGATGGAAAATCTGGATTAGTAAGTGAATAAGTGAATGTTTTATACAATCTGCAATAATTTGGGGGGGAAAATGGGCATCAGAGATCTGGTGTCTCAGGGATAGTTTTTGTGTTATTGTTTTAGAATTTTGGAATGTGGGATTTGAATGCAAAATCAACACATGGGTAGTATTATCCTCTATGTTGATGCCTTTCCTCCCAAAATGATGCCTGCTTATGTCATAAATCTGCATTCTGTGTATGGGGCTGGGGGGCCCTGTGTGTATGGGGCTGTGTGCCTGGAATGTGTGTTTTGTTTGGTTTTTCTCCAAATGTGGAATATGGGGTTTCTGTTTACAGTGAACTGTCTATGCTATCCTCTTGGTTTCATTCTGTGACATTGTTAAAAGACAGCATGGCTGAAGAGTAGCTAGTGAGCTCCTCATCTGTCTCCCTTAAGCCACACGACCAGCAGAGTAAGCTGGACCGCACCTACCTCTGCTCAGTGGGCAGGGCCCTGACCATCCCTCTCAATGTCCACTGCTCGCCAGGGCTTTAGGGGGGAGAAGTGGGGATAAATCTGTGAGTCGTATTGGGAGGAAGGGCATTCATGCTATCACCTCTTAAAGGCAAGTACTGTGTGTAGGCAATGTCCTTAAAGCAGTGTTTCCAAATCCATTTCTCAGAGCACACAAGATGGTTACACATTTTTTGCTCTAACCTATTGTGTTAGGAGCCTGGGCAAAACAAAAACATGGAACTCTCTGGTGGGCCCCAAGGTCTGGTTTGGGAAACACTGTCCTAAAGGAATACTTCACCCAAACATACTAATGTGGCTAATGGTGACCAAAAGATATTGGTTTCTACAAAACGTGGTTTGGATAACTCTTGCTGTCATTAGTAGAAATGTTAGCCTTGTGTGAAGTCAAAGATTCCTTTAAGCTGTTTGCTTCTGGAAGACCCGTCTTATGTTTTGTTTTTTGTCTTTTGTGTTTTGGTTTTTTGGTCTTGTTTTTTCTAATCACTTCTGGCATCCCAATATGTGTATAACAATATAACAACTATTAAGTTTGCAAACTAAAGTTGTATTTACCAGGGACTCAGGTTTAAAAAATCTTGAGACCTCTTGGAAGAATTATCTGGCCATGAGTTCTCCACAACCCATGTTTCACAGATGTTGAAAACTTGCTCTAACCTACTGTTGGCCATTTTTATAAGATGGTTCTCCTCTTACCACTGGAAGCCCTGGTTCATCTCACTTTTTCCCAGTGATTTCCAGGGGGGCAGCTCTGCCTCTGGGGTCCGGTGAGTTCTGTGGAGAGCCTGGAAAAAGCAGAGAGTGAGAGGAGGCATAAGAGTGGGTACTCGTGCCATCTGGAGAGCCACTGAGGTCACTTCCTGCTGGGTGGTTCAATGGCGCAGAAGTACACCTGTGTCGTGCCCAGCAGTGGAGCAGCATGGAGAGATCTCTAACCAGTCTCACCAGCAGATTTCCAACAAGTCTCATCAGCAGTCCACACAAACTGGGATCTTCAAACTGCTTTCAACATTTGGTGCTGTGACTCCAGCGCCAATGCCTCTGCCTTTAGAAGACTGCTATCACTTCTTTTTTTCCCTGTTACATTCTTGCAGCCTGTAGTGTAAAGGTGTGTTGGTAGTGTATTCGGACAGCAACTACAGGTGTTCAACTACTGTTGTTCATGTACTATATGATGGTCATTTGTTTGTTTTAGTAGGTGTTTTATATGGAAATATGGAACCATTTACTTTTTTTAATGGGAGGTGGGGATGGCTTATTGAGGATAACAGTCCCTTATTACAGTTCTAAGAACTCTATTGTTCAGTCTAAGCCTTAACGGAAACTTGGCTGATGTTTTATATAAAACTGCAGACAGGCCAATGAACAGACATCCCTGCATACAAAGCATGTCATTGAGGGGGAAGGTGGCTGGTCGTGTTTTATCAAGTGGAGGTTAAAAAACTCAGTTAATGCACAACCTTCCTTTATATTCGTTTTTTCTGCCCTGCACTTCTTTCCCCATGTTGAAATTTGTATTTATATAGTCTGACAAACAAGTTCTGATCTGCAACCATTTCTGAGGTTATTGTGGTTTTTATCAAGGTCAAATAAATGATTTAACAACTAAAGTCTGGTTTGTTTTTGCTTTGAGCAAGTGACCTCAATTATGATGAGTCTGCAGCTTTCTGTGAATCTTGCTTGAGTTTGCAAGTATGTAAATAATTATTATAATTCTATTGATTAAGAAAATGAAGATTTATATTTTTAAAAATCTTTGAGGTCATGACCACATACCTCAAACACTGACAAACTGGAGCATGTACTAAAGTAAACTCACAACCTACCATCTCACTTTATGGATTGCTAAATGTTATGGTATCAAACATTTCATTATATAAAGTACAACCTCGTGTCACACAGTGATGTGAATGGGGATACTGTATAAGAATGTGGACGGATCAGTGAACTGTGAAGGTGGAAGTGTGGGTGTGTACATTTGTAATGTCAAGCACAGTCTCAGTGTGACATAAAAAAAGAATATGTTTGACTGGGCATTGTTGCTATGTGTGCTTTTCCCCCACAAAAATAGCTAATATTAATCTAAACATGCAGTCTGCCCTAAAATATACAATGAAATTATGTGATAATAGGACATTGTTAGATTCCATGTTGTATTAACTTGCATGTAAATTTTAACTGTAAATGTAACAGTTGATGGCATCATGCTGACAGGCATTGCTGTATCGCCTGTGCTAGTGCCTTCTAAGAACAGACACCACCAACACACCGCCCCACCCCCACTGTGGGGTGCGTTAGAAAGAACATTATGTCCTTCACAGGATATTTAAACCATACATCCTGCCACAGCCTCTCACTTCTTTTGAACAGTGTGTACATTCACTGTCTGCTCCGGCAAGTAAATCAGCTGTGATGCCAACACCATTGTTTAACTGTTATTCATTCAGAGTGATGTATATAATGTAGAGTGATGTATAGGTATATGTATGGTCCATTTTTGGTTTAGCCTGTCTAGTCCTACTTTAGGTATAACTTCTAAATGCATTAAGATAGAAATGCTACTCTAAAAATAGTATCTTTAAAACAAAAAAACCTGCAAAACAGTGTAACGGTAGAATGGGAGGGACGTTTAGCGTAGCCAATCAGAATGCAGCTCCTGTTAGTATATAGTCGCTCCCTATCAGAGTTATAGTAGAGACTGTTATAGTAGAGACTCGCTGTACAGCCCCAGCATTGAACCCAGTAGGTAGTTCGGGTGCTGGAGCAAGGCAGTCTTGAGTGTTGTAATGCCCTTTGAAGCTATAACTAAACAGTTAAAAGTGAAGCCTACCTGTCACGTGCTGTTATTTCCACACACCCCACACCACACGAGCAGGGAGAACCGTAACACTGCCAATGGACGTGCAGCCCGCAACTGCAGCCAGGTGAGCCTGCCAACCCCGTTAGCAAGTGGCTAATGCTAACCGCCATGTGCGAACAATAGCAAAAGACAAAACGCCACGACTGGTGTCAGAAGTGGGATTAAGAAGGAAGGATATCACTATGGTGTGGAGCGCATCCAAACTTTAAATTCAGTAAACGCTATGCAAACGAAGAAAAAAAACAGTTAATAGTATCGGAATGCTAACAGGCTAACTACGTAGCCTAGGAGACGCAGGGTCGCATGAGCAAAACATCCTCTTGACGCTGCCATTCTGGATGGCAAAATAAAAAATAATAAAAAAGAACAAAATTGAAAATCAAAAGCCAAGAAAAAAGAGACTAAAAAGAAAAAGGGAAAAACGAAGCATTCCCCAACTCTGGGGCAGAGGATTGTGCGGCTAGCACCCTAGAACAACCGCCACCCTGGCTATTAGAGCATCAAACTAAACAGATGCAACAAGTGTTGAACCGAGCACTAAGTCAAATAGAGACGGCTGTCAAAGATATTCAGAACCCTCCATTAAAGCAGTCTGATGGACGTGATCAGTCACATACTGTATCAGACTCATCACTTATCCTCCCTGAACATTCCCATGAGGTACCCCCCACCACTTCACCAGCTCTTCCTGACTTTTCCCCTGAGCTGAAGGTGATCCGGCAGCGCTCTCTCGTTTTAGCCCCAGTAAGACAGTGGAACCTAGATGAGCCCTTGGAACCTGCAGTGCGTAGACATTTGACTAGTAGGAGAAGTGGGGTCTTATCAGCCATAGCTACAACACCTCCAAACAGTGCTGGTTCTCAGCCCACTGGTCACGATGGTGATATGGATGTTTACAATAGTAACAGCCATCCTAGTGACCATGCACCACAATGTTACTGCATGTGCTGCGCCAGCAAGAGGGCCCTTGCTTCATTCGAAGGGAAAGATGACTGGTCTTCTTTCTTTATCCCTTTCGAAAGTTGGACAAGCATAGAGAGAGTTGATAGACTGCATGAGAGGTTATCCAATTTGTATGCCCCTTGCCTGAACACGTCAGAGAGGATTATGCTCTACCAACAGAGCAGCTTGCACAGAGATATGGCCACACAGACCCACCAAACAAGGCATGCCGCCGTTTAAGTGAGCTACGACAACAGAAGGAACCTACAGCTGAGTTTGCAGAGGAGATTCGCCATATGGTCACTGTAGCATACCCAGGGGTGGAACACCAACTGGCAGCCGACGCGTTTCTGTGGGACCTGTGTAATCAGCAAGTCGCATGAGGTGATGAACAAATACCCACCCACACTTACAGAGGCTCAAAAGCTGGTAGATACACATGAACGCAATTTCAGAGCAACACTAGGCAGAGATGGAGAAAGAGGGGGAAAAACGGATTTTGTGGGCAGATGAACATGATGAGATGGAAATGTCTACCTCAGCTAATGTGCAAGCACCGCAGCTGTCCACATTTGCGACTGTGGGCCAGTTAAAGCTGCTGGCGGAAAAGGTAGAAAAGCTTCAAGCTATATGGATGCATTGACTCACAAAGTGTCAACTAGAGATGATCCCCCCTGGTTCAGAGGCAAGGAGGGAACAACAGCATGAAAGAACTCCAACACATAAGCTGGAGTCTAACCATGCAAGCACCTCACAATCCCCAAGCCCCTTCACAAGCAGTAAGGGCACGTGTTTCCAGTGTGGGGAATCAGGACACTTTAAAAGGCAGTGTGCCCGGTCTCCCAGCCCCAAGCTGCAGGAAATCTAGAAACAGCCAGGTCCGAAGGCCAGGGCCTGGCCGGCACTCAGAGCAGCTAACCTCCCCCAAGGAGGATTTTTTACCTCACCTGTTGTTGCAGTGGGGAGAGCCACTAGTAAAGGGCTAAGTCTACAATTCCCGTTTAAGTAAACCACTTAATCCATAATGTGTGTTATCGATACTGGAGCCGAAGCAACAGTAATGTCCAGCGAGGTGTGCAAGCAGCTTAACTTAGGGAGCCAGCCAGAGAATAAGAGAGCCTGTTTGTGCAATGCAGAGACTGGCAAGACAATGAGTGTGTTCGATGGCTATAAAGTGACACTGAAGATCGGCAGTAAAGAGTGGGACTGGACTGTGTTCATAGCCCCCATTCAGCATCCCTTCTGCTGGGATTGGACTTTATGATAAAGGCCAATGTAACTATTCAAAAGGGACCCAAAGTTTTTTTTGATGGCGAACTTGTGCTCAGCTATGATAAAGGTGAACCCGTGGGAGGCTATGCAATATCCCGGGTGTTGTTAACCAGTTGACAGAATGAGTGCGACACCTGGGCCTTATTGAATACCCACACCCCAAAATAACAGCAATTCTTGAGCCGGTTGGCCTTGCAGATGGCATTTCCTCAGGAAGTGTCCTTGTGAACATGGAACCAAAAGTGCCTGTTAAGCTATGCAACATATATGCTATTAGCACACACCTTGCCAAAGGCACTTGTCTGGGAATTCTCATTGAAACACTTCCCTTACCAGATGTGTACTCTAAAAACTCAAGCCACAGAATCAAGATAACCCAGAAAACATCCAGAGACATCATCAAAGCAGCCGCTCCAATGTGGAAGGTCTCCTGCAACGATTACACTGGTACAGCAAGTGCACCAATGTTCTAGGTCTACCCACCCACTTACAATAGCTGTTCACATCTGCTAGTGGTGATCTCAGCAAAGAGCAGGGTAAGCTCTTACTACTTCTCTTAAAATACCAGTGTGTGTTTGCTGCCAGCGACAGATAGCTAGGTCATTTCAGTGCTGTAACCCATCCTATTCGACACTGGCAATGCACAGCCCGTCATGCAAGCAACCTGAGGTTCACACATCACTGAGGTTCCAGGCTGAAGAAGCCGAATGTTGAGCGCAGGTGTTGTTGTCCCTTCCACCTCTGAGTGGGCATCACCAGTGGTTCTCGTCCATTGATTATCAAAAACTTAACGACCTCACTCTAAAAGACTCCCACTCCCTAACATTGAAGAATGCCTTGACACTGTAGAATGTGCTACTATCTTTTCCACTCTGGACCTACAAATTGGATATTGGCAGGTTAAAGTACGCAAACAGGACCGCTGTAAGATTGCCTTCATCACCAAGTATGGCCTATAGGCATACACACGGATGCCATTCGATTTGTGCAATGCACCGAGCACTTTTAGAGGGCCACAGAGGTTGTACTTCGGGCAGAACTTCCTTATCAACCTCGATGATGTAATCGTTCTTAGAAAAGATATTGATGACAGCCTAAAAACCTTGGTCTTTGAACCCTTCAGCCAGTTCTGGACTAAAGCTTAATCGGACTACGACTTGGGTTCTAGTTTGTTGCCCAATTTGGCTCACCCCTCAAAATTCAGGAACTTTGAGAGTGCCCTTTTCACTCATTTGTGCCATCTGCTTAGAGTGACAAAGACCTAGACCACGCCTTATCACCCATCATCAAACGGGCAGGTTGATAGATTCAATAGAACCCTGTTCTAAATGATAAGATGCTATGTGGAAAAAAACCAGTGTGACTGGGATGAGTACCTGCCATTACTAACATCAGCTTACTGAAGTTTGCCACATTCTTGCACAGGGTTTATTCCGAACCGATTGATGACCCGGGAGAGGTATATCAGCTTCAGGACCTCATGTTGCACACTACCCACCTTGACGGAGATGAAGCCCCACCTCCGGTGTTCATGGAAGACCTGGAAGAAAAGCTGGAACAGACGCATGAATTGGAAAGGGGACACCTACAAGCTGCCCAGATAAAACAGAAAAGACAACATGACCTCTGTGTGAAAGACCAACTCTACCATGTGGGGGACCTGGTCTATACAAAGGATAGCACAAAGAAGAAAGGTCTAAGTGCAAAATTATAAGCTCCTTGGAAAGGCCCCCTACTCATCACCAAGTAGGTGGTGCTGGAGTCAGGTGCTGGTCATAAAATTAGAATATCAAGAAAAAGTTTATTTATTTCAGTAATTCCATTCAAAAAGTGAAACTTGTATATTATATTCATTCATTACACACAAACATATATTTCAAATGTGTATTTCTTTAAATTTTGATGATTATAACTGACAACTAATGAAAATCCCAAATTCAGTATCAGTAAATTTGAATATTGTGAAAAAGTTCAATATTGAAGACATCTGGAGCCACATTCTAATCAGCTAATTAACTCAAAACATCTGCAAAGGCCTTTAAATGGTCTCTTAGTCTAGTTCTGTAGGCTACACAATCATGGGGAAGACTGCTGACTTGATAGATGTCCAAAAGACGTCAAAAAAAGTTGACTGCAGCTGGAGTCAGTGCTTCAAGAACCACCACGCACAGACGTATGCAAGACATGGGTTTCAGCTGTCGCATTCCTTGTGTCAAGCCACTCTTGAACAAGAGACAGCGTCAGAAGCGTCTTGCCTGGGATAAAGGACTGGACTGCTGCTGAGTGGTCCAAAGTTATGTTCTCTGATCAAAGTAAATTTTGCATTTCCTTTGGAAATCAAGGTCCCAGAGTCTGGAGGAAGAGAGGAGAGGCACTATAGCGGCCAGGTGAGCCGACCCGTTCCCGTTAGCAAATGGCTAATGCTAAACACAATGTGCGAACGATAGCAAAAGACAAAACGCGACAATAGTATATGTATCCCTCTGAAAATAAGATTGAGTAAGAGTGAAGGAAGGAACAATTGTTTAAATTTCTTTAAATGTAATATTTTTATTGCAACCCATCAACACAACAAAGCAGTGTAAGCCACAGCTTATAAAGCATCTAATAGCATTCAATTACCTGATTAAGGACTGGGTGACCATGAGCCATCTAACACATTTAGGACTGAAACATTTAAAATTGTATTTTTAAGAATCAAAGTTTGATTATACACAGCTCAGTATTTTTTTTTTTGCAACTCAAATAAATGTAATGTTGAAAAAGATGGCCAGCAGACAGAGCTCAGTATTTCAGTATGCCATGGAGTAAACATCTTAGTATCTCAGTATTTTAGTATGCCACGGAGTAAACACATCTCAGTAGCACCCCTACAACACAGCTGATGACATCATGTTCTCGTAAGGGCATTTTATTCATACTTGAAAAATATATATTGTATAGCAGTTATGACGGTGCTTGATTACTTATGTGAATGTTTAATTGATTACTGTCCAGTTATTAAAGTCGAGAATTTGACTAAATCAAGTAAATATAATTCTTACTCAGGAAATCTGAGCAATGTCAAACTTGTCAAAACAATGCCAAATATTAACTAGCAGATCAAGCCAAAACAAACTTCTTTTGTTTACAGGCACCATGAATGTCTGTCAGTTAATGCTAATTTCCAATTAACAAGATGAGATATTTAGCATCAATACATGGATGTGTCAAGACATGCTTAGAAAAACACATTCTATGAGCATAAATGGGCCATTTGTCTGTCAAATGCTCCAACAGCTACAAAAGCAGAACTAAGTATTCTATATTACAAGCTGTATGGTAAAGAAAACACATCTTTAAATCAGGAATGGAAAAAGACAAACTGCTCTTCAGGAATCCTCCTCTGTAAATGTGCAGAGGGTAATACAACAGACAGTACTGATAATACCACAATTTACACCATTTAATAACCAATTGAAGTATTTTAGTAGTAATTGGGTTCTAGTGTTGCAGTTTTCTTTAATATATTGGAGCCAGAAATCCTTTCTGTTGTAAACACTTTCAAAATAAGGAACACGTGAATTCAAATAGGATTATAGGAGGTCTACAGTGATGTCACTGGTCGGTTCTGTGATTGGACGAAGCTGCTGTGGAGCTCCTGGCAATGCAGAAGCTCGGTGTCAGGATCACCAGGAGACACACAGCTCATGGAGGACATGGACCGTTCTTTGACAAAGCTGCTGGAGGCTGGAGGGTCAAAGGGTAAAGGTTGGGGGAGAGACTAGTTGTGCTTGAATGACGATCACAGCTGGAGTGACGTTCATTCCCAATTTCACGGTACACAAAGACATTTTAAGACAGAAGTAGAAATGCAGAGTTTAAAGAATCAGTTAATTTGAGAATGAAAAAGAAACTTACGGTCAACCAGGAGGATGTGGTAGAAATGCAAGTTTTGTGAGTTGTGTATAGCTGTATGTACTACAGATAATGGATTTTACCAATTAGATGTATGCATAGTTAGTATTTAGGCTCATTCTAAATTAATGATGGCTTACTCAAGTTTCATTTGGTGTCCTTGTTCATCTTTAACACTGTTTTGGCCATCTCTCCAAAATAAATACTTGACATACTTTATTCTATGGACTACACATTAATGACATCATCCAGTGATCTTTAAGATGTGGCACTACTCACCAGAGCAAAGGCACCTTTAGAGCTTACAGTGCTTTCAGCTTAAAACGTAATCAATGGCAAAAATGGTGGCCATAATACAATAACTATTTGGCATAAGGAAATATGCACAGCACAATGAAAATAGTTCATATTCATATCCCAGAGCCTTTGGAAGCTGGGCTCAGAACGCAGGGTTAAAGGGTCTTGCTCAAGGGCCCAACAGTGGCTGTATGGAAGAGATTTGAACACAACCTTCTGATTAATAGTTAAAAGTCCCATCCACTAGTCTTCCACTACCCCAAAAAGAAGGAGAATCAGGAGAGTGTGTGAAGGCAGTGCCACAGCAAAAATTGCCTTGCCTTGGGTGAACAAGCTTCTTGATCATGGTCTCGCCCCTACCAGGTTTGTATCTGTCCAAAATGTTGGAAATATTGACTAAAAATATTGTGCACCAGTATGTGTTTATAGTAACTGTTTTGCACTTTGCTATTGCCATTTGTGGGGGAAACACCAATTTAGGATCAGCTTGCTTATTATATTCTTAGTCTGGACCCTTTTAGCATTTAGCATGTCTTAGTTGATTGCCCTCCAACTATTCCTGCCTGCTCATGATTACTTATTTACATATCCTGAAGAAACAGCAAAAGATTAGCAACATCCTCCAGTGTTCCTTCTAACTAACATAAGCAATGTGCTGTCTGGGACCCACCGGAGTGGCTGCAGGGTGTCCTGGCACACTGAGGTGGCAGAGGAGAGCTGCGACTGGCCTCTGAGCTGGAGTTCTTCTTCCAGTGGCTCGCCCTGTCCTTGCTCTTGGAGCTGCTTGCTATAGCACAAAAACAGGAGCTCCAAATGTCAGGCAGAGGCAGAAATCCGTAGCTTGGTCACGTTTTGACCTTAGATACAATAATTCAAGACCTCATCAGCACAAATTGATGTTTTATTGCACCACACAAGCAGACTGATGCTGCCAATGTTCGCTAATCAGGTATGAGAACGCACATGTGCCCGAGCCTATTGTCAGATACAGGCATTTTACTCTGACTGCAGTGGCACTAGTGAATAAGAAGAGAGAAAAAAAAAAAAAGGGCAGGAACATGAGCAGTACATTTTTCGAGGTCTATTTTTGCAGACTGATCACTAAACATAGAAAACCATGAAATGTTAGAATTTTTTGCCAAAAAGTGTGAATCCCTTCTCCACTTAAAATATTATTTTACATCATCTCCTGACCTCAGAAATGACAGCCTAATTCTCAATTTAATTCAAACATTGTGAATAAATGGTGTTGAGGTTTTCAGAAGCATACATTAAACCAATTTCCAGCCTTGTCTGTCCAAAGGTGGGCTGAACGTATGCTGGTTCTATGCAGTCACCTTAAGCTGTGTTGTATGACGGAATACCATAAGAGCCATAAGAGGATCATGTGGGAAATTCACACCACCAGATCTCCATATTAGCAAAGTGTGCTGAGCTTCCCTGACAACAGCAGCTGCAGCTCATAGCAGTCCAGGCATTCCACCTTCTCATTCCACCACCCAGACCATCTGCTTTGTGTCAGCCATTGTACTGCTCTAAAGAGTGTCCTTTGTTCACTGTTATTACAATAACCTCTCTCTGCTGCTGGTGGATAACATTTCAGGACTAATTATTGGTCTGTGTGGAGGTTGAGTGATACTCAGAGTTTGAAAATCAGAAGATGGCCTTGCCTTCTTTGGGTGAGATGTTGGGCAGGCTAGACTCCACTGTTTTCACAGCTCTGTTGTACAGACGACCCTTATATATGTGTCCGTCCAGACCTAGGATGTCCATCTCCTCTGTCTTAACAGACAAGAACAGCTGGACATTAGACACTAGTAAGCTAACTTTACGGTTTCATATTTTCAGACTGGCAGAGTGAAGATTCCAGTTTATATAAAGTTGCACTTGTAAACCACATGACATTCTTCAGCACCTGCATCACCATGAAAACCATGAAAATTAATCAAAAACAGATTCTCATAAAAACACCCTCGGTGTCTATACAAGATTGTTCTATTGCTACAGTGTGATGTGCATCCATCAGAAGTGATACAAGAAGTGACCTAAAAGCCTTTACCCAAATGCCCCCTCTCTCCTGACCTGAACCTGCAGGCCAGCGCTGGGCATGGCCTGGCTGTCTTCCTCGGTCTGGATCAGGTGTGTGATGTGCTGCAGGCGGCTATAGCGCCGGTTGGAGAAGGTGAGGGTGTGACTTCCTCCACAGCTGCGGGACAGGGCCAGGTAGCCATAATCAGCCATCTCTGGGATCCGCTCACTGAATATTAAATGCATCAAGCATGAATCTAGACTGAAAAGAAATTCCAATGTAGATTCCCAGGTAGTAATGCAATTTAGTCCAAAACTAGCCTTAATCAATGCTCAGGAAACCATCTTTTTTGGAGTACTATTCTACAAAGAAACATTCTCAGGTCAGTAAACAAAAGCAAATACCTATATGTATTGTAAACCTGCTAACAGATTGCTTTTCATTAACTTAGATGATTAGAAACAATTTAAAGGACTTGAAGTGCCCAGGTTTGATCATTTAGTTTAGCACACTGACCAAAGACTTGATTCTAAAAGCAAATACTTTTTATTTCTTTTTTAATACATCTTATCGGATCTTGTTACATTACTAAAGACATTAGTAGCAGTCTTGCAACTGGCAGTACAGCAAAAGTAGCAAAGGCAGTCAATTTAGGCCAGCACACAATATGTTGTGCATGTTTATCCTGCTCTCATTCAGTACACTTAAAGCTAAAAACAGCCCTTGTGTGACTGGGGTATAATTTCAAATTGTTTCTGATAAGGCCCAAAAATGCAGACCATCTTCAATGGGATCCACTTTAACTGTATTATTGAGTATGTGGAAAAAGTTCAGCAGAGGGGCTCCAGGGTCCTGGGCAAGCTGAACTTTGTTTGCACTCTATCTGCCCACACATCATACTGTGGATACAGCACATCTGTGCCAAGCTCCTGTTCAAACATACCATTTCATAGTGCCCCTGCTTAGAGTCTGGCCTCAGGCTGTGACCGGAAAATATCTGGACATTACTAAACAGGGGTATAGTGCATGACACTGGATTGATGGGTAAGTAGGGTTGATTTAAGTTATCACAAAACAGATATTTGTTTTCCTTCATTAATTTCTGTTCTTATTCAAATTCTTTCAACCTACTTCATGTCTAGTTTATATCCTGACCAAAGTTATAGGACAAATAGCTTTGCAATGACACCATAAGAATATTTTAATAAATAATATCAGATGTCTCTGGTACAAAATACAAGTAGAGGAGACCCACTTGTTTATGTGATCTGGGTATTTGATGCCCCCTACAGCAGAAACATGTTTCTTACTTCTCTTTACCTCCTGCTGTGCTGACGCACTTGCTCCAACTCATAGACGGTGTATGGCCTGCTTGTCTTTTGAGAGGGCAGTCCAGGAGCTGAGGGCACTGTTACCAAGTGCCTGAAACAGAGAGGGTAGGATCTCACTAGGGAATAAATTCACTACCCTTAAGCTGATGCAATACATTAAAAATTTGCTAAAACTCAAAAAGTCAGACACACGGTCCTGGAGTCAGCATGTCAACAGGCCGATCACACGAGATGCAGTGGAACCTTGCCACAAGCTGTCTGTGAGAGAATAAAGGGAAGAGCTTTAAAAGTCAGCATGTCATAGTAAAGCTATAAGATTTAGTGCTGTTGGACAGTTTGGGATGTCTGACTTCTTGAAGCCAGCAGCATCGTCATGTTCAGGGGCTGGCTGGGCCTGAAGCTGCTTGTGGATGCTCTTCCAGCGATCCTCCAGCTGCTTCTTTAGAGGGTCCAGCTCGATGCGGTTTAGCTGGAACCACAGACCCATGACATGGGAGAACATGATGAGGGAGAACAGCTGAGATTTTATCCTCAACTCAGGCCTTATCCTCAACAATGACTCAACTTCCCCAGCCTGCAGGGACACTGAATGTGAGTGTTCTTTCCCAGTCCAATAATGCCACAGTAATGCCATTTCCCTGCCTTGATTCATCTTATGAAAATTTTGATCATTCATACCAAGCGTGTTATGACATGGAAACTTGAAAGCAGTTCTGTGGCATTGCTGCACTGAGAAAACTAGTCAGAAGCAATTTTTCAGATTTTCTTGGATGTACTTCAACACCAGCTCCAGGAGAACCACTGTGTAATGCAGTTACAGGCCTGTTCTGTTGACCCTGACCACCAAAGATGGCAAAGTCCTGAAATGTTTGGTTACTATGTGTCTGGTGCTTAATATTTGAAATATGTAACAAAATCTTTTGGTAGACCTGTGTGTGGGCAATACTTCATCGCCCTTCTGAATTTAGAACTGTTTGCTTCATGCACCTACAGTCATTTGTTAGGCAAATCTTATTGTTTACCTTACATTCCATCTCTTTGGAGATCTTCTCGATGACCTTGTGCCAGTCCTGCTCGTGGCCTGTGACCTTGGTGAGGAGCTCCTGGAACATCCCATTCAGCTGTTCCGTCATGGTGTCAAACTGCATGCGGCTCACCTTGGTCTCCAGGGCTCGTTTGTCTGCTTTCTGAATTAAAGAGAACGAGAAGTTTCACGACTCATGCAAAGCTTGTGGACTTAAACTAAATTTGGATTTAACATGGTGTGAGATTTTAGGACCCTTACAATGCCAATCTCCATCTTCACCACCTCCCTGTCTGCCTTCTTCTCCTCCAGCTCCTCTATGGTCTTGTAGAGATGCTGGGAAATAAGTAGCTCAGTGAATACATTTTTCTGAGGAAGGTCCAACAGAAGTGCTTCTCCAATTTCTTGAACTGAACAGTTTTATCTCCACTTTATACAACCTCAAATTCACCCTCTCAGCTCCTAATCGGCCCTTAACCTGGCCCCTAACCCAGCCCTTCTCACATCGATGTGGCTCTGCTTCTGGATCTGGGCCTCCATCAGCTGGCTGGTTGTGCTGTGGAGCTTCTCACACTCCGCCTGGAGCTGCAGAATAGCACCCTGCACATCACTCATCAACTCAGAGGACTGAGGTATAAGAACAAGCCCACACACACACACACACACACACACACTTTGCCTCATTTGCTGCAACACATCAAACGTTTTCAAAACACATTTGCATGTCACAAGAGTAAAGACATCACCACAAGGTTTATGTACAGATTCTGCTCTTGAAAAATTAATTGGTAAAATTTGTTTTGAAAGCAAGGTTTTTTTTTCCTCGTCTTTTTGGGCAATTTTATATATGTGTGTACATGTTGTATATGTTGTGTGTCTGTGTGCCTGCGCTCACTATGCCAAACCTCTGCTCTGTTCTGTCACTTCCCTGTTGCTTAAAGAAGTCAGTGATGATGCCATGCAGCTTCTCATAGCGCTGGAACCGCTGGCTTACCTTCCTGCTCATATCCACTGTGGAAGAGGGACTCAAAGACCCACCCTTACCTGATGGACCTAAAGTGAGACTAATATAGGCATGTCCTTCAAAAAGAGAATGGACTGTCCTTCATCAATCAGTCCGTCTCTTGTCCCCTCTCTTTGACCCAATTCCACATGCTCATCAAACCTGCTTGTTTCTTTAGATACAAGGACTCCTCATCCAGATGTGTGTGTGGTGTCGATGTTAGAGAGACTGTGAGCATGAGGTTGTACCCAATTTTACACAAAATGAGCTTTCCTTGATTTTAAGGCTCACTAGCATTTCAGTGTTGAATGCTGCCACTCTCTGGTAGTAAATTGCATTAACCTGAGGTTTACTGTGTGCAGGTATTGTTGGAGCTACTGATCTGTGTTGATTATGTCTCCTTTGTCCTGACAACTCCTCACCTACACCTAGGCTCCTAAAACAATAATGTACAGTGTGTGTGTGTGTGCTTATCCGTCTATAATACCTTCTCTCTGTCTGTTATCACAGTGTCAACCAGAGTCTTCATATGATTCATCTGTTCCAGTATATTTTCAGGCATGGCTTTATCTAAAAAAGCAGAAACCAACAAATAGAACCATTCAAATACATAAGGATGCTTTTCCGGACCAGGCATGACCGCTTTATCCTGGGCAGAGTACAACATGTCCTGACGCAACATTCTCCATGCACCGTCACCTTTGGGAAGACTCACAGTTACCATCTAGTTTAATCAGCTATGTTAAAGCTAAAGAGACATTCAGGATGGTGTTTGACTGGAGTTTTTCAAGCCCATTTTAAAACCCAATATCTGACATCCCTTATTCTGATATCCTGTGTGTTCTTTGTGACGTTTCCCCTGGTGACAGGACCATACCCATGTCACTGAGCATTTCCCTGAGCTGCTGGACCTGGGCCTGGTCTGCCTTGCTCCCCTCCAGGCATTCCACATGGGCCTCCAGCCTCTTGTGCCTGTCCTGCAGCTGACCAACATCCCTGAGGGCTTGCACAGTCTCAGGATAGCGCTCGGCCCCGCTGCTGACCCGAGACATGGGTAGCTGAGGCAGGGGAACCTCATGAGAGCCCCCAAGGTCTGGACCCATCAAGCTGCTGGAGTCTGCCATGCCATGAGGACCCCCTGTGGGTGAGACTCTTGGGGTCAAAGGGATGTCGACTTCAGAGGGTGTAACTGGGGGTCCAGTGCCTGTGTTGCCTTTCATTTCCTGCATGTACAATTATATCATATTATTAATTATCATATATTAACTATTATTAATATGGAAAGAGTACAGCAAATTGATTCAGTGAAAAAGTACAATAAAGCAGTTACTGCAAACTTTAAAACACTAAAGCACTGACTAACAAAGGTTGGGTCTTAATGACAAACCTTTATCTTTTGTTTGTTACTGACAAGAGTGGCCTTCATAACCTCCCATGTCACCCACTGGCTGAACTCTTCAGGGTGAGGGTAGAGTGCTACTTTCTCCTTCAGCTCTTTCTACACCCAGAAAAGACATAGCGAGACAAAATGAGAGAGAAAGAGAAGATAAAGTTAGAGAGCGCAAAAGTTATCCGGTAACTACTGTCATGATGACCTACAATAGTCACAATAGCCAGAACTACATCTTAGCCACCATGTTACCTGCTTTCAACACATGAATGGTTTAACTCACCATGGAATTCACCAGGTCTTCCACTTGGTGGAAATATTGCTCCACAGCACCGATTCTGTCAGTGAGCTGATCCACATTAATCTACATATGTAAAAGATCCATAAGTCATAGTCCTTCATCATAAGAAAGATGAGGTTGCACATTTGTTTTTATTGAACATGATTATGAACTAGCTTTGTCCTTCGTGCTTCAACTAGGTCACCTGGTTGAGTTGATTCTGAAGGGTCCTCACTTCCTTCTTCAGGTTATCTCTGGTCTCCTTCAGTTCTTGAATCTCCTTCAGTAAATCTTGCATCAGTGCCATACACTGAAGAAAAGAACATGTCACTTATCAGACTCTGGATTTGATTTCATTTTAGGCCTTCTCTAATGAAGTTTTCACTGGTAAAATCACAACATATCGATACGTTGACTTTTACAAATATTTTTTGCAGCACTTTCCAGTAAAAAGCTTCGCAGCACATTGTAGACTCAATTATGGACACCCTCTTTCAGAAGAAAATCATATTCTTAACTTTGAGAGGCCCCAGAAATCCCTCTGCCCCCTTCATCCAAATGGTGTTACCATGGCAGCCTGTAGTCTGGAGAATACTATCAGTCCTGAATCAAATTATCCCCATAGTATCCCCAACCTGTAGGCCTAACCCCTTTTCTTATAGGGTGGCCTGTCTTCCTTTTATTGCTGTTTGGCTTCCCCTGCGACATCCGCTTGACTTGGCAGACAATCAGATTTGTCTTGGAGTTTTCACTTATTAGATTCACCGAACAACTCAGATAACTAAACCAGACTGAAGCCATGACAAAGACATTCCTCCAGCAGTTCTAAAACAGTCCAGGCCTGCTTGTGGCATTTGGCATGGGCCTTGAGCCATGTCTAATATGCTATGACGCACAACCACTGCCTTATAACCATTACACAGCCACACATGCACATACAGTCTTGCATGTCTCATAACAACTAATAGATATTAATGTATAAATACACAGACTGGGCTGAACTTCACTTGATATGATATATTCCATCATGATTGGTGGGGTGGCGGTGGGGAGGGGGTTAGTAATAAAAATTAATCCGTCACATTTAGACTTTGAAAAAAATTAATCTGAAGGACTGTAATGCAGTGTTTGGGAAAATGTTCAAAACTAATGACTGAGTGCTAAAGAACTGAGAAAACATGGAAGAGGAAATGTGTAAGTCCCTCCCAGTAGCGTTATACTCAAGATCTCAGGTACGAATTAACAACAAAAAAATAGGGCAGGGTGGCATAAACCTCTCATGAACTGCATTCATACCCATGACATCAGGGAGAAATAAGAGAACCTGCCCTGAAACCTGCCTGACTGTTCTCATCTCAGAGCCATGTTGCCAAAGCCCTTGTGTCCTGAGCTGCCCCGTAAGAGACAGGCCTACACCTGCACCACCTATCTAACACACCACTAACAAAACACTCCGTCTTCACAACAAACGGCCAGTACTAAACACCCCAATCACTCTTATAAGGTGAAAGAGAACAGGTCCTGCTGTTCAATCACAAGAATGTCATCAACATGTCTGCTGTGACTGTGTAACCAGACACTCGCAGATGAGTGGTCAGTCATTAACAACACTGGGCTGGAGCAGCAGGCTGTCCGGACCCCCCTCGACGCTCCACTTCTGACACACCAGTCAACCAGTGTTTCCTCTGCCCAAGACGGTCACCATTTGAAGACGGACACATTTGAAAGCAGCATTGCACTAGGCAATAACCAAAATGAGCAGTCTCCAGTCTGCTCTCCTGCACTGCCCCTCCCCTCCACCCATCCCTCTCTGTCTCCTGGATATAAGGCTGCTGGGTAGGCAGGGTCAGGCAGTGCCAGCCCTCAGTATCTGCAGGTGACTCCAAACACAACCAAATGGGGCTTTAATGATTCAGAGGACATAAGCAGGACCCCTTTGTGTACTTGCTGACTGTGACTCACCCCAGCTAGATGCTATTCTCTGTATGCTCAGTGGGGGGTTAATTACTTCAGACCCATCAGAGGAAGACGGAAACAGAATCTAGGGGAGGTATGATTTCATTAGACCGTATCCTCACTGACATGTCTAGGCAATGCCAGGGCCCCCTGTGAAGCAATAAGAAGTGTCATCCATCATGTTGTCATGTCATTATGGCCGTGTTTAATCATCTTATTAATTAAGACACTATAGTCCTAATGTACATTTTTGTAAGAACCAATCTGACACAGGCAAAACTGAGCATATGGAGAATCTCTGTATTGATAAAATGTCTGTACTATTTTGAAGTTGCTTTACTTTAGATTATCCAGTGGAATGGCTAGGTGTGTTTGACAATGCAGCTTAGTCACTGGAAAGGAAGGCAGAAAGAAAGGAGTCATTTGAGAATGGAGCTCAGTGTCAGGAAGTCATTGTTCAAGAGTCTTTCATCAACCAACTCTTTACTGCTGAGAGGATCTGATGAAGCATTTCACCCCAGGGTACCCCTTTGCAGTGTACATGCGCCAGAGAGAGAGAGAGAGAGAGAGAGAGAGAGAGAGAGAGAAAATGTGTTGGGAAGGCACCGTATAGGTATTTGGTCACCCGCTTAAAATTTTTTTAGATGCATCAAAACTGTTTAAAACGTCACATGAAAAATAGACGCTACAAGTACAATAAAACTACATTTACTCTTGTAGGTTATGAGTTAAAAGGAGGGTCTAACCTTTGACATTCCATCTTCGTTGGCTTCCACCTTTCGACGGAGCTGCATCAACTGCCACATGTCGTTCACTGATGTGGTGGTTCCAGAAGCGGTGCGACTCAGCAACTCTTTGCCACTTGGAAGCTGCTCCAGCGCTACTATTTTGTTTTCTATATGTCGCAGCTTGTCCTCCATACTGTGGTACAGACTTGGTCTCTCCCCTGGTAAGGTGGTCTTGTCCACCAGAGATCCTCTGCGATAGTGACCCACGTTCGGTTCTCTCCATTCAGCGGTAACATTTTGTATCTTCAAGTGTTCCAGGATCGCGTGCAACAAAGTATGCAAAGCGTTGAAATTCACAGCTCCAATTTCTGGTGTGCCGATGGATAGGTTCGCTAGGTTAAATAAAGTTATGTCGGATGACATGGTCGCATAAAAGAGATTATTAAATGATTTGCTTTGTAATATGGAATACTACTTGCTCCATTTGTTCATTTGTTTCGTAATAATTTAAAAATACACAGCACAAATATAATTACGAGCCTATTTTAAACTATAAAAATCATACAAAGGGAAAGATCCGGGTTTTGTTTTCTAGAAAATTAAATCCCTTAATTTCACCGTATAATCATAGATCAGCCGACTGTATAAAGAGCCGTAAAAATATAAAAAAGGAGAGATAGTCTGTAAAATACACCCAGTCTTGTTGATATTCTTCCCACAAATCGGTCCACAGCTATTTGTTTCTCTTAAACCCCATGTTACCACCTCTGCTCAAACAATTGCTAAACTGTTTCAAGATTGTCCAACATTCTGTTTCAGTTGTCCTTCCTACTTAAAACGACACCGGCTGAAACAATGATCGTAAATTCTATACTGCTTATTTGTTGGATGCCTAGTCCGCCAATCACAAAATATTCTGTCTTTTGTGTTTCATGGCGTCTACGGTTACGTAGCAACTGATTCTGTGCCACGTGAGAAGACTGCGCAGTCTTACGGAGATAAAACCTTACGCTGTATACCTGTAGAACAATATTATATACGAACATTCAGCATGTTCACTTGGATGAAAATATTTTCCAAAATCTCAATAAAAGCCAATTACAGGAAAATAAACATTTTCCATGCAACAAATAGCGAAAAACGAACGAGGAGGGCAGAGGTTACTTACCTTCTAAGGCAACTTTTTGCGCCCTGAGACATTTAAAGCCCAAAATGGACCAGCCCCTTCCTACATGACAATGGTCAGAGCCTCATCACTGATCAGAGCTCGAGCATTTCACATTTATTACACTTAGATATGCAGAACAAGCTTCCCATCTGTCTTTACATCTATGGCAGGATGTGGCCAGTGGATGTACATAATGGTTAACTTATTTTTTTTAAACTACTTCTATACACTTTATTTGATGAAAACATCTGTATTGTTAACTGATGTAAATACAGTTAAATGAAAGTTTCATATTCTGCATGTAATAATACTAGAAAGATGCATTACACTGAAGCTCACAAAAGGATCATTGAGTTGATTTTGAGGCCTTGGATGTTGACACAGAGTTGCAAAAACAGTGCCAGAACCTTCCGTGTTTGAACATCAGTCTTAGTTATATCCAAAAATACAGGCCTGGCAAAACTGTGCTTGATTACTTACATACTGCATAGCAGAGTGTGGATCATTTATACAAACTTATGTCAGATGACTAGGTTATTAAATTGTTTTGTTTAGTAATATGAATTTGTTGTTTGACATTTGTTTTGCTTTGCAAAATTAAATTCAATACAAAGTATAAAGCCACACACATATACACATACACAATAACTGCACCCTTTCCCAAATCATCAGACTGTTGATTAAATGCACCTGTTTCTCATTTATCATTTTGTTTTCACTAACACTAGTTAGACCAGCATGTCTCTACTAGTGTTTCATGTCGTTAGCTCTGCCCACTACAAGCCATTCTGTGATTTGGTCTGCCTACCTCACTTGCTCTTAGCAATCTTCTTTCTGAAGTGTTCTTTGAACACGCTGAGTGATTACTGGCACTTTGTTTACAGTCGAGTTGAGCATATGGAGCCCAAAGAGCATCCAAACTTTCACTTACCTCTCACTCCCTCCTTGTCACCACTGTCACAGTACCTTAAATACACATAATTGCACCATGTGATCATGATTTAAGCAGCCAACAACCAAATATTCAGGTCAACAAACCAAATAGCCTTCCAGGTTCCATCCATTTGTGCTAATTTAGTTTGTTGTGCGGGTGCAGCTGCACCAAGTGTTACAAAAAATATTTAAAATATTTGAATCTTTGCTTCTGAGGAGTTCAGAAGGAACATCTGCCTTGGATGTTTCTTGTGATTCTTGACCTTTAGCTACCTAGCTATACATACGCAGCACATACCAGAACACTAGGCATATCTCATATAAGACCAATACCTTCTGTTTAGGATAACTTAAAATCGTCTCCAAAAGGCATGAGAAAACCAAAATATGAAAAAATTAATGAATGACTGAGTTCGCAGAGCTCACATTTTGATACATACAACTGAGCCATTAAAATACAGAGATGGTACGAGACATGATAACATGGCCTCGTTCTTTAGGTACACAAATGATATGTAATGACAAATAAATGATGGTGCATATGGCCACATGCATCCTGCAGATCTTGCAACTGAAAGTTTTTGTTGTTGTTCATTCTATATTACAGTTCTCCCAGAGTCTGTCAGTAGACATTTTCTAGAGTCAGAAAGATGTGGTCACAGGGGAAAACTACCACTGATCTGGCCACTGAGGGTATAACTCTTTATATGTATGTAGATTGTCTTTTTTTTTGTTCTTCTTTTCTGAGAGGAGTGTGAAACAATTTCTGACCTGCTCTTGAAGTCTCCGTGGAGCTACTGCCCATGTAGAAGCTCACTGTCAGGGTCATTGAGGGATTTAGCTGTATCAGTCTGGGAAATGCAGTGCATGGAGGACATGGACCATTTCTTCACAAAGTCACTCATAGCTAGGGAAGTGAATCAAAAGGCAGGGCTGTGTGAGAAACTTGCTGTCCTAGAGTTTCCATCATTGAAGGAATATGTTCATCTGCAATTTGACTGTACACACCAATATTCTAATTATTATGCATGAGATCATATACTTTTTTTAAGAAAAAGTAAAGTGAGAAACTTCCTCCAACATGATTAATAACTAACCTAAACCATTACATGATCCTGTTCCTTAGTTTCTCAGGGACCCACCTGATTGGCTGCCTTGAGTCTTTGCACTATGAGGGCACAGTAGTGATCTACAGCTGGTCTCAATTCTGTTGCCTGTGGTGACACACACAACAGTAAGGTACCACATTTAACCTTAAATTAAAAATACTAAAAAATGAGATCCTTTGATGAAACTTTGAATCCTGATAGCCATCACCACATAGGTTCCTCTGAAAGAAAATGTCTCAGTGGCTGCCTGAGGCTCTGTAACTAGCAGCTTTTTAACCGTGTCTGGCTCTATAGGCTCCTGAACTGGTACATATGAGAGAATTAAGCAAATGCTAAAAATGAATGACAGCAGCTTCTTCTAACTACAAACATTACAGTTTCAGTCTGGATCTTCTTCAAGCAGTTTGAGAAATTGTCAAGTTTGCTTTGTGTACTTATTTTTTTATACTTTAAACTCCAAACTGATACATGAACAGCTGCAGCACATGCCAATCCAAATATTATACCTTTTGATTCCACCAGCCAGACCATCTGCTCTAATCCTATGCTGCTTCTTGCCAGCCATGTTTGTCATCAGTGTAAATACGATAACCACTCTCTGCTGATTGTAGTTTACAAATCAGGATTCATTTTAGGTTATGTGGAGGTTGAGTGATGCTCAGATTTTGGAAATCGAGAAGATGGCCTTGCCTTCTTTGGGTGAGATGTTGGGCAGTCTAGACTCCACTGTTTTCACAGCCTTGTTGTTCAGACGGCCCTTATAGATGTGTCCGTCCAGACCTAGGATGTCCACCTCCTCTGTCTTAACAGACAAGAATAGCTGGACATTAAAGACTATTAGGATAAACTCAAGATTTCACAGTTTTCATAGTTGAGAAGGAATTCATTTGCAGTCACTCCTGACCTGAACTGAGCTGGGCATGACCTGACTGTCCTCCTCGGTCTGGATCTGGTGGGTGATGTGCTGCAGACGGCTGTAGCGCCGGTTGGTGGAAGTGAGGGTGTGGCTTCCTCCACAGCTGCGGGACAGGGTGAGGAAGCCATAGTCAGCCATCTCTAGGATCTGCTCACTGAATGTGAAATTGAAACAAAGCATGGCGATGGGGTTTAACATAGAACTGGTTTTTTAGTGAAGCTCTGAGTAGAGATTTGACTCTGTAGGGGAATCTAGACAAATCTTGACTCTTGAAATGTGCATGTGATATTTGTGGCTAGTTTTCCAGATCCAAGTTAAATTCAAGCATAAAATAAAATGAATTTTAAATGGAGATTCACCAATGTCACTGTCTTGGAATACACCTAATCCATGTCCGTGTTCTAAAGTGGATTACATCATCAGCATCAGTATTTGCTGTCCTCAGATAAGTTAGTGAGAGATCATGGTTTCTTTAACTTGGCAACAAACTGGACATAAGTATGCACATAAGTTAAAAAGCTTGAAGCCCTGGTTTGAATAGTTAATGTAGCACTATGACCTGGAACTTGTAAAAATTCTCAAACATAAAATTAGAACAGGTTGTTTGAGATTGTCATTTATTTAAGACCTTATCAGAAAATGTTGCAAATGCTCTTACTGCAAAAAACACTAGAAACTTTCAAATTAGAACAACATACAATATAAACATTTAGCCTGCTCTTATTGAGAACACCTAAGGCTTAAAACAAGCCTTGTGTGACTCATATGTCAGTATGTGAACAGGGTCAGCAAAGTTGCATTCCCAGACTCACTGCTTGGGAGGGCTGTGTCCGGTCTCCTGTAGTGGGCCCAGAACAGGTAGGTGGAGAATCCCCTGACCGCAGAGGGGCTCCAGGGTCCTGGGCAAGCTGAACTTTGTTTGCACTCTATCTGTCTGCCTACACATCATACTGTGGATACAGCGCATCTGTACCAAGCTCCTGTTCGTACATACCATTTCATAGTGCCCCTGCTTAGAGCCTGGCCTCAGGTTGGGACTGGAAATTATCTGGACATTACTAAACAGGGGTATAGTGCATGACACTGGAGTGATGGGTAAGTAGGGTTGATTTAAGTTATTATCATAAAATAGTAGAGATTTGTTTTCCTTCACTCTTTTTACTATTAATTTCTGTTCTTATTCAATTTCTTTCAACCTACTGCATGTCTAGTTTATATCCTGACGAAAGTTATAGGACAAATAGCTTTGCAACAATACCATCAGAATATTTAAACAATAATAGCAGATGTTACTGGTACATAATAAAGACATCACTGGTACATAATACATCAAGTAGAGGAGACCCACTTGTTTATGTGATCTAGGTATTTGATGCCCCCTACAGGAGAAACATGTTTCTTGCTTCTCTTTACCTCCTGCTGTGCTGACGCACTTGCTCCAACTCATAGACGGTGTATGGCCTGCTTGTCTTTTGAGAGGGCAGTCCAGGAGCTGAGGGCACTGTTACCAAGTGCCTGAAACAGAGAGGGTAGGATCTCGCTAGGGAATAAATCTCCAATGCCAGTCTTCATCTCCATCACTACCCTTAAGCTCATGCAATGCATAAAAAAAATAAAATAAAGACTCAAAAAAACAAACGCACGGCCCTGGAGTCAACATGTCAACAGGGTGATTACACGAGATGCAGTGGAACCTCGCCACAAGCTGTCTGTGAGAGAATAAGGGAAGAGCTTTAAAAGTCAGCATGTCACAGTAAAGCTATAAGATTTAGTGCCATTGGACAGTTTGGGATGTCTGACTTCTCGAATCCAGTAGCGTTATCATGTTTGGGGGCTGGCTGGTCCTGGAGTTGCTTGTGGATGCTCTTCCAACGATCCTCTAGCTCCTTCTTTAGAGGGTCCAGCTCGATGAGGTTTAGCTGGAACCACAGACTCAGGAGAATGTGATATGGGAGAACAGCTGAGATTTTATTTTCAAACAGTCCTCTTTTGATTTATCAACAATGACTCAACTTCAGCCTGCAGAGTCTCTGAATGTAAGAAATGTTCTTCACTCCCTGTTTAATAATGCCACAATAAATGTATGCCTAGCTGTGTTTATAGAACAGCCTCAGGAGAACTTTTAGCATGTGCAGTTACTGCTCTGTTTAGATCACCTTGCATTCCATCTCTTTGGAGATCTTCTTGATGACCTTGTGTCAGTCCTGCTCATGGCTCGTGACCTTGTTGAGGAGCTCCTGAAACATCCCATTCAACTGTTCCCTCATAGAGTCAAACTGCTTGCGGCTCACCTTGGTCACCCGGGCCTGCTTGTCTGCTTTCTGAATTGAGGAGATTCACCTCTCATGCAAAGCTCATGGACTGATTTTGGATTTGACACTGTGAGAGACTTTAGGACCCTTACAATGCCAATCTCCATCTCCACCACCTCCCTGTCTGCCTTCTTCTCCTCCAGCTCCTCCATGGTCTTGTACAGGTGCTGAGAAATAAGGAGTTCAGTGAATATGTTTTTCTGAGCAAAGTCCAACAGAAGTGCTTCTCCAATTTCAGTCTTGAACTGAACATCTCCATTCTATACAACCCTAATTCTTGGGGTTGAAGATGCCTTTTAGGGCAGGGGAACAAAAGAATGTCCAGAGCAGCTCAGGGCAAATGGTAGACAGGAAAAGCAATGCCTGTAGTTACTACTGCACTCCTAAAGTCCATCTTCCATTGAAAAACCCAGCCCCTAACCTGGCCCCTAACCCAGCACCTAACATGGCCCCTTTTACTGCCACTATTTTGATTTATACATGTTTATTTTGAAAATCCCCAGGGAGGAACCAATTTTTACGTTAGTTTCTGTCCGGTCAGTTAAGGAGCTCGGAGGAAAAGAAAGTGAGGTAACTTGTTGTACCCATGTGCTAAGTTCGGATTTTTCAATATAAGAACATTAAGTTTTCATTTCTCTTCTCAAGCTCAGGTCAGCCAGCGAGGTATGTTTATGTTGACCTTTCGTCATTTTTGTGTATTTATTTTCCTGCTTTATAACTGATCGTAATTCATGTGTTATGTTATGTTCATTCTTAGTTCGACGGTGGCACATTTGTAAAGCTAATTTGCAAGGCGACACAGTTGTAAAGGTGACACCATGGATGTACCAAGATAATATAAATAAAGATCAACAACAAGCCACAATAAAACATCGTTTGAGCCATCCGTAAAAGAACTCTTTATTGACTACATGAGAAGAGGAGTGATAGCCCCTAACCCAGGACCAAGCCCAGCCATTAACCTGGCCCCTATCTCAGGTCCTAACACAGCCCCTAACCCAGCCCTACTGACATTGATGTGGCTCTGCTTCTGGATGTGGGCCTCCATGAGCTGGCTGGTTGTGCTGTTGAGCTTCTCACATTCTGCCTGGAGCTGCAGGATAGCACTCTGTACATCACTCATCAACTCAGAGGACTGGGGTATACACACAGACATATAGACACACATATACATGCACACATAAGAAAGAAATTGCAGTCCTTTTAGGTAACTTATAAGTAAATGATATTGTACATTTTTTCATGGATGATAGCTAATGCAAAGGTTGTTCTGAAATGAAAAAAGTGTGTTTGCATGCCTGTACTCACTATGCCAAAGCTCTGGTCTGTGCTGTCACTTTCCTGCTGGTTAATGAAGCCAGTGCCCATGCCATGCAGCTTCTCATAGCACTGGAACAGCTGGCTTACCTTACTGCTCAAATCCACCATGGAAGCAAGGCTTGTGCACCCAGCATGACCTGACGGAGCTCCTGGGCTTCCCTGACTTGCAGCCTGACCCCAGCGCTACAGATGCACAGCAGATGAAGTGTCAGAGAAAGCGGGCTGTGCTATTTCACGGGTTGTACTCCTTTGGGGCCTTCTCTTGATATCTTAGTCTTTCTCTCATGTCCTTTCTCTGACCTGATCCTGCATATCTTCATCTGGACAGCTTTCCTTCTCAATCCTGACAGCTGTCAGTTCTTTTTTCAGCTTTCCCACCTCCTCTTCCAGATTCTGCACATTTTTACTGTGAAATATTTGGTGTGTCAGGGGTGGCGAGATGTTGAGGATGAAGCTTGATAACTTTGATCTTAAGGCTCTGGTATTTCATTGTTGAGTCCTGGCATCTCCTTGCAAAAATGGTATTTACCTGAGTTTTGCTATCTGTAGGCTTTGCTGTAGCTGCTTGTCTGTGCTGATGATGTTGCCTTTGTCAGGACAACTCAGTGAATCAGACTCAGTCACCTCCTCACCTACACCTGGGCTCTTTGACACACTCGCTGTGTCCGAACTCAAATGATTCAATGTGCACACCTACAACAACCATCTAAACTGTGATTTATTGTATGTGTGTGTGCATGTGTCTGTGTGTGCATGTGTCTGTGTCTGTGTGTGCATGATTTGGAATGTCTAATCCAGCCTCTGCAAGCTTCTGCTGTGATGTCCTCACATGCTGCATCCATGGCAGTCAGTAGAATCATCTGAGTATGAGGCTGCCGTTCATAAACCTTCCACCTCCATGCAGAGAACTCCTCAACTGGGTTCAGGAATTGGGAATAGGGTGGGAGAAATAGCATTAGCATCCTGTTGTGGGTTGCAAACCATTGCCTGATGGTGTTTGAATGATGGAATCTCACATTGTCCCAAATTACCACATAATTTGTTACAGGTAAATTTGGAGCCTTTTCACAGTCATTTAGAGCCATCTCACCATCTGGAATGAGATCCCTGTAGAGTGTAGAGTGTTAGAAAGCCCAACAGGTGAAACGCCATCTGCTGGTAAAACGGCAGAGATGCCGTTTGAACAAGTCAGGACATGCTCAGTCACACTGACAAGCAGCAGATTAATTAGTAAATGGACTGAAGCTGCTGGGACTTTCTGTGTGTGTTTCCCATATCCGGTGTGCGTTCTTGAAATGTAAGTGATTTCTACCTCCTTAGTGATGGATAATTTGATTATTATTGCAGTTTGTGTTAAAAGGAAATATATTGCGAGTTGAACTAGCTTGAGTTAGCTAAGTAGCCTGCAGCTCAGTAGTTGTTAACTGATCCTTGTTAGCACTGCAGCTAAGTTTGGATGCCTGTGATGGCCTAATAATGACTATTTAGTTTGTAATGTTTATATTATAACTCTGTTTATTGTTGTGACTATGACTAAGCATATTTCGAGAAATTTGAAATGCTGAATTATTTGTTATTGTTTATACGTTATAAGGTTATGCTGTTAAGCATGTTTGCCTCTGCTAATATTACGATGGCAATTATACAATTTTCTCCGCCACTGACATTACATTTCTGTTACTGTATTATGCTTTAAATGGCAGTTTGTATCTAAGTAAGGAATCTTACTGGTTAATTTTCAACCATATGGAAGTTTGTTTATTAATGTTTATAAATGTAATTGTTGAATAAGATTCTGATCAAAATTTCTAATTGTATTACTTTCCTATATATTTTCAGACCACACACACACACACACACACACACACACACTTGCATGTTACAAAGTGATGTCAAACCCAACAACCTTTATTAAAAGGAAAAGAGAGGATCTGTCCCAGTGGCTTGATTATTTAATGGGGATCATAGTCCATGATCTACCGCCTCAACCAGCAATCCTTCTTTCTGAGTCTCCTCACTCAAACATTGGTCCTTTGAGCCTGATTGAGTGCAACCTAAAAGGAGGATCATGGACAACGCAGCATCAGGCAATTCAGAGCCCCGAGGATGTCCACAGAGAGAACATCACTTACCTGCTTACCTGGATGACTACCAAGTTGGATTCCAACCCTCTGTGCGCCTGGACCTAATGACTGCTGTTTCCCGCTCTAGCAGCCACCATGGCAGTAACCTAACAGGTCATCCAACAGAAGTTCACACATCCATAGCACATCTAGTAGACGTACATGTTACTCAGTTGGTACGTATCCCACTCAGGGTCTCTCCACTGCTCAAGCTGCAATCCTGGAAGAGAGAATAAAGCAATTGGAACTGGAAGATATGCGCCATATGATCGAGAATGAAACTCAAGCCGACTTTGAGTGTGAACTGCTGGATGATCAAGCCAAGGAAGCCCAGCGACTCCAAGAGGAGGCACTCAAAGCCAGAGAAGCACTCACTAAGCGGCTAGAAAGAGAGCGGTGCCTGAAGAGGGCTGAACAGGACCTTGAGATCACTAAGCTTCGCTCTTCTATGCTTTCCAGTAGCTGGGCATCTACACATTCATCTGCACACCCGACAAGTTAGACCCTTTTCTGGGCTTACCAATGCCAGTGCGGGTAAGCCTGGTTGACGAGTGTCCAACCACCTCCCAGCTATGGTCAACCCAGTTACTTCCACCACCTGCTCCTGTTGCTCCTGCACCACCTGCTCCTGCATCCATTCCTTCCTCACAAGTGATGCAACAAGTCACTTCAATCTCTATGGCACTGCCTGCTGGACCACAGCCACTGCAACCTGCGCCACCCCATTCAGACCAGCTCCTCCAATAAACCCTGCAGCTCCACCCCAGGGTGCAGTACCCATGGCACCTATGTCTGTGAGGCTACAGCCTGGCCCAGTGGTAACATCAGCTCCTGCGCCAGAACCTGTGCCACACCCTTCAGGGCATGTCGTCACCACAGCGCCTCTGACCCATCATGCTCAAGTGGCGTCATCCTTTGAGTCAAACCACCCTAGTGGTCTAGCACCGGCGACGAATTCGCACTCTAACCCACAATTTCCCGCTAATCCAGTAGAGCCTCAGTTTTCAACAGTGTACCAATCTGCTTACAGCTACAGCCAACCAGCCATGGAGCCACTTAACATTGCTCAGCCAACCAGCCATAGAGCTCCACTGCCTCTCTCGACTCACCATGGGAAACAACCTGTGCCGGTTCTCTCCGCTCCCTACTCTGGCTACACACCACTACCCAGAACCGAGTTACTCATAGCATCAGACCTTGGAATCTCTCGACCTTCACTTCCAGAGTGGTCGGGAGAGCGACTTTGCTCTGCTTAAGCTTGCACTAGACAACATACTGGGGAGCAACCATCACCTCAGTGAGCAATATAAATATCAAATCAAATCAAATTTTATTTATATAGCGCAACACATGTCACAAAGCAGCTTTACAATTGTATGGGTCCAGATCCCTAATGAGCAAGCCGGAGGTGACAGTGGCAAGGAAAAACTCCCTATGATGGTGGGGATTAGGAAGAAACCTCGGGAGGACCCAGACTCAAAAGGGAACCCATCCTCCATTGGGCGGCCCGCTAGCAGAAGTCCGTATTCATAGTCCAAATGTTCTATAGTTAAAGTTGTAGCTCTAGGCCAAGTAGTCACAGTCCCTTCAATGCAGATGGTGAGCCTCCGGTAGGAGTTGGCATCAGCACGTCCTCTTGCAGCAATGGCACCTCCAACCCCGGCATCAGCACATCCACTGGCAAGCCAGACCATCTCCTAGGTGCTTGTATGGAATTGGCTTAGGTCCAAGCATGCAAAAAAGATATAAAATACAGGTTGATATCAAGTGTTGATAGGACACATCAAGCTCCCAAGCGCGCTGCAGCTTGCCAAGACGTACATGCATGACCTGGCACCATATAAGAGTGCGCTGCAGGCTTTACAAGATAAATACGGGCAACCACAACAGCTGGTCCAGAGCAAGCTAGGTGCCATACTCAACATGCCTGCTCTAAAGATTGGTGATGCCGATGCCTTTGACTCATTCACCTTGTCAGTCCAGTCCTTGGTAGGCATGTTGAAGACACTTGAGGAACAGAATGGATATGAGCTCCACTGTGGTTCCCATGTTGATCGTCTGCTCAGTAAGATGCCTCCCACTTACCATGATGGCTTTGTTGAGTATTGCCTGCGATATGGTATTCTGCAGACTGGCACTGACAGAACCTACACTCTTCTGGACTTGGCTACCTGGCTACAAACAAAGTCAGAAGCAAGGCGGATCTCCAGTAGAGCGGCAGCACTGTACCCCCGACCAGCTAGGAAGGAAGATACTGTGTGCTTCAGCGTAGCTGACAGGGTAATCAGAGAAGAGACATCTTACGCAGAGCTTACATAGATGAAGGCCAAACCCAAGCTCAAACCGTTCTGTCCATATTGTGACAGTCAGGACCACTACCTTAATTCCTGTGAGGAATTCAAGAAGTTGACCACTGATCAGATCCTGAAGTGGCTTCAGGATGGCAAACGGTGTCGAAAATGTGGACGCAATCACCCCATGGACCGATGCACGCTTGAGCGACCCTGTAAAACCTGCAAGGAGATACACCTCACCATCTTACACGAGTCAGTCCAGGAAACCAAACAGAAGGTATACACGGTCAGCCTACTTCCCACAAAGGTGTACCTGGATCGGCCCAACAGGTCTCAAAGAGTAATGCTGAAGGTGGTCAAGGTCCTCCTCCATAACGGTGACCGAAGGATGGAGACTTATGCAGTACTAAATGACGGATCCGAGAGGAGCATCGTCCTTCCTCAAGTGGTGCAACAGCTCAACCTCGTCAGCCATGCAGAGCCTCTACCCTTGCAGACTGTGCACCAAAGCATTAAGCAACATAATGGCACATCAGTCTCCTTGGAAGTATCATCACCGCTGCAGTCAAACGAAAAGCACCTGATACCCCACGCCTTCACCGCTGAGGGATTGTGGAACGTGGAACGCCTTTGGCAAATGGACACCTTGCCCTACAGTGAGAAGGCTGTCACTCGTTGGAAGGAAGACCAACACGCTCTCACTCTGCTCCAGACAGCCACTACTAGAGTGACCGTAGATGGTGTCCCACGCTACGCCACACCTCTTCTTCGCAGTACATCCAACATAGCTCTCCAGGCTCCTATGGAGGCAGTACTCCCCAGACTTCGCAGCACAGAGCGGAAGCAGATCCGGAAGTTGAAGGAATCAAGCTACGTTTCAAAGGTCTCACCAGAAGAAGCCAGCCAGTCACCAGAGTCGTGGTTTATACCACACCACATGGTCCACCACAACGGAAAGGATAGAGTCGTCTTCGACTGTTCTTTCCAATACCGAGGGCAGTCACTGAATGAGCTCCTGTTGCCCGGATTGACCTTGGGGCCTTCACTGCTAGGTGTCTTACTGAGATTCCGTCAGCACTCAGTTGCTGTGAGTGGGGACATAAAGGCGATGTTCCATCAGATCCGCTTGCAGTCCACTGACACACCGGTGCTGAGGTTCATCTGGAGAGACATGCAGAGGGAGGAAAAGCCAACTATCTACGAATGGCAAGTGCTGCCGTTCGGCACTACATGCAGCCATTGTTTCGCTGTATATGCCCTCCAACATCATGTTCGAGATAGCTGTGGCGACAATTCCCACTTGGTCGAAGTTGTGGAGCACTCCTATGTGGACAAATGTCTCCAGAGCACCCACACTGCTGCGGAAGCCAAAGCACTCATTGAGCACCTACGCAAGCTACTCCTGGAAGAAGGATTTGATCTCCGGCAGTGGGCAAGTAATGTGCCAGCAGTGATCAAGCATCTTCCCCCAGAAGCCAAATCAGACCGGTGTGAGCTTTGGTTGTCTAAGGACAATAGTAACTTACAGGAGTTGACCTTGGGCCTCCAGTGGAACTGCTTCACTGACTCGCTAGGCTTTAAGCACCATCCAGTGGACCACCTTGAACCAACCCTGAGGAACATTTATAGAGCTCTAGTGAGTCAGTATGATCCACTGGGATTTATCAATCCTTTCATCACCAGGGCTAAGGTCATCATCCAGGATATCTGGAAGCAAGACATTGGATGGGATGATCCAATTGAACCTCAGTCTCTGAGAGAACGGTGGACAGACTGGGTGAAGGAGCTCCCTGATCTTATCCACCTGCAATTTCCACGAACCTACGCACCTCCATGTGCCAATGAACCCACTGCATCCAGGGAGCTTCACGTCTTCTGCGATGCGTCAGAGAGAGCGTATGGTTCAGTGGCCTACCTACGCACCGTCGATGACCAAGGTTCAAGTTTCAAGTTTATTTATTTTTATAGCGCTTTTAACAACAGACATTGTCTCAAAGCAGCTTTACAAATGTCCGAGTCCAA
>JAOXYF010000001.1:20571142-20596964 GCA_028565775.1 Sternarchorhynchus goeldii | reverse complement strand
GAGGAAAATCAAAACATTATGTTGGTTTATCAATTCAGCTTTCAGTAACCCTTATCCAAATGGAATGCACCTACTGTATATAGACTGATGTTAACCTTGTCATATAAAGAAGAAACTATTAAACTAATGTTAAAATATCATTCATTTATTAAACAAGATCCATATTTCTGCATTGGTGGTGGTGGTGGATACCTTCACATATTCCATATGAACTTAAGAGGAATATCTTTCATCCTTTCTTGATAAATCTTGTCAAACATCTCATTTTGGGCCACAGTGAAGTTGTTTTTCCAGTCTCCTATAATACCTGCAACATCACATAAAGGTTTATGCAATATAAGTTTTGGGTTTAAGTACAAAGGGAATATTTGTACATGATGTGGTCAAAACATGTTATATTCCAGACCTAAATCACAAAAAACTGCCAAATCTCACTGTATTCATGTATCTATGAAGTGTAATATTTAAGCACTGACCTTTACGCATGAACTTGCCCTTTTGAAGCAACTCTTCAGGAAGAAACTCATAGTTGGCTTTGGGATCCTTCTTCATGTTTTTAAAGGTTGCTTTTTCGATGACATGAGACAGCGCAGTATCACTCAAATTCCATCCCAAGAACTGGCTTATCTTCACCACTGCTGACCTTAGATCCTGGAGTAATCCCGGAATCACCAGCAGGGAAAGGGCGGTTCACAACAAGTACAGCGAAAGCATACAAAATATTCTGGTTTAAAATGAAATTTAATATGAATAATATTGTATATTAGCGTACAAATTCAATTTGATTCTATGGTGGGGTTCCTTTCTTGCAGAGCCTGTGACCATTCTGTATAAGTTTCACAGTACATTAAGAAGATGCCAGGATTAGCTTATTTCAGGATAGATTGGGGTTTTTTTGTCTGTTTGTTTGTTTTTTTGCATATGTTAAAGCAGATCAGGGCACTAAATGTTCTGAGAAACAAATCAGATGTATATATGAAAATGTCCTCAGCCCGGCAACCACCAGAGGTAGGCAACAAGCCAAGAATCAGTAAGAGCTCTTTAGACTGATTCCCCTCAGGGGGCCCTACCCTATATAAACAGCCTTGGAGCGTGTAATACTGATACTGACTTGTTGGTATAGGTAATCTCAAGTTCTTCTGTTTCTGCTCTGTTTTTTGAGGTACAGTCTTGTTTGTCTTCAGTTATGCTTTCTGGGGGAAGTTACCCCCAGCCTTTTTCAGATGTTTGTCTCTCTCTGGTCTAGTCCACCACCTCTCCTCCCCAGTGACAGTTGCAGTTGTGACCTATAGTCTAGTGTGGACTCAGGTTTGCCTTCTGGATTTGGTGGGCTGAGTTGGTCTCCCATTTAGATTAAACCCCTAGATGCAAGTGGAGGCTGGCCCACCTGTAAACCCATCCTATCTGGCTGGGTAAGCCACCTACCGTCTTCACCAAACACTACCCTGCCTATTCCCTGCTGATAGTTGCACTTTCCTGTTCCTCAGTAGTACAGTGTGTTGAGCCTTGCTCTCCTGCTGTCTGCGTCCCTGGTTTGAATCCATGTTCAGTTTTTCAAATAGAAGACTATGTAGTAGAGTAACTTTGTGTAGTTTCTAGTGATATGACTATTATAATGTTTCTTGGGGTTTGAGAGTGCAGTAATCCAAACAATGTAACAGGCTAGGATGGGGATAATAAGTGAAATTTAAAAACTAACATGAATTTTGCAAAAAAGGTTGCAGCATCTAAAGTACTTTAAGATGACTATCTACAGTATTTGTTATTCTTAAAGAGCTAAAAATTTTAAAGCCAGACACTAAGCTATGTACTTTAAGATATGTACTTTAAGCTATGTACTATACTTTAAGGGACACTTACCATGACCATGTCCTCATATGTCAGGAACAGGATGTTGTACTCATCTCTGTGTGTGTGCCACTCCCAGATGTGATCAAACCAGCACGATCCACCAACTACACAGTCCGGTAATGCACAAAGCCAAATGGGTTTATCAACCCAATCTACCCTTCTAAAGATCTGCATTACGTACTGCAGATCTGCATTACAAACTGTTCTACATCAGCTTATGCTGCTTGCTTCATGAAATACAAGCAGGCAGTTCCGTTATTCTGGTGTTTCTCCATACAGGTTCTTGAAGCAGATAAAAACCGTTTAGTGGAGAGTAGTTTGGCCTTACCGTTTCCAGCAAGATATTGCTGGAGAAATTCCTCAAAGCTCTTAGGGGTCTCCAGACTGGCCCATGCATGGCAAAAATAAAAATAAGATACCGCGTTGTCTTTTGGGTTCCTTGCCACATAAACAATCTAGCATTTCAAAGAAATATTAGAGAAATATTATTTATTTGGGGCACTTCATTATCCATTTAAACAATGCATGATTTTATACAAGTTTATAAAATTAATAGTTATATCTCAATTATATAATTTTGCTTGATTAAAATGACAATTCAAACTTCTTAGTATAAGTTGGTAATATACTATACTTTTGCCTTTTTGTCCTTCAGGCCGGGTGGCATGAGTGCTGGTGTGAGGTGTGATGCGAAGAGGCGAGGAGAGGGTCTAGAAGCATAGTCAGAATGACCCTCTGGGTATTCGATCCAAGGCATTTTCTCAAGATTGTTGGCATATTCGGTTTCATCGTTGTCGTTTGACTCAACAATCGATGCTATAATATTCTGAGCCCAAATTGTACCTATGAAAACACGCTACAGATTTTAAAAATCGCCTCTCGCTTTACAAATTATCACGTATTAGTATGGTATGATCTCACAGTGACTTTCTACTGACCTTTTGCAATATTAGTTGATTATTGGATTATTGAAATCGAATAGTGTAAACAGGTTTAACTCTCACCTGACTTCGGATAAGTCACCAAAAAAATGTCACTGTCTCGTATTTCGAAGCTCTGAAGAGAATCGATGTGTTCTGCTGTCGTCATTCCGATTCCGAAAATATACCCTTTATACTTGCAAAGATACTCACTAATTTTTTCCATTATTTGCAAACGACTATACGAGTCCAGTCTTTCAGTGGCTGTTCTCGTAGGCGAAACGTGCAAACATAAAGGTTTGTACTAAGAATGCGATGCAAGTGGACTTTGAAATCACGTCAAAGTGTCGGCCACTGCAACCCGTGTGCAAACATACAGTAACAACATATAATTAGCTTCTGCATTTCTGTCGTGGAGAAAGTAAAGACCATTTTCATTTACATTCTTCTTTTATTCATAATTAGCAGTTCACTGAAATAACGTTATTTTATATATTGGCATGTGATCATACACAACCCTCTAAACCTTGTCCTGTTACCATGCTCATGTGTGTACTTTGAATTATTGTGACTGTTACAGAGATCGTAAATACAGACTAAATCAGCAGATCTGGAGCAATAACTGCCAGCAAACAAGGAAGAAAATCTGATAAGATGGGCTTAATTTCAGTCATACTTCCTTACTGTTTTATCTTAGGAGCACAGCAAAGTTAGCATTCACTGGGCTTTTTTTTTGGAGTAATGTTAATTTTAACTAAGTTTACATTTATGTAGAGGAAGACTGCTGAATGTGTTTTAGTTAGAAGATCAGGCTCTTGGCCGTTTCATCAGAGAGTGCTGGAGCAGTACTGAAGACAATGGAAGAAACAGGAGAATCCTTGTGTCAAGGTTAGGTTCAACATATAAAACACGTCTTTGATTTTATTATTAGAATTTATGCTGAACCTTATACTGAAGACAAACCACATTGAATGTTTCCCTACACCTTATCCACATTTGCAATATTTGTACTACTTAGACTTGAGGGTGGAATCTCAATGTGAGACTAATTTTTTCTATTTCACTTTGAAGTTATGCAGAAAAAAGTATGCATGCAATCAAATTATTCCTCTTTAATTCTTATTGTGTTTGTTTAACGCTACATGCTCTCAAAACTCTACACTCTCAAATATAAATAGATTTGCTGAATTCCCATTTGAAGAATGTGCTTGAAAATTTGTAAACATTTTCTGTGCTTTTTTCTTCCTCTGAGTTTTAAGCGTAACACCTGACTAAAGTCATTGACATTGACCACTCTGAATGGGTTATGGTTGTTTGACAAAGGAGCGTCTTAAGGGTTTCCACCGGTTTTTTAATCCTGTGTTGTGGCAGAATAAACACCTTCAATTTCATAAGGCTCCATAGTAGATATGTGTCAGGATCACTGGCACTTCATTTGCTGGCCACCAGAGGTCCCACTCACCAGAATATTAGGACATTCCCAGCTGTTCCCCATTCTCCTCTGATTATCTGACTAGTCTCTCTGGTTTAGTCAACCAGTGTGAAGTATTGCCTATTCTAGCATAGCATTACCAAGCAGTTTTCTACCCATGGTCTCTTTTACTGACTATTAGCCTTCCTGTTTACCGTTTATGTCTCAGCTTAGCCCTTCTGTACCTTTGCCTGTCTGGATTGATTTCCCTGGTTACTGAACTCCTGCCTATTTACGGTTATTCTTTCCTGCCTGATATTCTGTATAAATTCAGATGTCTGCTGAAAAGTTTCAAAGTGGACCACAATTCTGGTCCAATTTTAATTAAACAAAAATATCACCTTTGGTCAAACAGGAAGTCTGAACATGGTCCTGATTGGAGAGAGGGAGGCAGGGAAGAGTGCAGTTGGTAATGCCATCCTAGGCACCTTGGCCTTTGACCAGGTCGGGGTGAGGACCAAGTCAAGTGTGCGCCGAGAGGGTCTGGTGGGAGGAAGGCGGCTTGTGGTGGTGGACACCCCAGGCTGGGAGTGGTTCAACCTGTGTGGGGCCTCAGCATCGCCTGCAGCCTTAAGGAAGGAGATGGTCGCAAGCATGAGACTGTGCCCCCCTGGCGTCCATACCCTGCTTCTGGTGGTACCGCTGTCATTCTCCTTCTCCAGACGAGAGCGTCGTGTCGCCGAGGAACATGTGGACCTGTTCGGCCCACGGGCCTGGAACCACACGCTGGTGCTGTTCACCGTGAAGGACAGCAAGCAGCTGCGTGTGTGCAGCGTGCAGGATGAGGTGGAGGCGAACGATGAGCTACAGGAGCTGGTGCAGAAGTGTGGCGGGCGCTACCACGCCCTCCATGGGCAAACTAGCAGGGGAAGGGACCAGGTGACCAGCCTTATAGCTAAGATCCAAGAGATGGTCTCCGCTAATGGAGGATCAGTGCTCCTGAGTGAGGAGGTGTTGGAACTGGCCAGGGAGAGAGAGGAGAAGCAGGAGATGATGGAGGAACAAGAGAGGAGGAGGAAGAGAGAAGAAAATGTGAAAAGAGTAAGGAAGACATTGAAAAAGTAGGAGGAAAGTGTGATGAAATGTGAAGAGTAAAAAAGATAAAAATTCTGAGCCCAAGAATAATAAAAGTTGAGAAGCAGACATTAGACAGTAGGTATGAGACGCCTCAAAGAAGTCACAGAAAAATATGTAATCAGTTCAGTTAAAACATGAAATGTACTATCTGTGGGAAATGTGACCGTGCCGTCTTTAATTACTTCAAGTAATCTGATGTACAATCTATATATACATATTTGGCTCAAATGAAAGAAAAATAAAATATATAAAAACCTATATGTATTACTGCATGGTTGTTTTGTTCTTACATAAATCATTCTGGTCATAACCATATACTCATACCATATATTTGGTTACTTATTTAGTTAATAGTGCGAAATTAATCAAAACTGGTCCTCCTCGAGTGACCAGTTGTCTGTCATGGTGTTTCACTGGGAGCTTTGTGTCATATTACAGTTCTGTTTTGGTTTTTTTTATTATTTGTTTGTTTTTTTGTGAGGGAAGAATGATGAGCACAATAAAAAGAAAAGCAACATGTTGGCTTGGCAACATAAATGGGCAAAATTAGAAAATAAATCTAACATCAAATACAAAAAAAAAAAAAATCTACAGCAGTCTACTGTAATTAACGTGTTTATGTTAATAAAGGGAGGCCAGTCCCGCAGCACACAAGACACGCCCCCTCCTTCATGTTGCAGCACCAAGACACTCCCACAGTCCCAATCACCCTGTTTCTAACACAGCACACCTGTCCCTCGTTTGTTTTGCCCCTATTTAAACCCCAATTTAAATTCGTATATTAATCTGTGCACTTATTTACATCTAGAATAGCTTGGCAGGTTTCTTTTTGTTTGTTTGTTTTTTACAGGCAACATAAATGACAATATAAAATAATTCTATCAAGAGGAAGAAACTATTTGAATACAAGCTCAGTTTTTACAGGCTTTGGTGAAAAGATTGAGACTTAATAATCTTTTAGTCTATAAATAGGTTTCAAATAACAGAATTTGATTTAACTGGTCACAAAGAAAAGTTACAAATTTTGCACATTTTCATGAAAAATATGTAGTGGTTTGATAGCAAAAAATAAACATTTAAATAAATTAACTGACCTCAGAGCCCTACTGTTAGTTTTGATGACAAAGAATGCATCACTAATAGTGCCATAACAAGTCATTCACATGCCCACAACCATCCCTAACATTTTTACAATTGTGATTAAGCACTTTTAGCTTTTTTAGGTTCAATTTTGGGAATGAACTCCATTCGCATCCTTAATTAAGCAGTATATCATTGACTGATTACTTTGACCAGATTTGCCTGCTAGATGAGCATTTTATATTAAGGAATTAGTTTCAGGGTGAAAAGGCTGTTCTAGAATTTTTTGACTCTTGCGGAATTTCCAAATCCCTTTACAAAGACCCTCATAGATCTTCTTCCATGCCTCTACTTCTGAGCGCCACAGAGATGATCTAGAGCGAATGAGCTGAGAGGTTTCACTTTTCTTCCCTTTGGCCAGACTTACACTTTCTTTACAGATAAAAAGAGCATCCACACCAATGAAGAAGGCATTGAGACCAATAAACCCAGCCCTGGCTGACTTTGAAAGGGCCAGAGGAGTGCCCTTGGCCAGTTGACCAATGTCGGGCAGGTCTGCAGCGAGGCTGGGGATGCTCCGACCTGCTTTAGCCTCCTGAAGCCCTAAATTGACTGCACTAATAACCACCTCCTCCCTCCCAAGGACCTTCATGGCAGATGCTCCATCTGCAAGGACATCAATACCTTTGGCTATCGCTCCAACATTTGCTAATAATTTCACTGCTCCTGCAGCCATATTAACCTCCTGAGAGCCTGATACAGGATCCTCACTGTTAGCAACTTTCTCCATACAATCTTGAACCTTCTGCACATCCTCCATAAACCTGATAAAGACGCTGTTGGCTTTATTCCCATGATGACTGTTTACTGCTATTTCAGTGATGCCCGTGACCAAGCTGTTAACACCACTTGTGACCCCCAGTCCAACCCCTGTCATTGTGAGGGCCAGAGACACCCCAGCAGTGACTGGGGCAAGAGCCAAGCCTACAATGGTCAAGATTCCTCCAGTGATGCCTACTGAACTGCCAGCCACAGTGGAGATGCTGGACCCCAGCTTCATCCGATCCAGCTGAACTGCAGCCTCCTCTAAATCAGACAGGAACTGAAGCATTCTGGAGCCACACTGACTGAACAAGCCAATGAAGCGCAGGGCCTCATCACTAAAGAGGAACGTCAGCCTGAATGACTCATCCATTCTGAAAAGGTTAGGAGGTGAAGGACATCCATCAATGCAACACAAATCCTCAAAATGTAAACATATTTATATAAAAGAAGAAAAGCGTTTACCTGATACTGATCAGCTTGTTTAAATGTTCATGCAAGTTACATACTGACTCCTCACTCATGTTCAAAATAAACTCCAGTGAAGGTTTGTATTTCTCACAGCTGCAATGTTATACGTGATGCAATACATGTCAGTTCAATGTTAAAATACAAGCAACATAAAATAGATGTCTGATTACTAAAGCTATGCTTTAATTCGAATGTCGCTTTTGTATTAGTGTGGAGAAGCCTTGGAAGAAAAACACCTAATAATGACAGTAAGACTAAACTATTCCTATGATATCATTTTTATAGTACTTTATAATACTTACTGTTCAATATCTCCAGAAAAGAATACACCATTAGATCTGCAAATAAAAAAACAGAGACATTTTACTAAAATCTCAATGCAATAAATGTATCAAAACTTGTCCAGTAATTACTATTTATCATTCACTAGTCCAAAGATTAAAGCTACACATTCTAATAGTTTTTCAGATTAAAGGACACCACAATACAGCATATGACTTATTTTCAGAATTACGTTCTTACTTCTTCTCCATTCTGTTGCAGAGCTGTTGTGTGATGCAAATGTATTTGTCCAGATAGAAGGCCAAGACCTCCACATTGCAGAGGCTGGGCATGAAAAAAGCTCCTGCATCTCTCTTGAAGTGGATGAGGAGAGGAGACACTGATCTGGTTGTGAAGATGAGTGATCGGACCGCTGCAGCACTCACCCCCCCTGGCAGAATGCTTTCACTCATGAACACAAACAGTGAGGTGACTGCTAGTCTCTCCAGTGCATCCAAGAAGTGTTGCAGTTTCTCCAGTCCCTCCAAAGTGTCCTTCAGAACTGATCCCAGCTCTTTCTCCAGTCCCTCCCTCCTGGAGTCTGCTGTCACTTGAGTCATACCACTCCATAGATACTCACCAAAAGCCTTGACTTTGTCCTCTGATCTCTTAATGTGGTCAAACTTCAGAGAGATTTGGTCTGCCCGGTCTTTTATGTCTCTCATCATCTCTAGCTCTGACTCCCTTTGAAGAGTCCATTTTTGCTCTCTATCACAAAAGTTCTTCACCGTTTCAATGTCTCTTAAGGTGGCTAAGATGTATTCTTCTAGTAGCTGCTTTATTTGTTCTCTGATCCAAAAAGAGCATTAAATCAGACAATATTTTCATAGACATTAAATCAGACAGTATTTTCACAGATACCATTAAATGTTCAAGAGGTCATATGGAACCTGCAGCACTATATGATATTTATTATAAGAAGAAATTAAAAATATTCTGAATATTTTAAAAATGTTTATACTCTCATTATAAAAATAAAACATGCCTTGTGCAACAACAAAGGTAAACAAGGCAAGGTGCACGTAGATTGTAATCAGGTGACTGATCATTTAACTAATGAACAGTGGGGCAGTTTCAGGGTGTGTGTGTGTGTTTCAGTGGCCATGCCCATCTGAGCAGAGGCATTCGCTCAAGTAATGTTAGAAATATGAACTCTGGTGGTGAGAATGTCTTTGCACAAAGATCACTTTCGGTATTATTATTAATTCATGCCACTGCATTTGACGTTTACCTACTTTAACTTTACGCCACATTCCGACACGGATGACGGTTCCAGTCGAAATGTGCCGTAAGGATGGCGGTTAAGGAGGTGTGGTAGAATAAAGCAATTCTTGAATAAAGCAAACCTGACTGTAATTTAAATAACTAACCTTTTTAGGGGATCCATTTGAATGAAAATTGTAGGCTAGCCTTTCACGGTCTTCTCGGTTCAGCTTTTCGTCAACTAATCAACTAAAATAAATACATCAGATTAAATTTGTTTATTAGCATATAAAGTCGTTTTCACTTATGTAATGCCGAAACGTAAATCAACGTCTAACGTATCCTGTCGTCGTAGGTCATTGTGGATTCAGACCACACAGAAAAAAATGTTGATTTGGGGGTAATTTTGCTTCTTGGCTTGTTCGTAGACAAATGAAGTGGCCACGTAACTCCTGGACAACTTCATCTTGGATAGCTTCCTGTTCCCATAACTTTTAATCTAAACTATATCTCAGTTCGGATTTATTAAGGTATATGCAATAAACTATAGTTTGGAGCATTTAAAATAGGAAATACTAATACTTTATATCCGTCTTCATTCCTGACGCATTGTGTTTTCTTGGGTTCACTTCCAGTACAAGGATGTTCAAAAAATCAGCAGTCTTTTGGAAATTAGTTTAAACGAAACTTCTAGAAATGATTGTAGCCTACACTTATAGCAATAAAATTTTACAGAACTTACTTTAGCTGTTCCTGTTCCTTTGCCTTGCTGCAGTGAGACTACAGAACGAATGGCTTTAAAGCTAAATTATTTTTCAGTTTCGTTTTCTTCTCTACGCGCCGCCTACACAGGTAGTGATTTGTAATCCAAGCAGGTAGAAATACATGGCGACATAGTGTATTCATGTAAAACAGCATTTGTCCGAATATGTCCATTCTGATGACGTCGTCCATGCTGAATGCAATAAATAAATAAATAAATTCGAGTCTTTGTTTATTAAGCGTAACAGGGCAAAAGCAAGCGCAGATTCCAAGGCATTAGAGAAAAGAAAGGAGTACCACCCTCACTGCCATGTGAAGCAGTGATATCCAAGGACATCTGAAGTAATTACCTTTCAAAATGTTGACCATCTACATCTTAGGTATCAACACTGAAACACTCAGCACTCAAAATGCAAGGTTTCTCTTGGTTCCCAGAGTCAGTAAGATTGTAACCAAGGGTAGAGCCTCTTATACAGCTCCTCAGTTGTGGAATAGCCTTTCAGCTCTAATCCTGAATGCAGACATACTCCAAATGTTTAGATCAAGGCTAAAGGCTTACTTATTTACAAGCTTTTGGTTAGTCTATTGTATATAAAGGAGCAGAACCTGGGAGCCCCAGTCATGGAGTTTTTGTTGTTGGTGGTGGTGGTGGTGGTGAGATGTAGATGCTGTCATCCTGCCATGTAATGCATTCACTCTGGTATGTGACAATGATATGGATGGAATGTTTCAGAGTCCAAAAACCTGGGAGAGTTAACCAGCCCTTTCACCTGACGAACCACTCCTCTCTATTGATGATCTGACACTGTTGTGTTGGAGACTGTCCACCCACCACAGATTCACTATAGTGAAACTATATCTACAACTACACTGAAGACTGGTTGAGCCACCCAATGGAGGATGGGTTACCTTTGGAGTTTTGGTCCTTCCTGTTCCGCTAGGCAGTTTGTTGTTGTCACTGTTGTCCTCAGCTTGCTCATTAGGGATCTGGACCTAAAGCTGCTTTGTGTGTTGTAAAAATAATTAAATAAATAAATATTAAATAAATCTGAACTTTTCTGGCAAGTATATTACTCATATTTTAAGGATTAATTAATTTGTAAGATTAACATTTGCTTAAATTTTGCTGAGCATCTGATGAGAAACAACCATTATTAGTAGTATTTTGTAGGAATATATTTAAAGATCATAGCACAGTTTAGGTTAGTGATTCTCTAACTTTTATCAGTAGTTTGTGTGTGAGGAATGGAGTCTTTCACTCCAGCCCCATGCCCTGCTCCCATTGCATGAATAAAAACCCATTTTTTATATTTAGAATTGTTTCAGAATATTTTTTCATTATTGCCCACTTCATTTTAATCATTTTTACAATGCAGTTGTTAGATTCAAAATGCAGAGATTGTTGTATTATAACAATTGAACATTAAAAACGTTTGGCTTTTCCATTATCCAAGCACAGCTGGAATTACAGCTGGAATTACAGCTGGAATCCTCATGCAGAAGTGCAACCAAAGCAACACAAGGTCATTCATGACACAACCTACTCCAGACAAAAGGCACCACGAGACAGACCAGACAAACAAAGAGAGACTTGTTAAATAGATTCATTTCAATACAGTAAAACTGTCTGTCCATTTGCACGGATGTTGAAAACATCGGATGTTTTTTCACCACTGGAAAGAATTATAAGATTTGTAGATAAAATGTGCTTAATGTCTTTTCCCTAATCCATAATCCATACTGTTTGTTATGCATTCCATTTGCCTACTTAGACAAATTTTATAGGATTGAGATGAGAAGACAGCAACGCTCAGGACAGCTTGAGTTGTTTGTTCCTGTTTTATCAGCCTTGCCTCACAAGGTCTTGTTATTTTGCTAAAAAGGATGGTCCACCGGTTTGTAAGCCTGATTTTATTCCATACATCTCAATTATGCTATGGTGAATATGAACGACATGGTAAAAAGTCACTAATAATGTCATGCACTACACTTTAAAAGTGATGACTGTGAAAAAGGTGAGATATAAGGATAAAGATTCAAATTTAACACATAAATTGTATAGTCTAACAAAATGTTTTCTTCACATATCACAGCCTCTTTGTAACCTGGAGTGAGAGCACAGATTCAGCCATCGTTCAATACCTTTGGAGCTAAGGGCCTTGCTAAAGGAATAAAAGGAGCTGTAACAAACTGGATTTAGACACCAGTCTACATAGAAAATGCAGTAAATTACTTTTTGTGTGCACACAGATTCCTGACTTTCTCACCAAACCTTTCATTATTATGAGGGTGAGTAAAACTAGAAAACACTTTTTCAAGTGTGTAATAGTGGTTGTCTGAAGAGTCCAGATTCTTCAGAAGTGGATTTGTAACTTTTTCCTGCCTGATGAACATCACCAACTCTTCTTCTGAGGTCTTCAGAAAACGCCTTTGTTAGTACCATGGTGTTCTGTCACTTTGTTCTATTTCTTTCTTTACAGCAATGCATATTACTATATTCATTTACATTTGCAACTCATTTTAAAACCACTAGGTGTCAGTAGCAGCAAGTTAAGTGTGTAGCTTATCAGAGAGCAGCAGAGTACAGTACATAGAGCTATGGTTCATTGTATCTGAGCTAAGCCAGTTATAACTGCATATACAGTCTTGGCAAAACGTTTTGAGACAAACAAATTTTGGTTTTCACAAAGCTTGCTGCTTCATTTTTTATGGTGGCAATTTGCATTAACTTTAGATTGTAAAGTGTGATTAGATGAATTACAACTAATTGCAAAGTAATTCTTTGCCATGAAAATGACCTTAATCACAATTACTGCGTTCCAATCAGTGCATTTCAGTCTTCCTGCAAAATGGCCTGCTATCATCATTTCAGTGATCTCCTCGTTAGCTTAGGGGGAACTAGGTGGTTAAGGTTAACAAGAACAAGGCAGTTGATAACAGTCCAGCATGTGGATTAGAAGAGCAGACTGGTTGCTTTAAAAGGCATGGTGGTGCCTGTTAAACCTTCTTCTGTTAACCATGGTTATCACCAAGGTAATGACTGGCTTTGATTTCTCACATAGATAAGGATGGTAAAGTCACAATGATCACTTGGGCTATGCCCCACCACAAATGGGCAATAGTTCCTGTGTCTGTGGGGGGATGCAGGAGGTGGTAACTTTTGATTGGTCAGTGGTAGCACACCTGGTTCATGGTCAAGATAAGACAAAGGGAGTCTGACCCAGAGGAGAGCTGCAGAGAGACTGGGTAGAGAGGGGTGGAGGTTTGGGGAGAGTGGAGCTGGAGAAGAGGGTTTTGGAGCTGGTGCACTGACAAATCAGGTTTGGAGAAATATCTCCCCAGGCCTTGCTTTCCCTTTCTCTTTCTCTCTCTCTCTTTTTATGTATCTATTAGGTAACATTCAGGGAATATTCTTTATGCTTCATCTGTTATTCTTAACATGTATTACCTCATTGCAGTATCTAACCGATTGCAATGTGTAATTAACTGGCATGTAATATTCAAATAAGCCCTGTTACTTGCATGAAGCTAAACTCTTTATCCAGCATTATGATTTAGTAAGAACTCACTAACTAGAGTGATAGTTAAAGAGATAGCCAATACCAATTCCCTACAGAATATCTAATTTGCAGCGCATGTTTAACTAGGTTAAACCATAAATTAGAATAGTCGAACGGTAAACCTCTGACAAAGCAGGGTGTTTTAACATTAAGGAACTTTGTAAAATTGGTTACACATATTCTCATGACTTATCGCTGGGATATGCATAATACATATACACTGATGACAGACTCAGGCTAGAGAAAATTGAAGCCTGCGTAAGAGATGTGAATGACTAGATGTCTCAAAATTTCCTCCACCTTAATGCTGATAAAACGGAGGTCCTTCTCCTGGGCCCAAAACAGAAAATGTCAGATTTAATGCTAAATATCGCTAACTTCCCCATTGCATCTGGCTCGGTAGCTAAAAATTATTTGATAAACATAAAGATAGTATTACCAGGAGAGCTTTTCTGCACTTGCACAATATTAGCAAGCTAAAGAATACACTATCCCAGCATGATGCAGAAAAATTTGTACATGCCTTTATTAGCTCTAGATTAGATTACTGTAACTCATTATTATTAGGACGCTCTAGTAAGAACTTAAGTAAGCTTCAACTAATTCAAAGTGCTGCAGCTGGAATTCTAACTACAACTAGGAAATTCAATCATATCAGTCCAGTCCTTTAAACCCTGCACTGGCTCCCAGTCAAATTTTGCATAGAGTATAAAATCCTTCTATTAACATATAAAGCTCTGCATGGGCTCACCCATGATTATCTGCAAGAACTTATTTCTTACTATGAGCCTCCACGTTTACTAAGAACACAGGGTGCTGCTTCTTACTGCTTCCATCAATTAAAAAGGTAACAGTAGGGGGAAGAGTCTTTTCTTACAAAGACCCCCAACTATGGAACAGCCTTCTAGAAAATGTCCGGGACTCTGACACAGTTTCAATCTTCAAGTCTAGGCTAAAAACTTACTTATTTAGTTTAGCATTCGGTAATCCTTCCTACTCATCCAGACGCAGATGAAGGATTAATCAACTGGATGGAGGTCCTCATCAGCATCCATGGTTCCCCCCCGTCCTGCTGTGGCACAGCCCCGGACTTTATGTTATAGCTTATTTACTACTGTGTTTTTTCCCCTATATATTTATCTTGTTGTCATGGTGACTGGTGTCGGCCAGAAGAGGATGGGCTCATCCCTTGAGTCTTGGTTCCTCTCAAGGTTTCTTCCTCACTCTCTTAGGGAGTTTTTCCTTGCCACTGTCACCCTTGGCTTGTTCACTTGGGGCTTGGACTCGGACACTTGTAAAGCTGCTTTGAGACAACATCTGTTGTAAAAGGCGCTATATAAATAAACTTGATTTGATTTGTATGAAGAGGCAGCAGCCATTGTTCAGTCTTTAATGGATGTCTAATAAACAAGTACAGACATTGATGGAATTCACTCCTATGCCCTTGATCCCCAAATCATTTAAACTTTCATTAAGTCACTAATTAAACAAAAATATGTCTTAATCCCCATGAACTGTCCAACTACAGACCAGAACGTACAAAAGTAAAATATGGTGTCCCACAAGGTAGCATGCTGTAGCATGCCACGTTTCCTCTTCCTGTTCACAAATAACAACAGCCACCATTTGCCTTCTCTCTGCTGATGTGACCTTATCAGAAGCTTTCCAGGAACCACCAAGATACACACAAAAAAAGGAAATGCCACAGCAAATGCTGGTTCATGTTTATCAGAGCATTACTGTTTTATTGAGGCTGCCTGGGACCCTCTCAGATGCCTGCACTGTCTTGGTACTTTGAGGTCGTGGAGGCACCATGTGGATGTTCTTGCTTCTGGTGCCTTTCTGTGACTGACAGCCACTTAGCAGCTTTGTGCCTGCAGCTGTATAAACAGAGCAGTTCCACATGTCAGGTATATAAATACAGTATATATACAGTATGATATATATACAGTACTGTGCATGTTTTCTGGTTGTATTCTAATAAGGAGACTGAGAAGTAATTATATATTGTTATTATACCATTGTTAAATCAATAAAACAATAAACTTAATGGCTGCCTAAGACTTTTGCACAGTACTATATATATCGGGCAACATTTATGACCTTAAATGCAAGAATTCACAGATTCATAAATCATTCCTTTATTGCACTACCCAACTACACAGATCCTAATGAAGTCACCAGTCTTGTACAAGACCACTCATGAACCAGACCACTGTGAGATGAAGTCAATTTATTTCGACTACAGTTTGTCAAAATAAACATGAGATGCAAATTAAAAGACTGGGATTTGCCAATGTAGGCAATATAGGAACAATCTTGATGATTTGTTTTCACGCTATTCAAGGCATTTTTTTCTGGGGGAAAGTCATTCTGTGACTGAGTTGATGTCTGTTTTATACCTGTTTTAACAGATTCTTCTCTAACCCTCCTCCATTACCAAAGTCTACAAAGATTGTTCTTGTCTCCTCTATCTACAGGTTATGTCTGAACTACAGTACCAATTGTCTGAATTATCTTTTTAACACTGAGTAATTAGTGTTCAGGTATGTTTTTTTGTTTATTTGTTTTTTTGTATATCAAACTCCAAACTTCTAGTCTTGTCTGCCAGTAGACATGTTCCAAGAGAGTAATGGGAAAAGCAGAATGGTGCTATGCCATCTTCTTGAGATGCTTTCGCAGTAGAGCACTAAGGGACCATAAGTTCATACATCTGACCACACTGGCAAAGTGTGCTGGGCTCCATCACTGGAACAGCAGCAGTTGCAGCCCATGACGATCCAGGCATTTCAACTCATTCCACCACTTGGACTACAGAGTCTTTTGTCCAGCTCACTTGAGTGGTTGAATGATCCTCAGGGTTTGAAAGTGATAAGGTGGCCTTGCCTTCTTTGGTTGAGATGGAGGGCAGCCTGCTCTCCACTGTCTTCACAGCTCTGTTGTTCAGATGGCCCTTGTAGATGTGTCCATCCAGACCACGAATGTTCACCTCCTCTGACTTAACACACACAACAAGAACAATTTAACTTTATTCATCTTTAGGCCAAAACTCACAATTTCATACTTTCCAACTGGCACAGAGAAAGAAATTCATGTTTCTTTCAGCTGAAACCAAATGACATTATACAACACATGCATGCAAAGCATAAAAACCATACAAAACGCTACCTTTTCATGCAAATACACACCCGCTAATCATACATAATCATTTCTGAGAAACAAACACTAATTTCGGATTCTCCCTTAATCACATGAGTGATAGAAGCTTAATACAGGTATGATATAAATGCCTCCAGCAGTGGTTCAAGCACCCTCTCCTGACCTGAACCTGCAGGCCAGAGCCAGACATGACCTGCTTGGCCTTCTCGGTCTGGATCTGGTGGGTGATGTGCTGCTGGTGACTGTAGGGTCGGTTGGTGGACCTGAGGGTGTGACTGCCTCCACAGCTGCGGGACAAGGCCAGGAAGTCACAATCAGCCATATCCATGATGCCTCAGGCTAACATTTAAGTCCTCAGGGTGAATCTGAACAAATCTTCTCTCACTCATAAATGTCCTCATGACATCTGATGCCAGTTTTCCAGTAAAATGAAACTCAGATTTAAAAAGGATTCTCACTGGTGATTTACCAGTGGTACTGCAAATGAATCCAATACTAGGCTTGTGAGACATACTGGCTCTTGTCTTGTGTGGGATATTGGCTTTTGTTGCATTACAGATATAAAAATTACAGGTCTTATCAGCAACTGCCTCTACCACAAAGACCTCAAAGGCTTTAATCGCAATAAAAGGGTTGGTCGACATTTTCTTTGGCATTTCCCTGCCATCATCCAAGGCCTGTAGCCCAGCCCTTCTGTCAGGGCCTGACTCACTGCTTGGGTGTATTGCGGCCAGTCTTTTGCAGTGAGCCTAGGGTGGGTAGGTGGATCAACCGGGTGATGTCCCGCAGGCCATGGGGGTGTTCAAGTGTCCCAGTTGAGTCAATGTTTCTCTGCACTCTGTCAATCTGTCTGCACATCATGCTGTGGATATATCGCATCTGTGCCAAACCCCTCTCTAAACATGCTTTCTCATAGTGAGCCTGGTTAGTGCCTGGCCTAAAGAACAATCAGAGAGCTGGAAATGACTACACGAGGGAATGCAGTACTAAGCTTGACTGATTAGTAGGTTCAACTTGGGATCTCCCTAAGTAGAACAAACTCATATTAAACTCAAGGACACCTCAAAATGAAAAAAGAGCGCTCCTTCACTCTTTTTTGCAATTCCAACTATTATTTCTTTCTACCTGTTGTACGTCTATTTTGTATTCTCACCAAAAAAAAAACCCAGTAACAATACACAATAAGATATCAGTAGTAAATAAATTCATATAGTAGGAGACACCCACTTGTTTGAGTGATCTGGTATGTGATGCCCACTTGAAAAGGAAGTTGTTTAATAGAGCTTTTTACCTCCTGCTGTGCCGATGTACATACTCCGGGTCATAGATGGTGTATGGCCTGTTTGACCTGTGAGAGGGAAGGCTGGGTGCCAGAGGAACTGTCACAGAGTCACTGAAAGGCAAGGAAGAAAAACAGCGGAGGGTAAACACACTGTCGTTGAGTTTGTGAGATACATTTGATTGAACTGTTAACTGAGAAAAGCAGACGCACGGTCCTGGAGTCAGCAGGTCGACAGGGTGATCACAGGAGATGCAGTGGAACCTCGCCACAAGCTGCCTGTGAGAGAAGAGGAGAGACTGTGAGACATCACTCTGTAAAACTGTCAGGTTCAGAATAGCGCTGCTGGATAGCGCAAGGACTCGCTCACTTTCGTAGGCCGGCAGCATCGTCACGTTCAGGGAGACGCTGGGCCTGGAGCTGCATGTGGATACTTTTCCAACGATCTTCCAGATGTTTCTTCAGAGGGTCCAACTCGAGGCGATTTAACTGGAACCATAACCCGGTTACACATTTACCCATGAAGCACATTTGTTGTTCATCCTCTTTAAAGGCTTTGACATTGTGATTCTGCTCAAACACTGAATATGTTCTTCAGGGCCTCCAAGTCTCCCAGGCCTGCTTGTCCTACACTTAGTCAAGTAAGCCAGAGCAGTGCATAGTGTAGTGTTTTCTCTAACATGATTCACCTCATGGCAGGCTTGATAAGTAAAAGCTCTTCATATTGAACTTGTGGTGCTTTGATGAAACATACTGATAAAAAGCTCTTCCATGATAGGCAATCATGGACTTAAGTAATGTAATTCTGATAGTAATCAACATATTTAAAAAACGTACCAGTAATCTAATTACTGACAATTTTCTGTAACTAACATAATTGCCTTTCTTGTACCCTGATTATGCAATACATGTATTCTGTTAGTATCCAGCTCTGTTATCAGTTCACCTTGCACTCCATCTCTGTGGAGATCTTCTTGATGACCTTGTGCCAGTCCTGTTCCTGGCCTGTGACCTTGTTAAGAAGCTCCTGAAACATCCCGTATAGCTGTCCCGTCATGGCATCGTACTGTATCTTGTTGACCTTGGTCTCCAGGGCTTGCTTGTCAGCTTTCTGGATGAAGTAGAAGGAGGCCCAGGCACTCAAAGCCAAAGTAAGTGGCCACTTTTATGTTTGGAGTTTGGCTTTAACACTTATATTTTAAGACACTCACAATGCCGATCTCCATTTCCACCACCTCCCTGTCTGCTTTTTTCTCCTCCAGCTCCCCCATAGTCTGGTACAGGTGCTGAGAGACACATATATCAGTAAAAATGGTTTTCTGAGGTACACACACAATGCCAGTAGGAGACTTAAGTGATTCTCCTATATCAGTACTGCAGTGGTTATACAATATCAGTACTGCAGTGCTTCTGATATATTGCACTGGACATGATTATATTGGTTCCAACCTAATCACACCTAATTAACCTCATGAGGCCATAATGCTAGTTTACAAGTGAATCAGGTGTCCTCAAGTAGGAAAAAACTCCCCAGAACGAAGAGAAGGTTTAACCTATAAGTACTACGGCACTCTTAATGCCTTTACATTCATTTAAAATTCTTTCTAGTTAATTTTATGATGTGTATGGACCGATTTCTGAGATGCAACCTACTCCTAGACAAGAAATATTCAGTGAGTTCCCAAACCCAATGCACCAAACTAAGAATAGCTATGGATAAAGGAACTAGAATGCTTTCCTCTGAGCTGCTCGTGTTCCTGGCGCCTCAGTACCGCTGAGCCAGCCCTACTCACATCGATACGGCTCTGCTTCTGGATGTGGGCCTCCATCAGCTGGCTGGTTGTGTTGTGGAGCTTCTCACACTCCACCTGGAGCTGCAGGATGCTCTCCTGCATATGGCTTATTAACTCTGAGGACTGGGACACACACACATACACATACACACATGCGGAAACGCACACAGAAGAGTAAACAGTATTCCTTTTAGATAAAGAAATAATTGAAAAGCTTCAATATCACAAATTTAGTGTATAAAGATTGTACCTTGGATAACTGCTAATATACAAATTTTGTATATTAAGGATTTTGTTCATCTCATAGATGATCGGTGTGTGTACATGTTTGTGTGTGTTTGTCTATATTACATGCATGTTTGTGTGCCTGTACTCACTATGCCAGACTTCTGCTCTGTCCTGTCACATCCCTGTTGCTTAATGAAGTCAGTGACGATGCCATGCAGCTTCTCACAGCGCTGGAACAGCTGGTTTACCTTCCTGTTCATATCCACCATGGAAGAGGGGCTCATGTGCCCAGCCTGACCTGATGGAACTCCTGGGCTTCCCGAACCTGCAGCCTGACCCCAGCAATATCTCGGGGCTACAGCCTCGCCCTCCTGATCCTGGTTTCCCTCAGCCCTCTCCTGCTGCACACTCCATGACATCATAGCGGACGATGACATCATCATGTCCTCCAGCATGGAGTGGAGGCTGTCTAGCTACAGACAGACAGCAGATAAAGTGGCACTATTAGGACATGTGTCAAAGAGTGAAGGGAGAGTGTCCTTTCACTTCAGTGGTTTCTCTGTTTTCCCCTTCTCTCTTACCTGATCCTGCAGGTGATTATCTGGACTGCTCCTCTGCTCCATCCTGAGAGCTGTCACTTCTTTCTTTAGGTTTTCCACCTCCTCTTCCAGCTTCTGCACACTTTTCCTGTGAACATGTGTGGGTGAATGTGAGACTGTGTGTCAGTGTAAGCAAGATAATGAAGAAAACACCTCAATACCTCAATACAATAGGTATCCTGAGGTTACATTTACCTGAGGTCAGCTATCTGTAGGAGCTGTTGATGCAGCAGGTCAGCAACACTGATGCTGCTCTTCTCCTGACTACTCCATGACTCGGACTGAGTCACTACCTCACCTACGTCTGGCCTCTCTGACACACTCACCACATCCACAGTGCACTCCAACTTGGACACCTGCGATCATAATCTACACTGTGACTTCTATTTGTGTGTGTGTGTGTGTGTGTGTGTGTGTCTTACATACCTTCTCTTTATCTGCTTTTACAGTGTCTATCAGAGTCATCAGATGATCCACTTGCTCCAAAATATTTTTAGGTGTGGATTTCTCACCTAAGCAAAAACAGAACAATTCAAATATGGAAGAGTACTTTTCTGGAGTAGCCATCCTGGGCATCACATTCCTAGTTGGGGAGGATACAGCATTCCATACAGTAGTATTTCTCCTTCATCACTCCTGAAGGGCATCATAGCTACAGAGTTAAAGTAGCACTGTTACTGAAAAAAAACAATGGAACCACACAGAAATGTTTTCGACTGGTGGTTTCCAACCCTGTTCTTTTCAACACAATCTGACATCCTTGCCCTGTGAGAAGGATCATACCCATGCTGCTGAGTATCTCCCCAAGCTGCTGGACCTGAATCTGGTCTGCCTTGTTCCCTTCCAGGTGCTCCACACGGGCCTCCAGCCTCCCGTGCCTCCCAAGTAGCCGGCCAATGTCCCTCAGGGCCTCCACTGTTTCTGGGTAGCGGTCAGCCCCACTGCTGATCGACGACGTGAGCAGGTGGGGCAGGGGACTCCCACTGGTGCCCACGAGGTCAGTGGAGTCAGAGTCGGACATGCCAGGCAGACACGCTATGACTGAGACCCCTGCGGTGAAAGGTGTGACTTCAGTGGACACAGCAGGGGGTTTAGTGCCTGGGATCCTGTCTGACTGGTCCTGCATATAGAATTGATTATAGGTCCTTCATTAGATTATATTAAATGTTTGTGTTAAATCCACTTAGCAATCTCAAATATACGTATATAGGAATGTTCTATGACTACTCTGACAATCATGTGTACATTATGATGTGAAGTACAGGCAGGTTCTGTGAACTGTTTTGAGCTGAACCAGGCAGTGGTAATCAAATGCTCACAAGTAATCAAAAAACATTAGTAGTTAGAATTTTGATAACACATATCTGCCAGTTAGGCAATCAAGATGAATATCAATTTCAATGTGAATATCTAAACTGCAGCTTTTCAACTCTGCTTTTAAAGTAAGCAGTCAGTGCAAACTTAATGAAAACTAAAGGAATCAGCTATAATACATTAAGTGATTTAGTGTTATAGCTCTAACAAACCTTCTTCATCTTTTGTCCGTCATGGACAAGAGTGGCCTGCATAACCTCCCATGTTACACACTGGCTAAACTCTTCAGGGTGTGGATACATCGCCACTTTCTGCTTCAGCTCTTTCTAAGAGAGAGAGAGGGAGAGAGAGAGAGAGAGAGAGAGAGAGAGAGAGAGAGAGAGAGAGAGAGAGAGAGAGAGAGAGAGAGAGAGAGAAAGCAAGAGTGCTTCAGGAATAAACATAACTCTGCAGAGGAAATGTAATGCTGTAAAGTGAAAGGTCATTAGTACCCACTACATGATTATATCTTAGTCACCATTTGTCGTGTGCTCTCAGCACATGAACGGTTTAACTCACTGTGGAATTCTCCAGGTCGTCCACGTGGTGGCAGTATTGCTCTATGTCACTGAGTCTACACTCCAACTGATCCATATTAATCTACGTATGAAAAAGATCCATACATTCATACACCCTCATCCTGTACAGGCTGAGGTAAAACTCAGAATATTTACTGTTAATGAATAACAGCTGATGCTTTTTGTACCAAATTATATGCTCAGAACTGTGTGATATAATATGCGAGTTTTGACTGTACTGGATTAGATAAAAGAGCTTTCCTGTGTCTATTTGCATTATTGTCACCTGGTCGAGTTGATTCTGAAGGGCCATGACTTCCGTCTTCAGGTTATCCCTGGTCTCCTGCAGTCCCTGAATCTCTTGTAGAAGGTCTTGTATAAGTTCCATACACTGAGGAACACAGCATGTCACATCTTAGTTCTCCCCCATCCGTTAGGGGGGGAAACTAAGTCAGATTGTTTTGAAACATAAGGTGAAAAGTTGGGGAAAGTCTTTGATAGAAGGAAGTGTTATTAAATTACCCTAGACACTCCATCTTCGTTAAGTTCCACTTTCCGACGCAGCTGCGTCATTTGCCACACGTCGTTCACTGATGTAGTGGTTCCAGAAGTGGTGTGAAGTAGCCACTCTTTGCCGCTTGGAAGCCGCTCTAGCGCGGCTAGACTTCTGGGGTCTTGGCCCTCGTCCCATTCTCTCCGTTCAACGGTTAGATTTTGTATCTTCAAGTGTTTCAAGATCGAGTGCAACAAAGTGTGCAAAGCGTTGAAATTCACAGCTCCAACTTCTGGTGTGCCGAGGGATAGATTTACCAGGTCAAATAAACTTATGTCAGCTGACATGGTCACACAAATAGGTTAGCTACTAAATTACTTGTTTAGTTGCATGCTATTTGCTCAGTTACTTGCTCACTTATTATTTAGGTTCGCAAAATAAAGTACACTAAATGTTTTAATCACATTTTATAATCATAGATTAAGCTGTCCCATCTGTAACTGGTTCTCCCAAAAAGGGAGAGACGCCAAATATTTAGTTAAAAATTGGTGAGCAGCTATTTGTTCATCTTATTTCCCACGTTACATACAGCTCTGGATTGAAAAGCTGTTTCAAGATTGCGTAACATTCTATTTAACGCGTCGTGCCCACGTATAGTAGCCATAACAATGAGCAAAATTTTATGACATAACAATTTTCTGGACACCTACTTCGCCATTCGCAAAATATTTTCAGTCCTTTGTGACTCACGGTGTTACACAGCAACTGCTTCTGTCGTGTCTGTGGTACGTGAGAATATCGCCAAAAAGTGACAGAAAAGTGCCCCCAAAGTGATAAAATCATGCTCTACATACTTCAATTTAGCAAAAATATTCAGAATATATACTTGTCTGAAAATAATCTTTAATCGAGTCAATTTAATCTGATCCTCCAGCCAGCCAGTCAGCATGGTCTTTCAGCGATGAAATTGATTTTTAATAATTTCATACCTGGAGAAAAAATTAATTCAGCATATATCTGGTTCAACAGATTTCCTAGTCTGGGATAGAAAACATTATAAAACAGCACTCTGTTTCACTCACTCATCTGAACACCTTAATCCAATTCAGAGTTGGGGGTGGATCACTGCTCTGCGTATGCAAATGCAATACTGAACCAGGCATGTGTCATGCAACCATATTAGTTGGAGTTTTAATCACTAATGGTGGAGTGACAAGAGCACTTTTAATCTCCATATAAACCACATTTACATGAACGTATGTTCACTTTGTACTGACTGACTGGCGTATCTAGGTTATAAAAAAAGTGTATCGTATTGCAATGTCTGATGGTACTTACTGGCAAGTGTGCATATCAACCCACACGTCAGAGAGCTTTCTAAGTGACATTAGTGGAGGAGTAATTATGCACAGGACTGCACTTTCTTGTCATGGCGGAGACAGCCATGAAGCTGCAAGCCTGGGCAAAAAGAATGAAGAATGTATTGCACTAAACTCTTTGTTTCTGAGAAGGTCTCCTCTCAAAAATGAGATTTTTATTTATTTATTTTGCCAACATTAAGCTCGAAAGCCTTACATTGTCACCACTGGCAGCTTTCAGTCTGCTGTGGTGGCTATGACATCCCTCAGGGATAAACATTAGTTCTTGGACCACTTCTTTTCAATCTCTATACGGTGCCCTTCAGCTTCTTCTTTTTTTTTTCTTACAGAACAACAACATTGATTTCCACAGTTATGGAGATGACATAAAGATACCGCTGGCTCTCTCACTAGATGATTACACCTCAATAGACTCTCTGTATCAGTGTCTAGATCATATACATAACTGGTAGAGGCAAAACTAAGTTGTCCAAGACCAAAATCTTGGTATTTAGAATTAGGTGTTTTTAGATTCAAATCTCACCTTCACTAACCATATCAAAACCATCACAAAAACAACTATCACCTCAAAAATATAGCCAGACTCAAAGGTCTAGTATCCCAACAAGATTCAGAGAAGCTCACCCATGCTTTTATCTCCAGCAGGGTGGACTATTGTTCATGGTCTTTTATTATAATGGTCAGCTACAGCTCATTCAGAGTGCTGCTGCTAGAGTTTTAACAAGGACTGACAGAATAAAGCATATTACCCAAGTTCTAAAATATTTACACTGGCTTAGTTACAGAACAGAGTTTAAAGTGCTGCTAATAGACTATTAATCACTGAATGGGTTTGGCCCAAAACACATTGCAGACATGTTTAAAGCATATGAACTGAGTAGATTTAAATCTGGTAAACCTGGCTTTGTACTGAGAAAGGCCAGGTGTGGCATTAGACTTCTCTGATTCACGACTGACATGACCACTGTTTCATCAAAATATTGTAACTTGGCTTCCTGCACATCTGCACTTTTGCGACACTAAAGTTAAATATCACTGGATTTGAATACATTTAATCTTATATATAATAATTGTTAAATATCACACACTTTGAGTATATGTTGTTATATTTGTATATAATATCACACACTTTGAGTATTTGTTAAATTTTTTATATAATAATTGTTAAATATCACACACTTTGAGTATATGTTGTTATATTTATATATAATAATGTGTTGTATCTTTTCTGTCCCCGGTCAGATTCTGATTCTGGTTTAATATGAGTGAATCTCATATATCTTTTCTAAGGCTAGATGAGTCATGTCTTCCTTCCCAGTTGTACTGTAACTTGGTTGTATATTTTGGTGTCATGTAACTTTGTTGTATATTCGGGCTACAAGTTAGCTGTATATTATGGTTATAGTAAAGGCTTGCGTATCATAAGACTATTTTCTGGTAGTATTCCAGCTTGGAGTACACGGATTCGGGTCTATCTGAGCTA
>JAOXYF010000001.1:20551600-20567821 GCA_028565775.1 Sternarchorhynchus goeldii | reverse complement strand
TGATTTGGTGCCTTGACTTTTGTTTTTAAATAAATTGTGCTGTTGCTTGGCCCTTGTCCTGTGGATTCTTCCCTAAACTGAAGCTGGTTATGTCCTCTCAAATAGGCAAATTACCTGACAACTTTCATCCCACCAAAATAAAGTAATACTTGGAAATCATCTTGTCCTTTTCACTCAAGTAGTGTTACCAAGGCAGCCTGCAGAGAGCATGCCATCAGCCAGAGAACATGCCCCTTTCTACCCTAATGTGTATGCTTAACTCCTGTCTTGCGTGGTCTCTTTTCCTGTTTGACTTGGTAGGAGAAGCTAATTTATTTGGGGGGGTTCACTCATTAGATTCACAGAATAACCAAGTCAGACAGAATCTGACATTCCTACAGCAGCTTTAAAACTGCCCAGACTTGCTTGTAGCATTTAGCTTGTGCCTTTAATCATGTACATATCATGTCTTTCTCTAACCAGAAACCCTATAAAACACCATTACATTGTTTGAGTCTCACACATTATTCCCTGTACTACAAAAATTGAGAAGAAGCTTTTATTTCACTCTTCAATTTCTTTTACACAGTAGGGATTAATCATAGGAAAGTTACAACTCTTTACACACCTACTGATGTTGATCAAGTAATGAATAACCTGTGATGGAATACACTTTGCAATAAATGTGTAATATATTGCAAGTATATCCTTAGAAAATAAACACATAAATGCCCTGCAACAGCTTACTGGCCCACAGTTATGGGTTCTTGCATGCCTGGCTGTCCTCAACACAGAGCCATGTTCCCAAAACCATAACAGAGCCTCATGCCCTGTGCTGCTCTATAAGAGCCACTAACAAACCATTTTGGCTTTACAACACACAGCCAGTAATAAACACCCCAATCACTCTAATAAGGTGAAAGAGAACAGGTCCTGCTGCCAAACACAAGAATGTGAACATGTCTTCTGTGTAACCAGACACTTGCATTTGAGTGGTCAGTCATTAACAGCACTGGCCTGGAGCAGCAGGCTGTCCAGACACCCCTCAATGTTCTACTTCTGACACATCGGTCAACCAGTTTATCTCTTCCTCTATATAACATGCACTTGATGCATGTGACGCTTGTAAAAATAGCATTTTCCTGTTCTATGCCTGCAGCGAATTAGATCAGCATTATTCTGACTTGCTTTTTCCACTGCCTGCTCTGACAGATCAGCCCTTGTATCCCCTCCACCCCTTTATCCCTCTCTGTCTCCTGGAGATGAGGCTGCTGGGTAGGCAGGGTCAGCCAGGGCTAACCCTCAGTATCTGCAGATGATTCCATACACAACCAAATAGGACTTTAATGATTCAGTTCAGAGAGCTCACTATGAGAAGTGTCCATCATGTGACCATGTCATGACATCTTTGATTTTATGCTCAGTGTTGTGCAAAAGTTTTTGTCTATTTGAGCATTAAGCTCAGTTTAAAAAAAAATAACCTTCCTTAGTACACAATCTGACACTGAGTAAAAGCTCAGTTTTTGCAGTAACTGTCATATTACTTTGAATAAAAAAAAAACACAAAAAGGTTTTAAATATTCTAGCCTCACAGATTCAGTTTTCATTTAATTATACCTTATAATCACAGATTAAGGATCATTCCTAAGTGCCATTTGGAAAAAGGGAGAGAGCCTGTAAAATGATATTACATCTTTTATAGCATGCCTAAAAAGTACATTGGTAGATGCTTGTTGCACTACTGGACCAGAAGTACCAATAGTTTTGCAGATTGCCCAACATTCTGCTCGGCTTGTCCTGCTTAAGCAAGATGCCAGTAAAAGTTATCTTAAAGTAAAAGTTGTATGGGAATTTAATGATCCATATTACATTCTGAATTAAATGTCTCTCAGTAGTTAACTATCTTGTGGTCGGGCTGACCCCAGTCCTACTGGCATCTAAACTATCTTTTAGACTGTCCTTCGGCCTTAAGCATATGCACAACCCCCTTCCTATCTGACGGTTGGACTGACCCAGATCCGAACATCTAAACACCTTCTTAGCGGAGGCCACTTCTTAGAATTTCTCACCCCATCCTTAAGACAAATCATCTAGCTGTTGATTCTACCTTAGACCAATCATTTTACCCCACACCATCATTCTCTTCTGCCACATCATCTTTCTTCTATTTAAACTTCTTAATAAACTTTACAACATATTGACACCTGTATGTTGTGAATTTTTTCTCAGAGATCTCATAACGAGGCATACTGAGGGCTGAATTAATCTCTGGTCGAACCCTGAAAGTACTGTGTCAGTCAGACTGAATAGAGGCTAAAAACCTAACAAAAGTCTTATCTTAAAGTTTTCTATTTAGCTTGAGACAGCAACATGGATTCAGTAGAGCAACTCTGGACAAGGCCATTCTAAAACTACAGCTCTCAAACTAATCTAAATATAAAGTAGACAATTCTAATTTATTTTTTGATGGCATCAAAAAAACATTAATAAACAGAAATCCTGAAAACTACAAGTGCTGGCTTTTTAATCAATCATCATAAAATATCTCTACTAAGAAACAGGAAAGGTGCAAAATAAATTTTAATCACGTATATAAAAACAAGCAGAAAATTCTGAATCCTCAATTATCAGTTTGTTTACAGTGTGCCAAGTATACAATTCAAGTAAACAAATATCCATAAATAAAGTTTACCGTTTACATCTACCCAAATGTCCAACATCATTTAGCATTTATCAATGTACCACATGATCAACAGCACCACACCAGAGTTAATGTCCAACTCCCATCCACTCATAGAAACAAACTCCAAAATAAAGTACTTTACACTCTGTAAAAATGGGGAAATAATTCAGAAGATAAATTCTTGCGTCAAATGTAAACTTAAAATAAGCCATGAGTATTGAGTGACTGGCAACATCAATGAATGCTCTCCAAGCTAAAACTCCAGATGTCAGAACAATTGACATTTGTGGTTTTGCCTCGGTATGAATGGGCCACTATGGCATTATCAAATAAACACTCTAACTACATGATACATTCTCTACATCACAATGTGCTTTAAATGATGGTGCTGCTTCTCATGACATAATGATCTGCAAGTTGTAAATCTCATTTTTCTCCCATGTATCAATGAACATTCACTTTAGAACTTGCTCAAAAAAATGATCCACATGAATTTTAACATTTTAACAAGTGCTGCACCGTTTGTTTGTTTGTTGTTTTTGGCTTAATGCAGCTATGCTTCACATTTTGGATCAACAGCTTTTTATTTTTAGTTTCTGTACTACTCTAATTGTTCTAGATTTTGAAAAATAAACTGTGATTTTAATTGCAAACTATTTATTTGGTGTTAACATCATATAGTTGTGCTGTATGTTCAATTGTATTAAATAGTCATGCTGTGGCTTGGGGCTTGTAAACAGCTAAAGATGTTTTGAACCACAGGGATTTGACGACAAATTTATGTCTCAGCGAGTCTGAGTCTGAGTAGCAGAACCTTAAGACCTACAAAAGAAATGAAAATAAAATTTCTAGTATGAAAACAATCTAAATGAAACAATAATGACTTAGTATATTTTAAAAAAACAAAGATTCTTGTGTGATTGATTGGCCTTGAGAAAGGAAAAAGGATACCAGGACTATGTTTTCCCCCTTGCCGAAAGAGTCCTTAGCGCTGTGATGGGTCATCAAGAACAAATCACCAACACGCAACTCTGCAGGACTGCTCTCTCACTGCTCACTCATTGTCTGTGTCAGTTGAGGTTCCAACAAGCAGCTGGAAGAAGCTGAAGACTGAAGAGGAGGTTGCACTAGCACAGTCTTCTGCTGCTACACTCCAACCAGCTCCAAACATCAGATGCTGTCATAATCGGAGTCCCTTCGGCGGCTGACAACCATCCACTCAGCCACAAAGAAGGAGAGTGTGCCAATGAATCCTACCACCACCATAATGAGAAGTTGCCACTGTAGAAGGAGATAGTTGCTGTAGAAAAATGCCACAGCTGCAGTGATGGACTGCATAGACCATGGGTAGAGAGAGTAGTTAGAGATGGGCAAATATGAAATGCACAGTAACATTAAAAGCTTGTGATTGTGGAACTTGTCTTTGTAAAGAAACCTTGAACAAGATTTTACTGCAAACATCTCTAAAATTCTTCCATGACATACATTGACAATTAGGCAGGCAACTGACCAGCTGTGTTTTACCTGTGCAAATTTGAAGACAGCAAATGCTGGTGCACTGTCATCACGGAACATGAAGCCCACGATGCTGAGAAGCTGAGTGTTAAAGCAGCTGTCACCCAGGCCCAACAGGAAACTGCACAGCAATGCCACGCTTACACTGATCACACAGAACAAAGAAAGATAAAAGTCAAGACAAGACAAATTGGACAATTGATAAATGGCATGACAAATAACGATAAATAATACTGCTAGCTTTTTTCCACTTAAAGCCATACTAGCAACATCAATTTTTCTTCACCGACAACTATACCATCAGAAAAGTACGTCTAAAGTGAGAAGCTGGCTTTTTTTTTTTTGGGGGGGGGATTCCCTTCATACTTTGGAGTGATGAATCCCTGCAGATTGGTGCCTTCCTCAGGTGCCAAGGGTGCGTCACTGGGTATGTTGAGGAAGATCAGGTAGAAGGCCAGGAAATGGGTCAATAGTCCCAAAAACACCACTGGATTCCTTCCAAAACGATTGAACTGGTTCAGCATTCCAAACATGGATCCACCTGATCAAAGGTAAAGGAAAAACATGGGTCACTATGTGTTTTATTGTCTGAAAGACTTTTCAGAAAAAAAACTTGGAAAAAACTTGCTACTTGTGAGTTACACTGCCTTACCAAGTATTTCCCCAATACCAATGAAAATTCCAGAAAGGCCAATAAGGCTCTTGGCATTATCCCCAAAGAGAGTCATAGCTCCAATGCATGTCCCATACACCCCACTGTAAAAAGTAAGCTCCAGGCCTAAAGAATGGAATGGCATGGTAAACTTCACAAATATTATAAATCTAACAATAAACTCAATCATATAAACTTAACATTATGCAACATGCTATAGGTCTATAAAGCTGGATATTTTAACAAATAAGATATTTTATTCTATAAGAAAGTTACATGACACAAAATTGACTTTCATTAAAAAATATATTGTTTACCTGTATATGCGATGGATATACTCAAGAGTAGCATTTCTTTTGTCACAGCTAGCTGAACAGCTTTCTCTGTTCATACAACCAACATTAAGAGAGTTTAACAAGCTTTAGTGTTTACCATGTAGTCTATAGTATGTTAGTGTAGCACATAGTAAAACTTACTAAATGCATCCAAAGCCTGAGCTGCTAGACCTTTGGGCTCACTGCACAGAACACAGAACACACACACACACACACATTAGTTTTCTTAGCATAGTTTGCAAGCACTGAATGCGTTCATTTAATATTTACAAATTTTAAATTTTCATACTCACACTGCCCCCGAGTTACTTTCGCAGGCTTCCTTTGGCAGGAGTGACTCAGTCACTTCGGAAGTTGTAGACTCTGGTTCCACCCGTTGAATGAGGAAGAAGAGGAAACTGCCAACTAGACTAATGACAGTGAGCAAGATGAACACCCTCTGGCGGTCCTCATCTGACACACAGAGGAGTGATACGTTGACAAAGGGTTGTCATATTTATGTCCAGCCATTTTAGACTGCAACATACGGTCTGGTACTGATAACATAAGGGGAAGAAAAATCCTTACTTGTTATGTGAGCCTTGCCATGCCAAGCAACATATATGTACAGATTCCCAAAGAATAAGCTGCAAATCACACACACAACAAAAAGATTAGTAAATGAACTTTAACTCCATTGTTTCTTGTGATTAATTCATCTTGGTCTATACATGAAACTTCATCAGCTAAAAAGGGGCAAAGATACAGCACCTAAACTGCAGCAGGGCCCAGAAAATTCCACTGTTTCGACCAATGGTGGAATCAGTGGAATTGATGGTGAGGAGGTTCCCCTGCGCCGTCCATAGTACTATGAATACAAAAATACATAAATTAAAATGCGAAAGTAGTGACAAGGGTTTATGCAGGACCCGTAACAAAGGAGCAGTTAGTCACACCCCACCTGCTGCTGCAATTCCAACCAAGACAGAAGCAGTGTAGAAACTCCATGTAAAAGGGTGGATGAACATTGCAATGTATCCACTAAAAATAAAACCAGAAAGAGCTTGTTTGCTTTCAGGACAAAACTATTTTTTCCATATGAACATTTCCTGTTCATATATTTTAATACAAGAACAGGAAATAATAAAAAAAATCCATCCATCTGATCTTACCTGTAAACTAGTCCACTGAAAAAGAGTGACAACTGAGGTCCAATAACAGCGACCACAGAGGGAGCGATTAGATTTGATGCTGAGAAAACTCCATAGATAATAGCCATGCTATGAAGAAAGAATCTGAGTAAGTTTGGGAACAAATGTGTGTCATTGTTACAAGAAAGGTGTCCTAGCTTGCTTGTGAAATTTTAATAAAGAATGCTTATTGCTGTGTAGGAACATGATTAGTCCATCTCATTCCACATTTATACAATAAAGTACCCACAAAATGTAAGTGACATTTCATTAAAAAAAAACTCCACCTCCTTCATAATGTTTAACTGTCTTGTTGGCACTGAATTAGTAATTAAAGAACCTAACCAAGAAAATCAATGCCAACATTTATGAAGTTACACACACATTATAAAGTTCCTGTAAATGCTAGTTAGCAATCTTAAGTTTCACACAAAAGCATTTCAGAGGTAAAGTCAGATGATCACAAATACAACAATACAACACACTGCTGTTAGAGAAGTAAGCTCATATCATGTAAATGGTAGCAACAGCCATTAGAAATAGCAAAAGGCTTAAAAAAAAAAAAAAAAAAAAAAAAAAAAAAAAGCGATTACCTTGTGTAGCCACTACCATGGAAATCTGTACTGTTGAAACTCTTGATCACAGTTTGCTGTGAAAAGACCCTTCATAAGTAAGCTGTCACTTTTTAAAGATATTTTTAAAATACCCTACAACTACAATAGAATAAATGTGCAAATTGATGTCTAGAAAACATGACATCTTACTTCAACGTTGCCGCAGGTCTGGAAGGCAGCAAACATGAACATGAAGCCAAAACCTAAAATGAAGATGTTAAGCAGGGTCTTCCTTTCAGGACTCATCTTGGCGTCGTGTCCTAGCTCTAACACAGCCTGCAAATAGCGAACACAAAGGGTTCCTCAAGGTGTCAAGTGACATCTGCGAGACAATCAAGTGATTGTTTCAGTCAGGTAACTTAAAATGCTATGTGACGCAGCCTGCTTAGCAATACAATGTCATTTAGACATGCCAAGAACTGTGTATTTACTATATTTTGAAACGATTAATTAAATCACCGTTTTAAATTCATATTTAAACTCTCATGGAAAACAAGCAAACAATTAAAAACCTATGTGAGTTCTTTGGGCTATAATAAGGACTGTCCTGAGTCTTTAGCTTACAAATGGTTTTAACCACTTGATACCTTAGCGGAGACACTGATCGTCCGGAGCGGTTATTCTTCACGGCTTGGATAAGAGCTGGACCTCATCGGGCAGGTTTCGATGGGGTACACAATCAATTACTTTACGTTTAATCTAACGTGGAACCACATACATGGATCAAACTATAATATTTCGTATTATTATTAGCTAGCCGTGCCTGTTCCACCACTGTATCGAAAATATATGTCATGTGAGAAATCAGCTGATTACTTGATTCAAGTTTTAAAATGTTTATGGGTAATCGAGTTTTTAAAGTAACACGTGTCTTCCGGGTAACGGCGGTTAAAAAGTTGTACTAGAAGTAGTTGCATGTTATTCCGATGATAATTTAGTATATTCAATCATAATTTATTTTTCATTTATGTGTGAGTTTCCTTGTTAACTATTTAACCTTTTGGTCAGTTTTGTTGGTGAAGTCAACGTTTTGAGGAAAAAGAACAAAGTGGGCGGGAAGCAAGGCATGAACGTTGTGCGCATGCGGCTTGTGTGACGGTTAATAGCATTGTGAGAGCTAGCTATGTAGCTAGCTAGCGAGTAAGTTTGAAATAGGCCTGTAAGAGATAGCAACGTAAAATAGCAACGTGATACTCTACTTTTGGGAAATGAGTTATGGTAGACCACCGCCCGATATAGAGGGCATGACTTCGTTAAAAGTCGACAACTTGACATATCGAACATCACCAGAAACTCTCCGACGAGTGTTTGAGAAGTATGGTAGAGTTGGGGATGTGTATATCCCACGAGATCGCTACACTAAAGAGAGCAGAGGTTTTGCATTTGTTCGTTTTCATGACAAGCGAGATGCCGAAGATGCAATGGATGCGATGGATGGAGCCATTTTAGACGGGCGAGAACTGAGAGTTCAGATGGCCCGTTATGGGAGACCGCCAGACTCTCACTACGGCGGGGGACCCCCAAGAAGATACGGAGGATATGGTCGTCGCAGCCGAAGGTAAGAAGAAATTTTGATCAGGTTGGGGTAGCTTACTGTAGAATATTAAACTTTATAATTTAACGTGAATTAAATTTTTAATTATAGCTTTGGAGAAATTGAAACAGCTGGGAAGACTGATTCGAAAAAACGATTAGCTAAATCTTTAACTAAAATAATCGAAATGCTGCACCACAGTGACCTCTGGTGGTCGGATCAGTGCTCAAAAAGACCAATTTTGGCAGGCAAGTTAGGTCTTGTTAAATGATTAAGGTATTACGGTAAATTATAGTCTACTTTTTAATGCAGTAGTCAGGAGGCAGAAATCGCAACAGTATTTACACAGAAAACAAGAGAACGCACTGCTAAAAATGTGAAAAACGGTGTATCTGAGTGAACAATCCAAAACTCGCGGTATTGATATATTTCACATTAGCGTTAAGATACAAATCAGTATTAACCAAATCGATTTTTTTATTTGCTTGCTTTCAAGTGCTCCTGGCCACTAGAGGTCAACGTTATACGCACGAATATTTGACTACTGAATCGTTAGTAATTCATTTATTGTCACCTAGCTACAAGTTACTTAAAAAGTAGCTAAGGCTTTGGCTTGTATAGTAATTTAATGACTAGCAAACTGTGATAAAGTGTTTCATTGATAAAATATTGAGTAAAATCGAATCGGATCGCATATAAAATCTTATACTTGGCTGTTATACATGAAGTGCCTACCTTTTTTTAATAATCAAATATTGATTCGTGTTTGTTGTGGGAATACAAATGTGCATGTTTGATGTTTACTGACTCGTATTGCTATAAATTATAGAATAATCCTACAAATGTACTGCTGTATAAAATATTCCCCTGTAGTACAACTATGTTAGATTGTACTGAAGTAAGGCATTTTATGATATTTTCACAAATAGGAAACAACTACAAATTTTGTGTTGCTTTGGTTATTTTGATGCTTCTGGTCTTGTTTGTTACTTTAGTTTACTACTGTAGTTTGTTCAGCCAATACACTTTTTTTTTTTTCCCCTTCCAGTCCAAGGCACCGAAGACGCAAGCGACCAAGAAGCAGAAGCCGTTCGAGATCTCGCAGCCGCTCTCGTAGCAGCAGGTCGAGGTCCCGCTCCTATTCTCGTTCTCGGTCCCACTCAAAGTCACATACACCTCTCAGGAGCAAGTCTAAGTCACCATCCAGATCTAGGTCTCGATCACACTCCAGATCACAATCCAAATCAAAGTCACACTCCAGAAGCCGCACACCTGCATCTAACAAAGCCTCCAAGTCAAGGTCACGATCCAAAAGCCTGCCTAAGTGCTCTGGGGAGGAGGGACCTGGATCCTAAGGAAAAATGGTAAGAAAACAAAACTATTTTAAAGTATTCTTCTGGTAGACTAACAACCAGGCATGCTTATTTGTTTGCTGAATCCGTTTTTTAGATTCTACTACTCAACAGTGTGTAGTCATATAGGGCGGAAGGCAGGCCATTTTTTACATCAATAGTACATTAACATTTAATAACCATGAATCCATTTGTTTGTTTGTTTTTATTAGATCTGAAGTGAGTACAACAAACTATTTTATTATGACCAGTAAGGTTGCAGAACAGTGTTTTTAACAGGCATGTTTTATAAATGTTTGAAGTGTTGAGGAGCTCATGTATGTATGTATGTATGTATGACACTGCTGTGCAATGGTACTGAATTCACTGTTCATCAAAACTGTGGAATTCTCCAAGCTGCTGAGTGCTGTCTGCAGTAAAAGACGAGTGTGAGGGGAAGTTTGAGCAGTTAGGTCTGTGTGATCCTGCTGCCTGCCGCTGTTGGGGTTGCTATGGAGCAGATTGGTGTTGGGGTGGTTTAAAGGTATGTCTGTGAGATGCTGGACTGCCAAAAATGTCATTATGTACAGTTCTCCTATTGAGCATCAGTGGGTAACTACAGGTTGTATTGTTTGTGTTTTGGCCCCCTCAAGTTCCTTTGAGACACATAACAGCGCATAGTATCTAAAACATTCCTATTTTCAGCAGGTGTGGATAGTAAATAAGACAACAGTTAGCAATGAACTGAGTGCATTACAAAAATTCTGCATTTTTATTGTTTGTATGTCATATTGCAGCTTTCAGCTTCACTGCAATGCTGTAATTTATCTGCCCTCTATCGGGTTGATCTGCATATGATTTGCAACATACATTTTGTATGCTTTGTTGCATATTTAAATTGAATCACAAAATGTAAACCTTTTAAGAAATGTTGAACAGTCTTGTTCTGTTGAACTACTTTTATTGAACTGGGCTTTTATGTGCACTATGTGATCCTAATCACATTTTCTTTCATCAAGACCCTCAGAATATCATTTAAAACCTCCATATTTTACATTTTACCTTTATCTTTTTGTGACACTCCTATGACCACTTTCTTGCTTTTCTCCAGATATATGCATCTGTGAGACACTTCAAGATTTTGCCTGGAAGCCGGAAATACTACTTGCACACTTTGGATGAAAGGTTTTTTCATTGATGTTTAACTATTTTAGCCATTCAGTAATTTTTTGGTAGCTTGAATAAGGTGGTACATTTTTCATTTCCCAGTGTCTTTTGGTTGACTAGGATGAACACAACTTTTATATTGAGGTTTTGTTTGTACCTCATTTGTGTGATATTTTGGGATCAATTTATTAAATTTTTCCCCTTTTTTTAATTTATAATATTTTGGAAGTAAAATGTTTAATCTTCACTTATTCTGAAAAACCCTTGAAGAGTTCAGTTGCAGGTCTAATGTACATATTGGTATTACTGGTTTTCATTCCAATCATAGCTTGGTTCTAACCCTCTGTCTTGTGTATTTTTTTGTGCACTAGGCGCAGTTGTAAAGCAGTTGAGTATTGCTGGTTAGCTGTTAAGATCCAGTGTTGCAGTGCTGAGTGCTTGGCTGTTTCCAGTTTTCCAGTTGGCTGTTTCCAGATTGCTTTGATGTGGCAGATAAACAGCACCTACAAATAACTGCTTGGTGGTTTGTGATATTGTTGCAGTTCTTTTGATGGTCAGTAAATTATAGCATTGGAGTGTGTTTAGCTCCTGGAAGTGTAATGCTATTGGATATAACAAAACATCTGTTCAGTCTTTTTTTTTTCTTTTAAATCTTTGAATCATCAATAAACCTATTGGTGCATTTTCTATTTCTGTATCAAACAATTCTTGTCTGATCTCATTTTATTAAACAAGGTATACAGTCTTGGCCTTTAGTGTTAATATATGTAGCTGACAAAACACATTTTTTCAGTGTTTAAAATACTTTATTTAAATAATTATGCTCAACATGTAAATACTATTTCAACCAAGGTTTCTAAGCACATACAATAACCTCAAGCATCACCCCTTGGCTGTTACAATCATCATTTGTATACTATGATTCCCAGGTAGAGTTGATCCTGCTAAGTGGTTTTTGTGTGCATGAAATGTGTCCAGTGGAATATTGGAGCACTGCAGGTTCCACTTGTGCAGCAAGGCCTCTATAGACCAGTCAGTGCTGAAACGACATGAAATGTGAATAGATGTGTTAACAAGACACATGGTTTCTTGATTAGCTGGTTGAACACTGATGAGAGTAATGGATGTTCAGGATGAGGTAGTTGGTACTTGGACATTTATCAGTATGATTCTTCATTATCTTCATATACTGGTCTATAGTAGCTGGTCTCAAAATTAGAATATCATGAAGTTGATTTATTTCAGTAATTCCATTCAAAAGGTGAAACTTGTATATTTATTCATTACACACAGGCTGATATATTTCAAATGTTTATTTCTTTTCATTTTGATTATTATAACTGACAACTAATGAAAATCCTAAATTCAGTATCTCAGAAAATTCGAATATTGTGCAAAGGTTCAATATTGAAGACACCTGGTGCCACACTCTAATCAGCTAATTAACTCAAAACACCTGCAAAGGCCTTTAAATGGTCTCTCAGTCTAGTTCTGTAGGCTACACAATCATGGGCAAGACTGCTGACTTGACAGTTATCTAAAAGATGACCATTGACACCTTGCACAAATGTCATTGCTATAGAGGCTGGCTGTTCACAGAGCTCTGTGTCCAAACACATTAATAGAGAGGCAAAGGGAAGGAAAAGATGTGGTAGAAAAAAGTGTACAAGCAATAGGGATAACCACACCCTGGAAAGGATTGTGAAACAAAACCCATTCAAAAATGTGGGGGAGATTAACAAAGAGTGGACTGCAGCTGGTGCTTCAAGAACCACCACGTACAGACGTATGCAAGACATGGGTTTCAGCTGTTGCATTCCTTGTGTTGGCGTCAGAAGCTCCCAGAAGTCTTGTCTTGTGAAGAGGAAGATGTGATGCGCCAAACCCAACAATTCATAAGATCTGAAGGCCACTATCGGAGCAACCTGGGCTCTCAACACCTGAGCAGTGCCAGACTGACCGATTCCATGCCACGCTGCATTGCTGCAGTAATCCAAGCCAAAGGAGCCCCCAACTAAATACTGAGTGCTGTACATGCTTGTACTTTTCAGTTGGCCAACATTTCTAAAATACTTTTTATTTTTTATTTTTTTGTGTATTGGTCTTAATATTCAAATATTCAAATTTTACTGAATTTAGGATTTATTAGTTGACGGTTATAATCATTAAAATTAAAAAATAAACATTTGCGATGTCAGTCTGTGTGTAATGAATGTTCATTTTTTTGAATGGAATTACTGAACTAAATCAACATTTTCATATTCTAGTTGTATGACCAGCACCTGTATATCAAAAGTAAGGGGACTGTTACCTTCTCTCCTGATATGTGGTCCAAAATTGACCATTAGGGTTTCGCTTTAAAAGAAATGACACGGTCACAAGGATATCTTCAAAATCTGTAAAAAGATAAATTTATAACTGCTTATATTTTGATGTATCTTATGAGGCTTCCCTCACTACTAAGCAACAAAATTATATGGCACAAGGTTTACCTTCAGGTTCATAGAAAATATCAGATCCCAGGATAACATCTAGAGCTGGCAGAGATATTAACTCGGGTGAGACCTCACCCCAGGTAAGGCCTACCACAGGTACACTAGGTAGATTATTAACCTCACAGGAGCGCTTGCAGTTGCTTAGACAGAGAGGAAGTTCAGCACTGTCTGACAGAATCACTTGAGATCCACACTTTGCAGCCAATATGCCTGGCAAGCTCACTCCAGCACCTAACTGTAATAGTGGTGATATGTGAGTACTTTTAGAAATGATTAATCACAAATGCATGATTCACAATTAATTTAATCAAGTTCTAGATGTCACTGAAAGGCTTCACCTCTAGTACAGTTTTATTCTGTAGCTTCTCTCTTGTAGTCCATACATATTGTGCCAAAACCACTGCACAAGGCCACACGTACATTCCATACTGCGGATCAAGAACCTGGATTATACACACATACAAAATAAATAATTGTTAATAAAGTATATCATAGAGACAATTAACAGCAGTTGCAAATGTGAAATGTGTGCATTTGAATACCTCTGGAATGTGCACTGATAGTGCATGCGTGTCATCGTGGTTCTTAAACGCAAATGTTTTCTCGACAACATGTGGATTGACGGATTTTATCATGTTTATGCTAGTGCAGTATTTTTTCCAATTTCACTACGAAGAACTACCTAACAATTAATGTGTACAAATACATAGCTCAAATTAAAAACTACCCAAACTTCCTGACTGCAAACAGTGGTAACAAACGCAGTAGGTTTGCGTAGCGCGTTAAAATATCCAGCCAATCAGATATAGGTTTTTTAGGCGGCCTGTTTCACTGTTGTTTTTCTATTGGCTTATCGTTTGACTGGCGGCTAAATATTTATCGCAACCAATTAAACTTTATGGATGGGAAGCATCTCAGACGATAACAAATAGCTGTCCTAATATTGTGCGAAAGGCGGGCTTAAAAATTATTAAGTTAGGTTGTACGCACGTTGGAGTTGGTACGCTTGTTGTCGGCTGGTTATTTAAGTTCAATTTGAGTAGTTTCCTTCCTGTACTGTTACTGAAATAAGCACATTTTGGGGTTTTTGTCTTTATTAATCCTAATTAATAAAGACATAATAAAGAACTATACAGAAACCTGAATAGTCGTTGCCTTGATAGCCATTTAGCTAGCTAACAAATCACTGATGATTTGCACCGTGCTTTTGGCTAGCTAGATTTGGGGCTACATTCACTGCTTGCGCCACTTGCACGAAGCTAGCCTACCCGGCTTACTTCTTTGGCTGGAGACTCAAACCAGCATAAACATCGTGAGGGAATGAACCACAAAAGTAAGAAACGAATCAAAGAAGCGAAAAGGAGTGCCAGACCTGAATTAAAGGATTCAGTTGATTGGACAAAACATAACTACTGCGAGACTTTCGATCTTTCGCACCGAACAGTGAAGGTAATCTAATGTTGGGTAGCTTAGCTAACTAGCTATCTGCTAACTCACAACACTGACGACTGACTAGCTAATGTTAGTAGGTAATTGTGCTTTCAATGTAGCGTCTCCCAAAGTGTTTTTCTTAATGTCATAAAAGCTCTGGATAGTTTTCCATATCTTGGTACTGACAAGAGAATCGGCACAAAATTGTACTACATTATAGGTCGGGTCATGTTCAAGTTTCCAGTAGCTGTACTGTAGCTAGGATACGTTAGTTACTGCACGTACACCATGACGAGGTTGCTAGATCTCGTGTCTGGGGTTGCGACACAATCTCATCACTTGTGTACTCTCGAGTTGGCTTGCTAGCTATTACTTGATAACTTGCTTAACTATCTGGGTACTACCTGAGTGAAACGTGGTGTAATATGGGCTAATGTCATATCACAATAGCAAGCGAGAAACCTTGCAAGTCCCATATTATCTAAACTACTGAAGCCTAGTGCTAAGGTCTGTTGCAATGTGGTGTGACTGATAGCAAGCCAGAAGAGCATAATTTAGGCTCATCACTGATGAATGGTTTTTAAAATGACTAGTTACGCTAGCTCACGATCGATTTATGTCAAGTTAATACGGGAGGTATTGGAGTAACATTTAAATGGCGTTTTACTGATCATAGTTGTCAAAATGTAATTACATCTAATAAATTAAATTTATTATTTTAAATCTTGCTTTCAGCCTGAAAAGCATTTGCGGTTTCTGCTTTACCTGTACAGTTAGCACAGATAATTGACATTGTTATTAATAATAAGTAGAAGAAGAATAATACATTTATTGATTGTGCTACTTATGTATGTCGCGCATTCTTTTTGTTACGTGATTAGTGGGAGATTTGTTCGTTAGAGAGGTGTTAAGAAGGCCTGCCAGGCTCTCTGGTTTGCCCAAACTACTAAAAATACTTTGAGCAATCCAAGCTGAAGCAGTCTAGACAGGGCCTAGAGTAATCAAATCACCATCACTGCTGCCACTTCTACCTTTGTGCTTGTGACAAGTAAGTCAAAAGAATAGGTTTTACTACATTTAAAGGAAATATACAGTGCATGAAAAGAATGTATCGCATTGGATCGCATGAATAAACAGTTAATTTCATTAAAGCAGTGTGTATATGTGTATATGTATATATGAATGTGGATATATGTAGGTACGTACGTGTGTGTGTATGTATGTATGTATGTATATATATATATGTGTATGTACGTATAGTACTGTGCAAAAGTCTTAGGCCACCTTTAGATTTGCAGTATATCTTGAATTATAAT
>JAOXYF010000001.1:20529643-20551500 GCA_028565775.1 Sternarchorhynchus goeldii | reverse complement strand
TATATATATATAAAAAATAAACTGAGGGGCATCTATATCTAGATCAGTCCTCTACACACTCACAACCTCCCAGATGCCATTTTTCCCACAACAGTAACATTCTCCTTTTGCCTCAGGACAATGTGGAGCGGGTGGACACACTGAACCTGAGCCCTGAAGACTTCGTTCAGCGCTTTGAGAAGCCCTATAAACCTGTCGTCCTGCTCAACTGCCAGGAGTTGTGGCCAGCGCGGGAGAAATGGACCCTAGAGCGCCTTAAACGCAAGTACCGCAATCAGAAGTTCAAGTGTGGCGAGGACAACGATGGCTACTCGGTGAAGATGAAGATGAAGTATTACGTGGAGTACATGGAGGCCACTCAGGACGACAGCCCACTCTATATCTTCGACAGCAGCTATGGCGAGCACGCCAAACGTAGCAAACTGCTCGAGGACTATCATGTGCCCATCTTCTTCAGGGACGACCTCTTTCAGTTTGCCGGGGAGAAGCGCCGGCCGCCATACAGGTAACACGCCTGCCAGGGCTGTTTAATTCAGAATGGTCAATGAATATGCATGTTTGGTCCTACACTCACTAATACAGCTGTAGCTGACACCCAGGGAATCAAATTGGATCACTTTGCACATCATTTTAATAATGGTTCTTAGACTACCGCTGTAGTATTCTTATTGTATCACACTTTATACAAATAGTTTGGCCTGTGCTACAAACAGCTGTACACCAACCAGTGGGACACGAGAACAGTTATTAACAGTGAATGTCATTGCCGGCTTTCTACCACTTCAGAAAGTGTATTTTAGTTATGCCATTCCCATGCCTCCCTCATCAGGTGGTTTGTGATGGGGCCTGCTCGTTCTGGCACAGGCATTCACATCGACCCGCTGGGCACGAGTGCATGGAACGCCCTGGTCCAGGGCTACAAGCGCTGGTGCCTCTTCCCCACCCACACGCCCCGCGAGCTCATTAAGGTGACCCGAGACGAGGGCGGCAACCAGCAGGACGAGGCCATCACCTGGTTCAGCGTGATCTACCCGCGCACACAGCAGCCCACCTGGCCAGCCGAGTTCCTGCCCCTGGAGATCCTGCAACGCCCTGGCGAGACAGTCTTTGTTCCTGGTCAGTAACCAAAACTTTTTGAGTGACGTCGTTGGACTTCACTCGTGGTGTTAGACAACATGGTAGCTTTAATGCATGTTTTCAGTTTATTGACTGTAAATAGGAACATTAGGTATGTTATTCTACACTAAGGCACCTGGTGTATGCTAGAAATTCAGCAGTGTTGATAGAAGTAGAAAAGCGATAACAGCGAAGCTGATTGAGACCTGGCCAAGCCAATTCCAGATATTTCATTATGTAACCAGACACCAGATTTGACTCTGAAATTTCATTTTGTTGTAGTGAAGGTGAGACTCTTTCTAATGCTTAAATGCCGATTCATCTGGAGTGAAACTTCGTAGACAAAACTCGTGTGATCTCGTTGGAATGGCAGCGTTTGTCCCCTGTCCCTTAGGTGGCTGGTGGCATGTTGTTCTCAACTTGGACACCACCATAGCCGTCACTCAGAACTTCGCCAGTAGCACCAACTTCCCTATCGTCTGGCACAAGACAGTCCGTGGCCGGCCCAAGCTCTCCAGAAAGTGGTACAGGTGAGAAAGGTTCTGCAAGTACGTTCCTGAAACATCTGGTGCAATGCTTAATTGGCCTCAGTATACTGACGTTTAATATGACCCTTTATCATCCCTAGAATTCTAAAGCAGGAGAGGCCAGATTTAGCTGCTCTAGCAGACAAAGTAGATCTTCAGGAGTCAACGGGCATTGCTTCAGACAGCTCCAGTGACTCTTCCTCCTCCTCTTCCTCTAGCTCCTCTGAATCGGACTCAGAGGTACATTTTTCCCGTTCTAGCCACACATACATGTACACATGTAGTCATTCACTTCAGTCTAGTTGATCATTTTGACTGGACTTGATGGTCATAACTGCACAAATGTTCTGACACACTCTAAAAGTACAGTGGTCTTTCCACACTCCATGTAAAGTTTCATTATGTGAAGTGCTTGTTTCATAAATTCTTTATCCCCAAAGAATACATGCAGACAATAAATTTTGGATGATTTCATAGTCAACATGAAAACTATTATGTGTTGAGTGATGAACAAAATAATTTTTCACCAGGACGGCAGCTGTGAAACCACATGTTGAAACCACACAGTACTATATAATAATTTAAGACAATAAGCATAAGGATAATGGGGTGTGTGTATTGTTTGACATATTTTTTTATTTTGTGCCTTATATTGTCTCAGTATAAATTATTCTCTCAAACTTAATGTTCCGTTTGTGAGCTCTGAAAATGAATCGTATGTGTGTTCCAAATTGTATGCAGAGTTGACTCATACTTAGCCACTGAGTATTTATATAGTGAGTTTATAGTGAGTTCTTCAAATTAGTTATTGTGATAGATCGAGTGTGGTCAACGGCATAAGCTTTGAAGTTTCCATGTTTCATTGTGTTCTTTTAATGTGAACATGGAGGCTGAGGGCATATCTGCTCGGACAACCACACATGATCACATTCACACATTGGTGTGTGAAGTACTGTCTGTGTTCATCTTCGTTGTAGGCAGGAACAGGCTCTGAGGGAGATGCCATGGCCCACCGCAGAAAGAAGCGAAGAACCTGTGGGATGATGGGAAATGGTGACATCACCAGCCAAGATGACTGTGTGAGCAAAGAGCGTAGCTCCTCACGGTGACATCCTGCCCCTTGGAATCCCACCGGCGGGTTTGCAGATGGGGGAGTTTCCTAAGACACTTCTACTACTATCTCTCTCTCTGTCTGTCTCTCTTAGCCCTTCTCTCTCCTTCCCCAGAGTCCCTCTGGCTAGTAGAGGTCTGCTGTTGAAGAACGGTCACTTAATAGCAAAGTCAGCTCTGGTGCAATGTCTGAATTTCTGTCACTAATGTGCTTTTTAGTCATACATGAAACAAAAGGAAGGAATACCAAATTAGTGTTTGTTGGGCAGGGTTGGCCATAGAGTGAATATGAGCTAATGGTAAGACATGCGTGCGTGTGAGTTGTATGTGCGTGTGAGTTGGCACCCACTGACAGACTTACTGTGTGGCAATGATCTGACTGACTGTGATGATAATGGACTAGTTGCCAGTAAGAACGTGGTCTTCGTCTATATTCCTATTTTTCCATTTAATAAATTGTGGGGGCTTCTTGATGTGTGATGCTGCTGCCTTTATCTCTACACAAGAACCCCCCCCCAGCTGATTTTTAGACTGTTGTTATATCCCTATCCTGATCACTTTAGTTTGTTTCTGGTTTATGAATCATTTAATTGGAAAGTGTAAAATCAATTTTTAATGATAATCGATGTGCTTATAAGGAATCTGAAGTGCTTCATACACTTTGACCCTAATTCAGATTTTTTTTTTGTATAGGCAAATCAATCTTTGAAGATTAATATGAAATGAATAGTCTTTTGTTGCCTACATTAAACAGCCCAAATAAGTGTATCACTGTAACTGAGTTATGAAATTCACATTAGAATTTTAGATGTGAAGATTTGATTTTTGCTAATACTTCATCAATTCTTTTGAAGTCTTGGAAAGTAATCATCTTTGGCAACATAGTGTTTTAAATGGAGAGTGCCATTTAATTTATACAGTATTAAATATAGTGTCTATAGTATGCTATTAGTATTTAGATCCCAATTTTGAATAAACTTTTCCACATATTAAGCGCCAGTAATCGGATGGGCTATTTTAGACTTGCAAACTAGACTATATTTGGACAGCTGTGTTTAAATAAGCATACATATCATATCAGGTCTTGTTTGTTTGTTTTGGTTAATAAGACATTTAACACTAGATGGCAGTAGTGCTTATTGTTTTGGTTGTAGGCGCTAGGAGTCCAAAATAATCAAAAGAAAATCTTAAAACTTTAATACATGAAAAAAGAACGAAAAAGGTGGAGGGAAAAAACCAAACACAATACCTTGAACAGAAAGGGAGCAGTACTGATGGCCTGCTCTTACCAGTGATGTTTTGTTAGTGATGTTACAGTGACTGATCAAGTTTCATGTCCAGAGTGATCGGTTTTGTCTGTTAAAAGTTTAATCAAAGAACTGAAATTCTAAAAGGGCAAACATACAACTAATTGTAAAGGAAAGATATAACAGTTTCCTTACTGTTTTTTTCAGGTTCAAGAGCTGTCATCTGGTTCCACAGATATGTTATATTGCACGTTGGGGGTGTTACAGAATCGGAAGCAATCGGTGCTTGTGCTTTGAAAATGGGTTACATGTGCTCTGAGTGCTGTTAATGTTTGTGACCTTATGTGTATGTATGGATTAGTGTCTCTCCTTAAAAAAAGTGCCTATTTGTGCCTAATGGTTGTTGTTGCTCTAACTGTAAGGCTGCTTACTGGCAAAAACTGCACCAGCCACTCATGTTGCCATTTTGACTGTTAATTAAGGATTCACAGTAATGTCAGTGGTTATGCTTCAAATACATTTGGAGTGCAGATTTAAGATTTACAGCCACCTTTTACAACAGTGTATTTCAGTTTAGTCTTCTGAGCAAGTCCATCTCATGTGTGCTGTTGTTTTTACAGTGAGGTGTGATAACCAGCGCTCTCACCATGTTCTTTTTTCAGCACTATTTCTGTCCCTGGGCACTCACACACTCGACACTCTTGCTCCACTGGGCTTTAGGTGTTGGAAATGAAACACACCTTGGTGTTGCTTGGATCAAAGCAAACAAACTGATATTGATTTAATAAAGCTTTCTATGTATTTGTGTGCACTTGTTTTTTATCTAAAGCATACAGTGCTACAAACATGTTTTCTTTGTTTTACACCTTTTTTTGATTTGAATTTTTCTGGTTTTGTGGTTTGTGGCGGTAAATGGGCAAGTAATTGTCTCCTGTGTAGAACTTGGTCAGCTGTTTAAATACTTCAGGTTGATTTATTTCAGCCTTAGTAATGCATAAACTAAAACAAACAAAAAATCAACCCTTACCATTAGAACTGACAGAACAACAAATTGTTTAACCTTTTTAGCCTTTCAGGGAACTGTGTCTCTACCAAACATAATGCAATTCACGTTAATCACGGGAATTTTCTAAGGACAAAGTACAAAATTGTCACGAAGTATAAGCTTCCTACTTTGGACTTGCCTATAGTCCAACTGTGATCAACTGTGTTCTTGGTTATCTTCGTGACTGAGTAGCAAAGAGAAAGCATTATTCACTAATAAACGTCTTGTTCTAATAAAGAAACCGAGAAGGTAACCTGTGAAAGGCCGTGATGATCGGTGTTGACGGAATGAACTAAAGTGAAACTTGATTAAGTGAATGATAAGGAAAACATCTTCAAAATAGCGCTCGAAAGATGGGTCTGGTCTTACTATATTGTAATGTTCAATGTGACGTCACTGTAAGATATATTAAAGTAGCATTTGTTTATTTGTGCGGAATGTTCACATCAAGCTATATATGTAAATTAAGAGGTTTTCGGTTATCGACGTATTTTCGTCCGATAGCCTTCATGGTAAGACTGCAGCGCGTCGTTTAAAATGAACTTCGCGCAGATCTGGTTGGAACGTAAGAAATGACGTTGCGTCGTAAGTTCTGGCTTTTACACGCATGTTTGAGATTGTTGCACCGCACTGGCGAGATGCTCAACTGGGTGGATCCAACTACTCTGTAATCTGCACTTCACGGGAGTCTTCCTCAATAAAGCAATAGAGACGTAAATGTCTAGAAACAAAACGACTCTTTCTACTTAACGTTTACTAATTTATATTTTTACAAGGCTTTAACAAAGTTCAGCAGTAATGGCCATAGACGCGACTGTTATTTTGTCGGCTCTTTTCTTTACAATTTTTGCCATTATTGTTGCGTCGGCGTTTTTATCTAGAAAATATGCGCAAAATAAATCTAAACCGAGCCATCAAGAAACGAGACCTGAAGGGGCAACCGAGTCCGACCAGCCCAAATCGGAGGTAGACGAATCGGCACAGATCTCAGAGGGGAAACTCAAGGAGAATAAGGTGGTTGATGCAGAGGATAAAAAAGAAGACCCTGGTTCGGTTTCTCTTGCTCTAGAGCAAACAGGGATCGCAGATGAGCCCACAGTGGCTGAAGCTGAAGTTTCCTCAGTACAAGAAGCACAAACACAGGTAAATGGTCAATGGCAAATGTAAGATATTATAACTGTCAAGTAAGCTTTTATGAAAAGTCTGGTGTCCCACAAAATCCCTTAAGGGTAGGCTCATGTGTTTTAGAATGTAGACTACTTTAAAGACGGCCAACATTTAGTCAAGGTGCACAGACCCTTAATATGAATCAATCACACTGTTCAGATACTTTTAAGTTTCGTACTCTTCAGCCCATGCGCGCAAGTTTGCCACTGAAATATATTTACAGAAGGGTCGGATGTAGATCTGCCTGCGTTCCTTTGACTTTGCGACACACCCCTTTGTTCGCGACTCAAAGTACATCGCACTGCTTTTTACCTCATTTATGATTAATTTGTTTACTAGCGGGCTTTGTGTATCCATGAGAGTCACTCTGTTGCAAAACAACGTACCCCTATAAATACATTACTTTTTTTATGTAGCCTAATCAGCCTGTTTATTAATTTATTATTTTTATATAGCGGATGGCAAACAAGCTAAGAGCAAAAATTTTTAATTGTCGTTTCGCCGACTCACACCTCTTCTCGCTCGCATGCCGAGTCTGGTCAACCCTAAAGTAGACTGGAGAGAAGAATGACTAGGAAAGATTTTTCTCAATCAGAAAAACACCATGATGGCTGCTCCATAAATATTTTGAGTTTGTATACTAAATGCACATATTGCCTAGTTAGTGTCTAAGTACAAAAAGGTTAGTTTGTCACTGTGTTAAACATTTCCCGATGTCCTGATGCCAATGGGGTTATTTACACATGGATGCATATGCAACATTTTTGAAGAATTTACCCCCTTTCAGACATATTGCTCATGCTGATCCCTTCAGAGTCGCCTATGCCAATATCCCTCCACTCCTCCAACAAACTCCCCCCACCCTCATGTGCTGTATGCATCATATACACCACTTCTAAAGCTTTTCTTCCATTTCTAAAGCTTCCCTCCCCCCCTCACAGCTTTTCAGTGGCATAGGTTTCTTTTCAACTTTGAGGGGATTCGCATTGCTCACACTACCCAGTATAACATATCATATGAGCAGTGAGCAGGAATTATTGGGGAGGGGCATCCCCTCCTATCACCTGCCTATATACAATAATAAGTTTAATTTATTTAGCAGCTGTCACATATCCAATGTCATTTTACAATTTAAACAAATAAGTTCATCCCTAGACAGAAGTAGTAATTAAGAGGGAGTTAAATAGTCCTTGTAAATAGATAGAGATGTGGGTAAGGAGTTCCAGAGCAACACTAAAAATCCTACTACCCATGGTGAACCTACGGACATCTAGCAGACCAGAGGTAGTTTGTTAGCCAGACCTATGGAAGTTGTAGCTCAGAAAGATAGGTGAGTGCAAGGCCACGGTTATGAAGGCGATGAACACTTACATTTTGTAACTGGTAACCAGTGTAAACATATAGATGTTTGAAGGTACTCACCATGATCTCAGCCTCTTTAGAGGAGATCATAGGTCAGAGTTGAGCAATATTGCAAAGACAGAAAATGAAGTCTTAGTCTGGGATTTAATATGTGGGTCAAAGGTGAGGTAAGGGTCAAAGGTGAGGTAAGAGTCAAAGAGGACAAGGTTTCCAACAACAGTAGAAGGTCTGACTGCAGTATCATCAATATCAATTAAGTAAAGATGGCTGACTTTGTACCAATAATCATGAATTCAGTTTTTCTTATTTTATTTTGTTTTTTGAATTTTGTTTTAGAAAGTTAGTGCTCAACAATACTTTAATTCCTGAGTACACAAAACCAGCGTGGAAGATGGAACTGATTCTGTGGGATTGTCAAGATAGATTTGAATATCTTCAGCATATTGTTGGTATATTGTAATGGGTAAAAATGCTGATTGAAATTGTAAGTCATTCTGGATAAGAGCATCTGCCAAATGCACAAATGTAAATACCAATAAAATTTGAGGCAATGACGATGCATAATGTTTCCAAGGGTTAGGGTGTAAATTCTAAATAACAGAGGGCCAAGAACAGAACCTTGTGGAACATGCTGGGCAACGGGAGCAGTGTTAGACATGTGCCTACCAATGAGAACAAATTGGTGCCTATTTGTTAGGATCTAAATATACAATATGGTTATTTCCCTACCACCATCAACACTCTAAGAGGCTAAGACTTAAGGAGTATAACAGCTGTGAAGGATGATAGTGGACCAGTTGCTCTCACTACTGCAAAAATGCAGTATGTGCCTACAGCTGTCTGTAGTGGTCAGTAAATGCATAATTTATAACAGGCATGAATGAGTCAAAGCATTGTCTTTGGAAAGACTTTTGGAAATATGCATATACACATGCAACCCTCTGTACTCAATTCAAAGTAAAATGTCTTTATCATCTGCACAAAATGAAATATACACATTAAATTCTTACTTGTATGTAATTTCTCACAGACTTCCACAATGAAACACAGCAACAATACTGTATAGTAAATGTGACTACTATACATTACATACTAACAAACAGCACCCATAGGGAATATGTTTGTCTTAGTAAACATAGTTAACATTCAGTCTAATTCAGTCTGAAACAGTATATGCAATGTGTGATAGAATGGTGCAGCACAGTTTAGTAAACTGAGTCATCTGCTAGCTTGAGAATACAAACTGTGGCCAGAGTTCTAATTGACTTGTACCATTTCGCAGATGGAAGAAGGGACATTGTGTGAGAAGGGTGACTGGTGTCCTTCAGCAGGGTGACTGATGTCTTTCAGCTTGAGGGCTGTCTTACTGACGCAGCATGTGCAGTAGCTCTCCAGAAATGTAGGGAGTTGTGTGCCTCAAGCATATATCACCACTCTGTATATTCCACACTTTGTAATCCTTTGATTAGCAACTTCCAGTGATGGTGGGTAGATTCCTTATTGTAAGTGTAAATGTTGGTGAGGTTAATTTGTGATGTCTCCTACTAACGTTCAATTTTAGGTAAATTTGAATTATTTTAAAACAGTGCAAGAATAGCTCACAGTTGGCATTCTTAACTGTTGTAGTGATGCTGTGTTCATATGAGGGCATCAGTGATGGTGACCTCTAGGAATTTGAAACAGCAAAACTGTGGTTGTTATAGGGATTCAAAAGAGCTTATACTTCCAGATGGGAGTGCAATTCAGTGCAAACAATTATCAACATCAAGATGCTGTTTTCACAGTCTATACATCACCTATATATGTGGATTGTGAGTGTCCTTTATATGGATTATTTGGATTAAGCTAGAGAGGGAAGAAGATTGGCTCTGTAAGAGACATTTCTCACTCATCTTGTGGGATGAGACATATGTCTTGCCCTGCCTCAGTCCTTTGCCAAATATATCAGGTCCATGAATATAACAGCAAGCCACACCCAGCTGTAACCCAAATCCACCTGTAAGCCACATCCCACCTGTAAGCCACTTTGAGGTGTCCATGTTCTGCTTTTCACCTCAGCCATCGGTATCATGGGCTTCAATTTTGTTTGCCTTTGTACTTTCCTTTGTGACTACAAAGTATGAATTTGAACTATGAATACCAAAAATGGCATTTGTTGATCGAAACAGAACACCCAACTAAACAAAAATGTTTTAAATGTATTTCCATAACCAATCTAGGTTTGCTATTACTGGAAACTGTTGCCCATTCTAAAATAATCTGGTACTAGGCACTGTGTTCTTGTGCTGGGCAGTACCATGTATAGGAACACTATATACTTCCCAAAAGATACTAAAAATAAATCAATTTTCTGTTCTTTGTTTAGCTATCTTTGAACAAAGGGCTTGCCAACCTGAATTGCAAGTTCAGCCTTTTAAAGAGCTGTCTATGAATATTTTCCAAAAATAATACAAACTGATGGCTATGAGTAGGAACTGTCCATTGTTTGAATAGGGTTCAAATATGTCCCAGGATTGTAATTTTGGTCAAGAAACTCATACCAGATATTACTGCAATCCAAACAATTTTGAACCTAAGTGCATTCCATGCATGCCACTCAGCTCCTGTTTCAGCTCTTTCTCCCACTCTTCCCCTCGCCTCCATACTCCAGTATGTTTGTTCTGAAGCTACCGCTTCCTTACAAGGTAATGTCTGAGCACAAGGAAGAGATGAACACCAGCTTTAGACAAGCTATAGTGAGCACTTTTCAGAGATGCAGGTCAGAGAATTAACAGGAAAGGAACACTAATTCATTTGATTAGTATATTTTCATTTACCCAAGCTGTATTAACGTGTACACACACATCCCTTGGTATATGCACATATGTTACATATTGTCCTCCAATAGTGGTTAGAGGTGCAGGCTAAAACGTCTGGGTTATTTTAAGGGTTGAGTGTTGGTTGCTCAGGCTGAGAGGTCTGTAAAGGGAAAGTTCTCAAGTCCATTCCTCAGCTCTGTCTTCCTCAGCTACTGGCTGCCAGCTGTGGAATCTGTGATGCTTCCTGCTCATTGGTCCAATGTTCCTCTGACATTCGCCTCATGGAATTTCTCTCTCTTGGCCAAACACAGTTACTTCCTTTTTTGACGTACTTTGTGACTGGTAGCTAAATATTACAAAATGGTGAATGACTAATGGTGGGATATATAGTGATATATGGAAAAATATGTGTACTGGTTGATTGTATTGGGCAGTTAATTATTTTGTTTTTCACATACCAGCTTTGAAAGTATTATTTCACAACCATGATAGGCCTGTTTTTTGCATCCAGATGAGAACTTCTTCACAGGAACAGGAGTGCTTCTCATGACAGAGTGAGGTATAGAATCATTGAAGAACATTTTAGCATGTTGACCACTTTGGTTATGCTTACAAACACAAAACAAAGTTTTTTCTGTCTCTAATATCAACTGTATTTCTTGGATTAAAGGAACTGAAATGCAGGCAAACATATACAAACTCCAGATTTATACCATCAAGTAAACAATCTATATGGAGTTTGTATTAGTATCTGGCTGAATTCTGCCAAATTTCTGTATGTTGTTGGAGTTAAGGGAAGTGGAAGATAAGTGTTCAGTTTGTTCCTGATATATTCTTTAAAAACTGAAAGCAGTGCTGTAGTTTAAAAAGATGTCTTTAAGCATATCGAGCCACACTGAGAGTATATAGTCACATTGAGAGTATAGAGTCACATTCAGAGTACAGTTGTTAAAATTTGATACAAGAGAAATTTGATATGGTGAAATGAATGCACAAATACATATAGTCACATATGCATGCCCGTGCATGAGCACACGCACACACGCGCGCACACACACACACACACACACACACACACACACACACACACACACACATTTACGCAACGACCCTTATTTGCCTTCTAGTCACTGTTGCACTCTTGGTGCCATCTCCAGTGTACGTCATCTCGGTAAGCAGCCTCTGTCAGTACATGGCGCCTACTCACCACACAGAGCACAATGCCTGTTCTTGAATGAGACAAGAAGAGCCTATTATAGGTCAGATGTTTCAGCCCCTACTTCTTTAAAGGCTTCCTTTAGTAGAGTAGCACAGCATCTCTAAAATGCCCATGGATTTTCTGTTACTATAAACATGTGCATTTGTTTTGTGGACCTAAACAGTTAATAGTGTCCTCCAGTGAGGTAGTAAGACACATTCATAAGTCATTCATTTAGTTAACTTGCCAGTTGTTACTGGGCATCTGAGTCATGAGACTAGAAGGAATATTCCACCCAAAAATGGCTTGTTAGGAGCCTTTCCAAATTTGCACAGCAGTGGCATTCATGTTTGAGTCCGATGATTTTACTTAGCAAGGTTTTCACAGTTTTCAAAGTGGGTGCTAAAGGGACACATTTATCAGCAGGACAATGTTTGCTTCCCCCCTCCGTCAAAAAAAAAAAAAAGTGCATAAGGAACACTGTTGACACATGTTGGTTCTTCACTGTTCTTCTTCCATTAGATCCTATGTGAATCCTACTGTTGAGTAATTATGGTGAGCACACATTCAGTGGTAAAGGATTTAGACATTATAAGGGTTGTGGGAAAAGAGAAGGAACCATTTTGGAGTTTTTGTGAGACACAATGCCATTTCTAGTCTATAACTGCTTTGGAACTTACCTGGTGTAATAGAAGCAAAATAAAAATCTGGATTGTATCGGGAAGGACTAACTTAAGAATTATATAAACAGGTGGTGGTAGCTCACTGGTTAAGGAACTTGACTAGTAATCAGAAGGTTGTTGGTTCAAACCCCATTTCTGGCAAAAGCCTTTAATCCTCAACTGCTCAAGATGTACTCACTCACAATTATAAGTCACTTTGGATAAAAGTGTCAGCCAAATGCTGTAAATAAATTTGTGTTTTTTTATATATAGCCTAATGCAGAATTCCTCTGTATTTAACACACTGGTTCCCAATCCTAGTTCTTGGGGCCATATGAAAGAATTAAGAAAAAAGCCAGAAACAGGCTTTTTAATGCTGTAGGAAGGTTTCAGGCCTATCACTTCAAGATTTATTTCACCTGAAGGGTGTTAAAAATAGATAAAAAGCAGTAGATATCAGTGAGTCTGACTACTTTCCTCATCCTAACTGGCCCTAGAGTTATTGGTTGCACTGTTGTGTGGTAAATTTTTGAGTGATGTATTCGTTCTGCTCTCTGTATCCTTCTGAGTGGAGTGAGGTCACTATATGTGGCTTTACCTTTTAGCTCTAAGTTGTCACTGGCAGAGAAAAAACAGACAGATTAAGTTGGTTTGGAGGATGAGGGTTTTGTGCTGGTGTCACAGACATGTGTGGGGTGAAGTGGGTTGCTGATGTGAGAAACGAGAGCATACCTCAGACAACAGCTGTCATATGAGCAGAACTGTGATTGTGTGTGGTTGCTCTGGGATTCATGCAGTCAGTAATGCTTAATTAGAGCTGTGTCATTAATATCGAAATAAGATAAGTCTTGGAGGGTGGAAGGGTGACACTGTGAAATTGTTGAAACACTGTTGTAGATGAAAGAAAGCTACAAAAAATCAGCTTCAAACAGACAAAAATGTAAACAAATGTAGAAGCATGTGAAATTAGCTCAAATGAAAACTTTATCATAAGGTCTTAATGAGATGTTATATTATTTTAGACCTTTAGACTTCACTGTTATAAAATAGAATGCTTTTTGAAATAACCATCCTAAGATTCTCTAGTTTGATGTAAAAAGAAATGTGATTTGGTATTAGCTTGTAATCAGCAGTTAATTTAAATCTTTGACCAAATGTTTTTATTTTATCTATTTTTATGAAGGGTATTTATGAAGGGTGTGGATTGCAGATAATGTTTTTTTTTTCTGTGTGTGTTTTTATTTCATATAATTAAGATTAATGGTTAATATGGCATGGTGTCAATGTCAGCACCAGGATGCTGTGAAGTGTGATTACATATTCAGTTATGTAGAACATGTCATATACAATTATGTAAATCACTATGTATTGAATTATGCATGTCACAATATATTCAATTATACAGACCACAACATATTTAATTATATAGATCATAACATATTTAATTATGTAGATCTAACATATTTAATTATGTAGATAATAACATATTAAATTATGTAGTTCATCATTTAGAAACAAAAGTGGTGATGTAACCTTCAGGAAGCAATGCTGTGTTTTCATAGAGCCTCATACTTCCCCTACAAAAGCACATAAGGACTGTCATATCGCTTACGCTGGGTTTTTCTCTTAAAACTATTGATTATTTCGAACTGTCCTGCAAAAATATAATGTATGTTATACAGCTGCAAGAACTCTTTAGAGTACCTGGATTTCTGTATGAATGGCCCCATTTAAATGAAATGTTCAAGAAACATTCTTCTTTCACAAAGTCACATTTTACATAGTCATATCTGTACTGAAGTTTAAACAATCATTGATGGAAAAACCATGTAAACATTCTTTATTTTGTCTTCATTTGATGTTATGACTTAGCAGGTTATCAGATTGCATTCAAGCAGAAATCCAGAAAACTCAAAAGGCAAAAGTTCTAGTATTCCCTAATTTTACAGTAAGGTATCATATGTGTCATTTGCCCATATGTATCTTCTCTTTCTCACCTGTGATTTCTGCAGGCTGCAGCAGTGGCTGAAGTAGCTTCTGGAAATGAGGCCATCTGTGGTCCCACCCCTGTGGATGTGCTCATGTCTGACTCTCTAGAAGTGCCCACCACCAAGCCAGTTCCTGAACAAATTATAGTAGACACAGTTCCAGAACTGATTGTGGAATCAGCCCCTGAGCAGTTCTTAGAACCCCGAGTTGCAGAACCTGACTATGAGCCAGTCCAGGAACCCGAGGTAGATTCTGAACATGCTTTGGAGCGGATTTCAGAACCTGCCTCTGCGCTAGTTTCAGAGCTGTCCTCTGAGTTAGTTTCAGAGCTTTCCTCTGAACTACTTTCAGAATCTTACTCCGAACCAGTTTCAGAATCTTCCTCTGAAACAATTTCAGGACCCATCCCAGAACAAGTCTTAGAAGTCATCACTGAGCAGATTTCAGAACCCAGTGCTGAGCAGATTTCAGAAGCAGTCCCAGAGCATATTCTAGAGGGCACTCCAGTGTTTGCACCAGAACTGGTTCCAGAAGTTGCAGAGGAAAGCGGTATAGTGAACATTTCATATTTATCACATTCATTATACAGTGAATGAATATGACACTTTTGTTTGACTGTAGCCATCGCATAAAATGCCCTTGCTGATATTGAATTTAAACACATTGATCCATTTCATGGCTCAGGAATGTAGGAATGTTTGTAAATTCTGTCAGTCTTCTTTCTGTCTATGGATTTCTGTCTTTTGAATACTGTCACTGTGAGTGTGTGTGTGTGTGTGTGTGTGTGTGTGTGTGTGTGTGTGAGAGAGAACGTATGTTGGAGTGGGGGTTGGCATGTGTGTTAATATTGCCACTGTGCTCTGTGTGTGTGTGTGTGTGTGTGTGTGTGTGTGTGTGTGTGTGTGTGTGTGTGTGTGTGTGTGTGTGTATGTGTATGTTGTTACTGTCACTGTGAATTCCCCCCCATACTCTCCAAACATTTGCTGTAATTTAATACAGTGCAGGCTATGGTGGAGAAAGCCAGAGGGCAATGAACAAACAGCTGAATAATAGATGGAATGGTGCCAGGCTCAAAGGGCCCATGTTAAATGCCAGGCTCTCTGCCCATGTCAGTAAGAAGAGTTTTTAGACTGTAGTGAGTTTCAACCAATTTCCACTAATGTGGGTTTAAGTACACACCAAAACATATGCACCATACAATGGAATCCATTTAACACACATGCCAATCCTCACCCCAACACACATTCACACACACACACACACCACACACATACACACACACACACACACACATACAGTGACACATACTGTCCCCCACTCCCAACAAACACTCACACACATATGCACATAGTGACATGCCTTTTGTCCACTGGCTGAGCACTGGAGCACCCATGTAACTGGGATTCAGTAGAACAGCTTCTTTGTTTGGCAAACAGTATATTTGCTCCAAGCAATACAAAGTCTGCCATCTCATGTTAGATGCTACTGGGTGAAGGTGCTTAGATAACCTACTTTCAGGATGATAGATCATGTAAAGCTGTGTATGAGAGATTAGGATTGAATAATGATTCAAAGCTGTGTATGAGAGATTAGGATTGAATAATGCTTTGGGGGGTTTGTCTCAGACAAATTTCTGGTAGCTATTTTCTGCTGTTTGTGAATCATTAAACCAAGAAACATTCTAAATGATAGTGAATATTTATTGTTCCCACTCTTCTATCAGCATTTTAGAACACATTAGGACAAACCTCACTGTGATTCAGTTTAGAAAGGATTGCATGGTTATATTCATTTCTTTTATTTTCTCTATCTGTCTGACTCAGAGGTGGCAGCTGCCCCATTTGAAGGTGGAATGGAAGCTCCAAATTTCAAACATGGTAAGAAGAGGACTGCAAAACTGGACAAGAAGTTAACCAAGGAAGAGCTGGAGGAGGAGCACAGGTCAGTACGGTCATGTACCACTGCCTCTTACTGACCGATATGAAACAACTCAAAAGTCCCCCCCACACACATTTGAAAATAATCTCTTCATTTTTCTCCCCAAGGTGCATGACATATATACCAAAAGTCATTTGTACATCATGTTCATTATGTAAGCATGTGAAGAGTTTTGTACTGTATTCCTACTTTCTGCCAAAAGGGCACAACGAGTGTCTTTTTCTATTTTAAATCCATTCAGGCATTAAAGGCATTCAGGCATTGTGCCTGGGTTCATCTACAGTGAAGTCACCATGTTAATTTTCAAATGAATGGTGTATTCCATACAACTTAAAAGGTGATTGTAGAAACCTGTGATCAAACATTTAGATATCAGCATAGGCAGGACAAAAAAGACAACCAAAGATGACCCATTCCTGTGTTTACATTTTTAGTCCCTTTGTACTCATTTCCGTTATTGGGAATGCTTCACTTCTGTTGCATATGTGCAGTGTTTGAATGCTGGCACAAGTTACTTTCCTCTTTCTCAGCTTCATTCAGCTCTGCTGGTCTGTAGTGGGCAGCCACCTGAAGGAATATACCTCCTACTCCCTCCCTGGTATCCGTTCAGTCTGGTTTGCAAAAAGATGTAGGAGCCTTATGTCTTCTCCATACCTTCTCCGCTCACTATCATCAGTGGTGGGCTCTTATCAGTGGAGTGCATTTGCGGGGATCCAGGGCTTGTGTGAGCTGCTGCCATTACCTTTACTGCAGGGTCAGAGAATGGATGGGGTTTAGTACACAGAGATGAAGTTATGGAAGGTTATGCTTCTAAAACTCCCTACAGTTTTTTTTCTGTTTGAGATGGAGTTGACATCTTGAGTGGGTGGTGATTGGAGTGTTTTGATGGAATCAGGGCCCTAAAATAACTCACAAGCTCCCTGGGAGTGCAGAATTACTTGCTGAGTTCCCAAGAGTCAGAGGGATATGTGGGGAAGGAAGCTTTTTTCAAGTTGGAAGTTGAAGTTGCAAGTAGGTAGTTGAAGAATTTGTTTTAAAAGGGGATTTTGTTATTAATCATTTATCATTCATTGTAAAAAATTATCCATGATGTGTTATGCTTATTGTAGAATATTGGCTCTTTCCTTTATGCAAATCAGTTTCTTTTTAATTTTTTCCCCTTGGTGAAATTGAAATTGAAAGTTTCCCCACTGGTAACACAATTTCTACATTACAACAAAATTAACAACTTCTTTGTATAAACATTTACATTTATCTAGCTATCTTTTACAATGAAGATATACTAAGTATCATGTGTTTTATCTTTGCAGAATAGAGTTCACGAGTGATTTTACCTCTCTTTAAACAACTGACAGCATGTCTATATGACTGGTCCCACTGGTAAGGCAAAGTTTACTTTAAAATGACCCCTGACCCCTGAACCCTGACTTCTTTCATAGCCTTACTGTCCCCCCCACACCCCAACCCCTACTCATCATTAGAAAACAAAGCGTTTTGATGCACAAGCCCAAGAGCCTCCTGCCAGTTTTTTGTGATGGCCGCTGCTCTCCCTCTGCATTTACCCTTAGTATCCTAGTATATGAGGTAATATTAATCGTGTCTCTTCTGTGCTGGTTTAATCACTGGGTTGAGCTTTGTCAGGGTGGTTTTGTGTCACTTTGTCTTTGGTGTTTCCCAGTAGAGCTGCTTAGGCATTGATGCCTTCACATCCGTGTCATGGATATGGCATCCATGTCAAATTCAGCTGTCCCAGAGCACAGGACAAAATAGCTCTGTAGACCATGGGCCTGCCTGAAGGCACATTAAGAAACAGTGATCTGAGCCAGGGTGGTTATTCTGAAACACACACACACACACACACACACACACACACACACACACACACACACACACACACACAGACTGGTTACTGAGAATACATGTCATGTAGAACCAGTAGTATTTTAGGGGATTTTAGAGCTAATGAACTACAGTATTAAAACAATTTATTCCTCATATGCAGTATTATAGACTTCTTTAGTTACAGCTCACAGCCTTGCCCATATTACCTTATATTGCATAACTAGTCCTCCCCCTACTGGTTGAAACAGGCAATAGCATGAACTACAGTTCTCATAGTGGATTGCACTTTTATTTGTTTTATTTAATTTATGCGTAGAGACTTCCAAATACACAGTTATTCTCTATATTGGGGCTTAAAAGAGAGGTGAATGAGAGTAATTAATGGGTCACATGTTTTACAAAAAGCAGAAATTGGTTTATTTCATGTAGTTATAGAGTCAGAAGAAAGAATAACTCTTGTCAAAATTGTCACTAATTTTGACAAGAGAGTTATTCTTTCTCATTGTGAAACTAGATATTATGTTTGATTCTATTGCTATGTCATTAATTACATTTAAAGCTCTGTTAAGGATAATAATTCAGAGATAATGCTATTTCTTGCAGAGTTTAGAAAAAAACATTTTCCCATGTAATTTAGTCCTTGCACATGCTGTGTGTGCATGTCTCCAGCTGCGTATGCCCTCTAATCTGCATGTGCACCTATTTAATTTAAGTTATCCACACACTCTCCCTTTCTTCTACGCAAGATTCAGCAATGGCTTTAGCACATTTAAAAAGGTTTTGGTGCATTTAAAAGCTATAACCTGTAACATGAAAAATGTATTATATGTACCATAGTGCCTACATGCCAAAGCCTGAATTCTGCCTTTCTTCACCCAAGTTACAGCTATATTTCTAGCCATCTAAATAACAAAACAAACAATTAGGTGGATTGGCAGTAGGACTAACCCTAGTTTAAGTGGTGGTGGGTGGTGGTGTGTGTCTCTCTACTGAATGCTTCCAGTGACTCTAATAAGTTCCACTTGAGCGTGACTCAAGTGTTCAGCCTAAAGTCCAGCTCACTCAACTATCTGCATGACTAACACCCTCTTCTGCTGACTGCTAGCGAACAGAATCACCACACTGTCCCTGGTGAGTGGGCTTTATTCTCTGCTGTTGGTTGTAGCTGATTACTAAACCGATTCAACACTGACATTTCTTATATTTATTTTGATATAATCAGATAACTGATTTCGCTGCATGAAAGTTATTACGACAAATTATTTGGAAATTAGACAAGAAAGAGATTATTAGGCTGGTTAATAATTTTTGTATGGTTATGTGCTTGTGTATGTGTCTGTGTTCTACAAAAAAATTAAGTTTACTTTTAGCTAAAGTATTACTGGACTAAAATGTTCTTTCTTTTCTTTATTTCAGAGCAGCTGAGTAATCAGATTGGGATGAATTTAGTCTGGTCCCCAGCTCTTTTTTTCGTGACCTGAAAGTCATCATCCCTTTGAAGGAACCCTTGAAGACCTGTGAAGAGGGGCGCAGCTTTTCTCAACAGTCTCAGCACCTTTTCTTATTATTGTGGAAAATAAGTCTTCTTGTCCTTTATCATTTTATTTTATTTATAAGATGAGTTTATTTTGTGTTTTTTCCTGTGAATAGTGAGTTGAGTTTTACCAAAAAAACTAATTTGGTGAATTTGAAACATTTTTCTCTAGTTTGCCAAATTCTTATTTATGTTTTTATTGTTATATTTAGAGGAGATGTTCACTGTGTTTATGTTCACTAAAGCCAACCAAGAGCTCCTAAAAACAAGATATGAAAACCCTTTCTGAAGGACATAAGAAAGACACTCTCCATCACTCCCTGCTGTCTGAATTTGGTGTGATGTACAAATTAAATGTGTCCACAAATATTCTGAAGTTGGGAAGCTCTGTCTTAAAGAAGAGATGTAATATATCGGATGGAATATATTGCAGTATATTACATTTTTGTATGCATCAGGAACGGGAAATGGAAAATTATAGTTATTGTGAATGAAGGGTAACCCCATGTTTGTGAAGGATTTTGGTGTATGATTTTTTTAGTCTGCAGGTCAAACTGTGTCTGGTGTGTTCAACAATGAATGGACGTTCCTTGTAACCAGTTAGCTTGAATGTATTATTAGCAATATTCACATTTTTGGGTGAAATATTATTTTTAAAATGGTTCCATCCTCTACACCATTCATGAGCTTCTGGCTTATGGTGGGTTTAATTTGCTTTTATATTATTTAATCAATAAAAGCCCAGGTGGGTAAAACAGTCCTTGTGTTATTTTTATTTTTCATCTTTCAAATCAGCCAATCGTCCATTGAAGGTTTTATCTTACTAAGTACTTTTTTATTCAATTATAAAATTAATTATGTATAATTAAAAGGTCATAGAAACAACTATGAAATATTGAAATAATGTTTACATATTAAGGTAACACATAATATATAACAAAGTTATTACATGCTAATGAAACGGTATTGACTAATCAATATATCTGTATATACAAACTTTTATTTACTGCTCATCATTTTTTACAGGGTGCAACGAGAGCAACTAGCTGCCATCTTTAAGCTTCTGAGGGACAACCATGAGACGTTTGGCGAGGTTACTCAGGAAGACGTAGAAGAGCAACTCAAACTGTACACATACTAGTATAACATACTAGCAGGAAACGGTTAGGTCCTCGTCCACTTCCTATATATATCTCATCCAACGCTCTGTTCATTGCGACGTATTGTCTGTATGCATACCAAGCCGTTTTTCTCCTAAAATGTCTTTGTATGTTTTTTTCGAGTTCTGCTTGCCTCTCTGGTTTTTGTCTTTTGTCTAGCCTTTTTGTACTGTTGCTTCTCTCTGCCCTCCTGGTTTTATCATAGTTCAAGCTAGTTTCCTTACACATATCATGTGCATAACTTATGAAAGTGCCTAAAGAACAGCTTTAATCTTGACTCCCCAAAGATACAAGCTACCACCTGTTGTGGGCTGCGTATAAAGTTATTACAGGAAAACTAAGACCGATTAATTGTACACTTCTACTATATGTCAGGAAACTATTTATAATCACGCTTCAAGCAACCTGTAGTAGACGCTCATTATTTATTTCGTTCTTCACTCTTTGTACTATTGTTATTGTGACAACGGCTGTTGTAAAAAGTGCTTATATAAATAAAAATGACTTGACCATGGCTAAATAATCTCGCATCTATCTATCCGCCTGTCGACTTTGCTTGTCCGTCTGTCTGACTGCTAATTTTTTGCATTGCATATTTTTTAAATTAAAATATATAATACGTGCTCACATTTAGCACGTGATGTTAAACATTGTACCAACGTGTCTGGAAATGCCAAGCTTTCTTACGTCCAACGAAAGCATCGCTGGGTAAAGAAGGGCAGTGTCAGGTTTAAAGACTGGTAATTAATATACAACATTTGTATGGTCCAGGCATGGAAATACGTAAATACACGTACATATTGCTCTTTGTGGTGATACGTGTTGCTGTAACTTTAATCTGCACTGGAATTCAACAGTTAATGTCTCTCAATAATCCTGCAACGTACCTGAGGTAAACTAACCTGACACATCCCCTTCACTTTGCTGAACGAGCATTATGGTCAAAAACATAAAACTTCTAAGACTTTGGGATGTAGTCTTGCATTTAATTTAATCTTTAATGTAATTGCTCCCCTTCGTCTTTTTCATATGAATGACTTGATACCTTGCACACACATGTGAACACACACACACAGGAGATCAAAATTAGAGAACAATGTATGAACACTTGATTTTTTCAGAAATAATGTAATCTGCATTGATCAACATTTGAAGGATTTTT
>JAOXYF010000001.1:20506278-20523050 GCA_028565775.1 Sternarchorhynchus goeldii | reverse complement strand
ATGTATATTTGTATGTATATATATATATATATATTATATTATTATATTATGTTTATATACATATATACACATATACATATATACACACACATATATATATGTATATGTGTATATATGTATATAAACATATAATAATATATATACTATACTTACTGTCTCCAGAAGCTAAAGTAGATTTATTATATAAACCCCCAAACAGTAAGATTTCTTTACAATTACTGACCATCTTTATCATTGCATTCCACAATACAACTAATACTTTTATAGTACGAAGGCAGTGCAACCTATGGCAAAAATAATATATGAAAAATAACTACACAGAAATCTGAACAAGTCTGAAAAGAAGTATAAAACCAAGTGTTGTCTCTTGGCTTAGAAGAAGACAAAAGGAAGCAGAAGATGATTACTTTTACTGAAAGTGACAACTTTGAGTTGCATATTTCATTATTCCTACATGGTTGATTCAATTTGGATATTGTAGACAGTTTAAAAAATTATTTGAGACTGATTACCCTTTATTTCAGAATCATTATTTGAATTGTGCTTTTAGAAGTTCCACATACTTTAAAGTTTTCTTCTTGAGCAGGTTAGAGGACGACAATTATGTCCTGATATGCTACTGTGTGAAGCAGTTATAAAATCTGAGGTCTCACATATACTGTTTCTCTCTCTTTGGGGTTGGACTGAAGAACAGGTCTTCACTCTGATCTCTTTTTAGGAATGGGGGAGGAGACTGGGTATGATGCCAGCCTCTCATGTGGGTGGAGAAGGGAGGGGAGGGGAGGGTTTGAAATGGAGGGAAAAATCCAAAACAAATTCTACTCTGATATTAAAATGTTGCCTTCACTTGAGAAAGAGTTCTATCAGTTCATTGAGCTCAAGTTCTGTTGTAACACAAAAACCTCACTTATATTCTTGTCTAAATCAATTTTTAGGTCCCAGTCTGCTGGTCCAAGCAGCACCGCTCCAGTCTCCCCAACCACCTGGCAGAATCCAGACTTTCGTCCAGACTGAGTTCTCAGAACCCGACACTCTAAGCAACTGCCAAACAAAGAAAAAGCTGGTTCAGATATCCTCTGACCACTGAGTTCTTAAATTTGCCTTTCTGGTCACTGCTGTAGGTTGCACTGTGGAAAGTGCGTGGAGAAAAAGCATTGTGCAACAGGTTTTCACTTGCTGCCACTGTATGGAGATGTGAGAAAAGACGGGGACTCTTGGGGGTTGCTAGAGGAATTCAACCCAGCAGGGGACCATGGGAAAGGAACAGGAGCTTCTGCAGGCGGTTAAGAACGGTGACTTGGTCTCCACACAGAAGATACTGGCGAAGTTCAAAAACAGCAGAACCAGTGAGTATTTCTTTTTTGCACCAACACCCACTGTTTTGTTGCAGACACACAGTGCTCTGTGGAATCATCAGCGTGGCTGTTTGCATTAACAGAGAAAGAGTCAGACATTAACAACTGAGAGCATTAACATTGTAACTTCATGTTTATTAACTGTTGTTGTGCTCCTGTAGCAACACAAATGTCATGGGTTCAGTTTCCTTGGAAGTTGTTCTGGATAAGAGCATCTGACAAATGCTGTAAATGTAACATTTTGATAAAGAATGAACTGGAAGAAATCAAGGTGACTGTGACTGACACATGTAACATTACGACTGTACAGTCATCCCATACATGTCTTTGACATTGGACATTTAATATATTTAATATCTTATTATGTAAGATATAATATATCTTATTATGTAATATATAATATAATATTAATATTTAATGATGAGTTTTAAATTTCCTTCTATAAATAATGTGCTCTTATTATTATTGCCCCTTTCTTTGGAACTAATTTCTAATTCAAAATATTTGAGGTATATCAAATACATATATATGCTGATTGTGAGATGTGTTTACATTAAACTTTAACCCATGTTATTTGTTCACATATAAAATAGTAAGGCATCTGAATATTCTTGAAAAGCCAAGTGTTGTTATGCCTTTACTTAGATTACCATTGTCAGTAATGTCTGAAGTAGCACATAAAACAGTTCTGCAAGTACCACAGCTGCTATTTTCTAGCTTAAAACCAGTGACTCCACTGTCTTTTGTCGCTTATTATCTTTTGCTGATGCCATCCTAGAAAAGTGACTCATCTACTTGTTGACCCGTTGAATCCTAAAGTAAGTCATTTGGTAATGAAAGTAAACACATTACATGGTATTTAGGTCATTCACTGATAATTGCTGCTTTTTCTGCTTAACCAGTAATCAAAGTCTCTTGTCAAAAATATGGTTGAAAGCAGAATACAATAACATTTTAAAATGTTTAAATTTCTTACTGATTTTCCTAAAGATGATTATTGACATTAGTAAATCTTATATGATATGCGTCTGAAGCCCCCAGTATTCTATACCTGTTCATGTTTTTCTGGATCTAACAAATCTGATCACACAAGGTAGTTATCAAACCCTTTATTACTGAGTAGTTAGAACAGGGAATCCTAAAATTGGCAGTTTATGGGATGCCTTGACCTATATGGAATGTTTACACTTTGTGTGTATATTTTCTCAAAGGTAAGTCTACTTTTGTGACTTATGGCTACTGTTTAGCTCAAATACAGGTTTCTAATTATCTCTCACTAATGAACTTCCAGAGAAACCTGAAGCCCCATTTATCATCCCACTGGTCCTCTCATTACCTCCCCTTAGCAATTAGGCTTAGGTGCTCCTCTTATCTTTCGTCCCTGTGCATGTTCTACAAGAGCAGCCTTGGTTGTGCTTTGAACCACCTTGCCAGGCAGAGAAGCTCTGACAACATCTACAGACTCTGTGCTCTGTGATCCTTTGTCTTCTCATGCTGGTACATAGAGAGCTGTACTCTATTACCACTGCACTTGACTCGAGTATGAATACTACCTGTTATGTGGTCAGTGAGACTGTGTGGTAGTTAATATGGTCCATGCCTGTTTTATCTGCATCACTTCTGGAAGAGAGTTGCTCTGGGATTTTTTTTGGTTGTACTTTATAACAATGTTATTCATCCCACACATACATAGCTAATTTCTTTGTACTTTTGACTATGTTCCATTACTAATTAATGATTAATTAATTAACATTTTCTCATGCTTAGAAAAAATGAAACACCTGGATTGACTTTTACCAAGAAAAGATGGCACCACTGTGCCAATTGGAGCGCTTCCCTGCCCCCTCCACCTTTAATGAGGCCTTTTGGCATCTTTTAGGGAATCTGTCACTGTTCTGTTTATGAAGAGAGTGTGTGTGCTGTTTGAGTTTGATGCTCCAAGTGTCTCAGTTTTCTTTTCTATCTATAGCCAAAGGCCAGTGTGATAGCCCTGCACTACCTCTGCTATTCCAGACCCAGGTGTCTGTAAACACATGGAAGATAGCATGCTGACTTCAAGGAGGTAAGGGGTCATAGGGTGATCCTTACTATAACTTGTCCATTGTTTGTTGACCTTAGACCCATGGATGGGACCTTTGGTGAGTGGAGAGCAAGCTGAGTAATTGCTCTTTAATGTGGTCCTTGTTGGCGATTGCTTATAAACTCTTTCATGCGATAGTTAATATAGGGCTACAGTTGGCCAGCTGACTAGCCTACCCAATGTGAATCTTACTGCAGAACCAGATGCTTTGTCCCAGTCCCTAAGGGGCCTGCCAGATCATGTGCCACGGCATGCTGGATTTACACCCGGTTCTTTGTTCCAGCCCCTACCCTCCCTAATTCATCACCTTATGGGTTTGCATACGGTCATTAAGCTTGTGTATTGTCGCAGGCTACAATGCAGCAAACGACCTGCTCTGTGTGTCTCCAGCACACCAGCTCCTCCCATTGCCTTTGGCATCTGCTATCTCAGGTCTACCTTCAACCACACTCCACATCCCCTTTATCCACCTTTAAATCATAAAGACCCAGATGGCGCTCAGACAGATGAAAGGGAATTGGGGTAAATTAAAAGTGTTCTAAAAGAAGCTTTAAATGTGGTCAAGTGGATATCATTTATTGTGTAACCTCTGAGATATTGCTTTGTTGCTGTTATTCACCAGTACCCAAGATCTTTGTGAGGTATCATGTTATGGTACCATAATGGATCTACTGACCTGGTGCTTATTTTATTGACATGGCATTTTTTTTTTTTTTTTAAACAATGTTGCTAAATAAGACCCAAGTGTGTGTTCTGTGGGAATTTAATTTAAAGGAGTTCGCTTTGGTGCAGTGTGGCTTTGATCAGTGGTAAGCTTATGTAACTACAACTTTTTAAAAATTATTTATTACAGGTTCTAGGCATGGGATCCTGTAAATCCTGTTGTTTTTCAGTATGAGTTATCTTTGTTAAAGTAGGATTATAAGACATTCAAGTGACTGAACTATGATAAGTTTGAATTGTTTTATGGTGGTAGAGAAGGTGTATGTAATACTTATTTTGACAGTTTATCTGAATCTAACTAGTTGAACTACTTTACATTATAGAAAATAAAGTTTCTTTCTGCTCAGCATCCACTTCAAAGCCATCAGAGTTCACACATGCAGTGAAGTAGGTTCATTTAACCAGAAGAATCTGAATTAGTTTGTTGGACATTTAAAATATTTCACAGCTTGTTGCCTATGTGGACCAGTAATGCTTTGGGAATTGGACTCCCACTTCTAGTACATACACACATGCACTCGTGCACAAACAACATGGCTGAGAAATGAGTGATCCTTTTTTCTAACATGTAACATCTGTCTTTTTCCATTAAAGCACGTCACTGAGTGTTATAAATGAACTCTGCTAGCCTGTCATCCCATCAGAGTCCCATTTGTTAGTCCTTTGTAAAGCTGTCTCCTTGGAAGGCACCATTAAAAATCTTGGTGATTGGTAGGGTTTATTGGGCCTGTGATGCAGCTGTAACAGCTCCTACAGACTATAGCATAGGCCACCTTTCACATCACCCGTATTACCATTATGAATTAATCATGAGCGCTGTGTTAAAATATGACTCCAATGAAAATATGCCCGCTATTGAAATGTCCAGAGCTGGAGCCATCAACCCTCTCGTTTTTCTCACTCTACTTTCACTGATAACTCTACCCTCAAACAAGTTAAGGTCCTGTCTATAAACAACAGTCAGCATCTGAGGTTGCAGGATTATCATCCAGTGACTAACACAGCACAGGAATTTAATCAAGTTGTTTACAGAAACAACTTTATCCTTGCTTTGCTTTCCACAGAGCTCACAGCACCCCTCTTTGCATTGGAAAGGAGACTTTAATTACTGTAAGCAGGTTTATTTTAATCACTGTGAAGCTTGGGCTCATTTTATGCCTGTTTACAGATCATACTCTTTGTCATATCTCATATACTTGTTTGTGGTTTCTTTCACTGTGATGTTCATGCACTAAATTTGAGTTGTAAAACATTTAATTCTTAGGAGGAAAAGCTATTCTACATTCATTATTTTGTGTTTTAACTGCGCAAAACATTTATAGGGAGCCATTTCATCTTTCTCCTTGACTGGAAGCAATATGAGAGGTTAATAAAATTTAATTTTCTGTAGAAGAGGGTAGGTATATTGAAGGGAAAGTGTTAAAAGTTTTTCTGTGTACATTCTGTCTCTGTAGAGCATCTGTCAGTATTTACATAGCAACTCTGCTGTTACTGTGCTAAATATTTAATTGACTTGCTAAATGGTCATGTGACTTAGGTTGTCTTGCCAAACAGAATCTCTGAAAAAGGTCTCTTCAGAAAATAGTTCCTTGGTTCATGGGTAATTTTTTTATAACCAAGGATTTACCAAAATTATGGATTTGGCTGATAAAGAATACCCATTTATTAGAATTTTAAATGTTATTTGAGAGGAAGCATGTTCTTGCTCAGCTTTTTTCCCTTGTCAGAATGATTTACATTTGACCCTTTTGAAGGATCAACCAGGACACTTTGGTGAAGCTATTCAGATATATTGAAGGAACCTACCCTAAAAATCACCTTGGTAAAGATGGCCTTGTTTTGCTCACAGTGGTTTGAGAGCAGAATGGCTGAACTCTGTTTGAACGTAGTCATCTCTTCCAGATATCTTTTATGTTAGAGTCTCTCTTCAAATTAACCTCTGGTGACAGTTTTTGTGCAGCTTGTGTCCTTATTAAGACAAAAGAAATGATGGAGTTCTTATCTGAATAAAAGCATGAGAGTTGAGCTGTACAGTTGTGTGTGAATTGGCTGCAGGCCTAAATCACACGTTCTGTCTCCTGTTTTGATCTCTCCGTGCTTGTTTTCATTTGTGGATGGCTTATCTGCCACCTTCCTGCTCCCATTTCACCACACAAGAAGAGTCCGTTCAGCCTATGGTTTACAATAGAAAGATAAGATTTCAGAGCCATGGTCTTTTTGAAATTGCCCTTTGAATAAGTATTGAATAAGTTCATTGCTTGTGAATCAGATGACTAAAGCTCTGTTTTCATGATGTAGTTTCGTGGCATGCCTGGAGATTACCATGTTTTTTTATAGCTAGTTGTCTTTAAGGCTTAGCCTACGTCTCAGTTAGCATACAGCTCGTCTGTTCAGGCTTCGGTTTTTGGCCTCGGCCAGCGGTGGAAAGTTACTATTTAAAACTATACAGTGTTCTCCAAGACCTCTGAGCAGCACCCCAGTTCCTCTTGCTGCCCACCAATTAATTACCAAGTCCCGTGGCTTTGAGGCCAGGAACTGTTCTGGCCACTGTCTGTGGTGAGGGAATGCCAGAGCAGGGCCGAATGGCACATGGAGAGGAAAAATAGGTCGACAGAGCCTCAGAATGCTGCACAGTGTGAGTTATGAGACACAGCTGCATGGGGCTTAATAATGTTTCACAGCTATTTTCCTTCTTGCTCTGAGCGTGCCAGCCATTGTGCTAGGTGCGACATAACACTGTGTACTTGAACGAAGGCAAAAAGAATAGGAGGGATGATGTCACCACATGAGAATGTGTTCCTCTTGGGGTTAACTCTATGGTGTTTGAATGTGTTCCTCTTGGGGTTAACTCTATGGTATTTGAATGTATTCCACAGGTATTATGTTTATCTGTGTTTGCGCCGATTAGGGCATGAACAGTGAGGAGACAGGCGCTAAACTTCAAAAAATAAACAAGTAAAAAGGAATGGGGGGGTGGGGGGTATAAGAAGCTCTGAACAGGAGCACTGTGCTTTTCACATGGAGATGATGTGATGAGAACTGGTGAGAGAAGGAAGAAGATGAGGTGAAAAGGCAGGAGGGAAAGAGAAACAGAAGTAGCCTCTCTCCACAGGCTGTTAATCTTTCACCTTTTCTCCTTTAAGGTGAGCAATTTGATGTGCTTTACACACGTGATCCTTGGGTGGACATGGTCAGTCACATGAGTGGAGGCCAAACTTCTAGATGGGAGGAAAAAGTGTGTGTGTGTGTGTGTGTGTGTGCGCGCTTGCGCATGCACACGTGTCTGTGCCCTTTTAGTAAGATTGATTAAATTTATTTGACTATTTCTGGGTATTTACTAGTAGCAAGGAAAAGGATAAAGATGTGCAAAGTTTTTGGTTCAAGAGTAGTGTTAGATTCCTGAAGGCCTGAAGACATCAGTCACTGTGTGACCACACCATCAAATGCTCCGTGTTTCTCCTTATCCATGATCAGGGCTGAACTTACCAGAATTCCTGTTATTAAGCTTCATGGCATGTGCGGTTCAGGAGATGCGAACCCACTGGCATTCACCTGCATGATAAGATGTTCATTAGACCACATCTCACTCCAGCCTTTTTAGTGTCTGACTCAGTATGGTTTGCCACCACTCTCTCCCATCATTTACTGTCAGCCAGATTGTAGTGACACACTGAGATGAAGGACACCATTTAGCATTCTGTGGGCTCAGTGTGAATTAGCCTCTGTCAGCAGCCCCCAGCTGGTTCAATACTGTGCTGTCATCTCCTTTCTCCTCATGACAAATAGCCGCTAAAACCATTATCCTCTCATTGCCCCATTGAAGCTTTTCATGGGTGTAGTTTTTAGATATTTATGCATTTAGGTTTTGAAATAAATTATGGCTCACTGACGTCACACATCAGTAGCAGCAGAACTGAGCTAGCATAGATGTCCAAGGCAGTGTTAGGCTATTGAGAGCCTGGTGTGAACACTGTGTGAAGTGTCTTCATGTGCAGTGTTAAACGTACCATGTAAGCTGCATGCACTTGCCTCAAAGATGCATACATGGTTCCAGGTGAACTTGTGTATGATAGGGCCATGTAGATTATTTTTATGCTTTGTGCTAAAGGTTAAAGTGGAAGGTGCTCTTAGCTATTTTTCTGCATTCTCCTGTGTGGAGAAAAATTGTCTGCAGAAAGCAAGGGTAGGTATAGTACACAGCTGCTGTAGTGCTGCAGCTGCATGCTTGTTTGTGTAAACAAACTGAGCCAGTTTGAATAAAACAAACATGCACTTTGAAAATGTGCTTTTTCTGGACACTGATGCAAGTACACCATGTTTATGGATTAGTGTAGCTGTTGTTGTTCTTATAGGTGATAAACTATCAAATCATGGGTGTTGGTGCTTTAAATCTAGATTGCATGTGGCTTAACCATTAGTAAGTGCATTATGGTATTTTGTCCTCAGTCTGGCATTCTGATGCTGATGCACTGATGCTGTTAAATTATTCAGGATTTCCCTATAGGTGTTTCTGTGGCCTTTATGTGATTATGCATCTGCATTCTGCTTTTAAGAGAGTCCTGGGCAGAAATGAGGGCTTAACAAAATCAAGATTAGGGGACAGGTCTCCAGATCAGGTGTTCATCCAAATGCTATATTCTATACAAGCCTGGCATGCCAATACCATTCTGTCACCATTCTGTCATATCAGTTATCATATATCGGTATATATATCAGTTCTGTTTAATTTTCATGAAAAGTTATCTCCAGTGTTGATTTTCTATCTCAAAGATGCTTTTATGAGCGTGCGGTTCATATGGTTTGTATTGGACTGCTGAGTTTGTTGTGCCTAAAATCAGTCAGCTTTATTTTTATCTCCCTTTCCAGTGTGTGGATGCCACCAACGTTTTTGTCCATATTAACTGGCTTTATTGGAAAGCACTAAGGTTGGGACAGATGTTTCCTTTTTTGTCCCTTTTGAGACATAATAGGACGTGGTCAAAGGAAATTACCCTTTGTTCTATTTCAGATTTTCTTTGGTCATATCCACTAAGTGTTTCTTTGGTCAGCAAAGTAGCATGCAGTACTGTGTTCAATAAATCTATGGAGATATCACTGTGTTCAATAAATCTATGGAGATATCACTGTGTTCAATAAATCTATGGAGATATCACTGTGTTTAATAAATCTATGGAGATATCACTGTGTTCAATAAATCTATGGAGATATCACTGTGTTCAATAAAACTTTGGTCCTCCTTTTTGCAGCATTTTTATTTGAACATTGTTGATTACTGGAATTATGTGCTAGCCTTTGTGTAGAATGTTTTTGATATATATTTTGGACCAAATTCATGAGTTCAGTAGTTGTGCCTTTCTTTATGGTTTTGTAGGCCTACACTATGTGGTTTACTCACTGATGGACAAAAATGTATTTGTGGAAAATACCAGAATGTGTTTAACCAGTTCACAAGGAGAACCCTTTATTTCTTAGTGGCTTTATAGGCTAAACACAACAGACTCATGGTGTGCTTTGTAACTTCCTCAATAACTTACTCATGCTTTACTTATCAATTTATGGTTGTGGTTCTGGTCTCTTGCACATGTGTAATTTAAGCTTTTCTCCATGTTTTTTAATCCTTTTTTTCCTTCACCTCCGAGTCATATTTCATTTCACACAGTGTCCAAAATCTCTCTTAATCTGTTCAGCATCTTATGTTATAGTTTGCAACCAAATATAAGAGCAAAAGGAAACTGGGACTCTTAAAACTAAAGCTGTTTAGCCTTCCCTTTTCACTGTGTATATGGCCAGGCATCAGGTCCTCTGGGCCTCTCGCCTGCCCTACAGCTGCCGGCCTCTGTCAGCTGGCATGGAGATGAAAGCCACAGGACTTCTGGCTCTCTGATGGAGGCACTCCAGACACAGGCAGATACAGGCATATACCCCAAGGCCTGTGAATCTCACCTCCACACACCCTCACACTTACGTTGTTGATTAATTGAGATGTGACAAGGCTCTCCCCACCCTCCTCCGGCTCACAGATACTTTTTCTATGACTTTAAAGTGGAACTTGGATCTGTGTCTTAAAGATGTTAGAAAGGGATGCTAAAAAGAGAAAAAGGAATGTATATGATTTGGATATGCATAGATTTCCAGAGTCCACAGACATATGTTTTGGCAAATGCAGGCAGCCAGACCAACTCAATTAAAAGCTGGTGTTTTTGTGTGTGTGTGTTTTGTTGTTTTTGAAATTTTATTTTATATTGATTAAAAGGTCAAAGCAGTGAAGAAGGACATTTTTTCCTTTAACAGTTTGGAACATTATTCTTGGACTCTCTCTGGCTCAATGAATAAATATTTTTTTATTATTATTATTATTAAACTGTAACTGTAAAATCAGTTGTGCTGTTAAAGAGCTTCTTATAGTATCTTCAACTTGAGAAAATGGATTGATCTCAGGTTAATTTAAAATTTACTGTATTGCAGTAATGCTATATTCTATGCTAATGCAAATTAGGTTATTTGATATTTCATTCCTAACTTTGCTTTTTAGGATTTTAAGTTTTAAATGAAAACTGGTTACCCGAGTAATTTCACTAGTTCTTTATTCACCTTCCAACCTCAACATTGACATTTGTTATCTTTACATCACATATGAAATATTACATATTAGGAACAAGATTTTGAATGAAACAGCACTTCAAGGCCCACCTCCCACATACTCTTTTAAAGTTGTAGGGCTGGGCTGGTCTTTGTGTGGTCTCTGACAACAAAATGATGTTTGTTCTCCATTTGTAAGAATGACCTGTTGCATTGCTTTTGAGTGGTTACACCTTTGAAATGTCTTTTACTTCTTTCCTCTCTTTGTTTGGTGTAGTGTGTTAAAATTGCTTTGACTAGGGCTGTTCTGCTCTCAGTTGTGCCCTGAGTTGGGTACTGAGCTAATCCTCAGCTCTGCTTCCACCTGGATCTGTCCTTCATGTGCCCCCATCAGACAATGGCAAATGAGACCAGTGCCACCAGCTCTCTTTGTGGTGACGCTTCATACACCCCCGGCACACGTTCATACATGTTCCTGTACTGTGGATGAACTGAGCTTTAATCCGTCAAGATTTCTTTAGTGTCTTCTGGGGCAGAAGGGTGTTTTCTCCTTTTTATATTCCATAGAATGGATAGCCCTGCCATGTGAGACAGGGTTTTTAAGTCCTTTTTGACCCTTAATAGGATTTGGCTCTTTGATCCACTGTAGTTTCACTGCGGACAGCAGTCACCTGTTCAACACACTTCGTCCGCCTTCTGGCCAATTCTGCAATTCTCATTTCTCAAATTTTATAAAAAGTTGGCAGATGCACTGCCAGAGGCTTCTGTTGATTGTGTGTTGTTTGTATGTGTCTGCACCCTGGCAGCCTGCATGTGTGACCACACTCTCATCCAGGCCCTTCTATGCTGCTCATTTATTTACATGCTGTAGAGCTTAACCCAGAGCTGGCACGAGTGCCTCGTACCTCCTCAATCCGGCTGGCCTCACTCAGGCTTGGAATAGAAATGCGATTCAAATCTGCCTTTAGTAGCCCCCCACCCTCAAAGTACAGGGAAATCTGTCTGACGCTGAGATTTGCTGATTCTTTGCATACCGTCCTTGTGTTAACATTCATAGCTGCATTTGCGTGCAGTGTTTTGCAGCCAGGGACAATGAGTCTGGGAGATTCCTCGGATAACACAGGCCAGGCTGCAGTGACGTTCCGGTTATCAGTCTTCCTTTGAAGGTTGTCATGAGGAAAGCCTTAGACCATGACGGAACAGAAGACTCATCATATTGTACACATTTCAGCATGGAGAGGCTGACGTGTGAAAGGCCAGTGTTCATTGGCATGCTTCTACTTAACTGTGACGGGCCGCTCAAGAGATTCTATCTTCTTCTACAGGGTTGTCTATAGTGGCTTACTAACCAACCTTGAGCGTAAAACGTATTATAGTGCAGTCTTAAAATGTGTTTGTTTTGGTTTTGTTTTTTGGGGAGGTGTTTTTTATGAGAAAGGGAAGGGAATCACTTCTACACTGATTTTTACAAACTACATATTTTGATACTTCGGTTCTTTTCACCTGTGGGGCCTTGAGCTCACTGTGTTCTGAGTAGTGCTGAAATGGAAGGAGCATACCTGAGTAGGGATCATATGTGAAGGGGGAAAGGTCGAGCGAGAGATTTGGCACCTAAAGCCTGCACTTTAACCAGCACCGTAAGGCTACAGTTCCATGAGAACCAAAACAAAGCCAGTTACTTCAAAGGAAGCCGCAACTCAAGGCACCTGGTTAAACCACACCACACCTGACTGTCCCTAGCTACCCTCCTGAATAAGCACTATTTACACAGTCTAATACCGAACGTAGAGTTGCCTAGACGATCACTTTGAGTCCTGAATGTATTGAGCTCTTAAAAAGAGCTTTTAAAATAAAATAAAAAGAGTTTTTACTTTTTATTTGATCTTTTTTTATTGTTAATTTATTTCCTAGGTCCTGGGAATCTAAAATGTGATTGATCACATCTGAAAGATCTGAGAATTATGCCTTTTAATATATTTTATAGTCTGTTTTAATGAAATGTTCAGTGTTGGTGACTGAAATCCATGATTCTATTTATATTAGTTTAATCACAACCACCCCAAATATACCAAAATTAAAAGTAGCTACAGAAAGAACCAGAAGATGGAGCATGTATGTAATGGGACAGGGAGGGGGAGTTGGTAGCGGTGTTTGTTGAGTGAGTTCCGCAGGATATCGCTTATCCAGCATGGAGGCCCACTAGAGTTCCACTGGAGGAGGGACACAATAGCAGAACCTCCTGCTCTTTGGAACAATGGTCTTGGGAAAGGAAGTGTAAAAGGGAGGCCCAGCTCGAGTCTTGGCTTTGTCACTGGAAGCTTCAGCACTCTTGATGGCGCCGTGTCAACAAACCCCCACCTCTCCTCTCAACCATGTCACAGCCAGGTTAGGCTAAGAGACCTCGGGGCTCACTCTCACCCTCACACCCCTAGGTTCCGCCTCTAACAGGCCTTCCGTTTGTCATTTCTGCTGCATCGACACCCCCTCCCCCACCGCTACTTCATCCTCCCTCTTACCACCGGGAGGTGACAGAACTAACCGGAAAAGTGACCCACTAAGAGAGGTGCATTCCTTCCTGGAGGAAAACACCATGTAAACAAAGAGGACCATCAAAGCAACAGGAGGTGAACTGAGATGAGCTTGTTGCTGCCAGACGGAGCATGAGTGAATGCCATCTCCATGCCTCTGTCAGCAGGGTCTGTCTGGCTGATGGGATCCAGGACATACTGGGAAAGACAGAAAGCTTGCCCTGAATGTTAGCATGGGCACCACAAACGAGTGGCAGTAGTCTTGCATTTCTGGTGTGGTTTTTAAATTAATTAATTCAACTAAAAATGTTTAAATTTTTTTGCCAAGCACCGATTATGTTGATTTCAAATGATAGTGTTTGTTTGACTTGGTTTGTTTTGTTTTTTTGCTAAGTACTGTTATCAAAATGCATTTACCAGTTAGAGCTTGCTTCCATGTGAATGACTAGATAGCCAGTTGGTGAACATGTTGCAAATGCAAGAGATGAAATGCATACAATAAACTTGGGGATGAAAGTTAACCAGATCTTAACCTAGTCACACTCCAGTGGTTTAAACTTATGCACGATTCTTTATGCCTGGTTCTTGGTGACAATTACTTCTTATAGTAGATGTGTAATATTTTGTATGTTTTGAGTTCTAGCTTCAGTGAGCCTTATTAATGGCTTAGGTTATTACTGTAATTCTCTTTAATGCAAATGCCAGAAAAGACCTTTTTGGGGTTTTTTTTTCTTTGAGTTTTCTTAATTGTTTGCAGATATGTCGAATAGAGATAGTGGTCTCCTTTCCTGCAACTATTGTGGTGATTTTATGTTAGCAGCAGGTGTGCTGGCAGTGTATGTATATTACGTTTATCACACTCCTGACAGTCACATTTGTTACAAGTGAGATTACAACTATTGTGGCTATTTAATTTTTTCTTGACTTTGTGTATGTGCTGCCTGTGCTACAGTTATGTGAATGTTAGATACTTAGATCCTATACAATGTTTGCTTTGTGTTAAAACACCAGGCTGCTATGTAAATACAGCAGGGCATCATGACTGCCCTGACCGGACATTTTCTTTCCACTCTGCGCCAGCCCTTCCCTGCCATAAGATAATGTATGCAATGTCCATAGCACAAAGCTGTCGCCAGCCTCATTTGTTCTGTAGATAAGAAGTACAGGGTCCCGTCGTCCTTTTTCCTTAACCAAACACGGCGTCTCCTAGGGCGGGACTGCGGAGCGACCGGCGTGGAGCTGTGAACCTCGCGGAATTTACCACCTCAGATCAGGGCCTGGGCTTTTCCGCTGGCTCTCTTGAAACTGAGTTGCAGCCTTCTCTCCAGCCTTGAAACGCCACTGTCGCAGATGCAGATCACCCCGACCCTTCCAGCCCACAGTTGCTTCCTTCCTTGTAATCAAAAAACGGGGCCTGCTAAGGTTCTAGCCATCAAAGAGGAAGGTGGCCGACCATTAAGCTATTGTTGAGCTAAGCCATGACTGGCGAGATCCGCTTACTGTGCTGAGCGCATGGAAAATAACAATTTGCCATCCAATGAAAACAAAACAGCGGATCTGGCCTTGCTGCACTTGCTGACAGTAGGCAGGACATGCTGGACTGATGCCATGAGGGACCTCTGGATTCAGTAATCAGCTGATAGTGTGGTATAGCAACAATGGCTGTGAAGCAGACACTTTGTGTATATACAGTATAGATCGGCCATGCCCTTAGGGGTTTTCCCTGTCAAGTTGCAGACTTGTATATATACCTGAATGGGAAAAAGAAGACACTCGAGATGCTGTTGGTATGTCTGGGACTGATGGAGCGTTTGGCTTTAACAAGACCTAATTGAGAGGTGTATGATATTTTAATATGTCAGTTTCCACTGCTCGTTACGAATGGAGCATGTTCTCTTTCTGTGGAACCCAACCACAGCCAGAGCCAGAGGAAAATAATGACCTGCACTTTTTGTGTTTACTGCTTGGATCTGAGACATAGTCAGCTGCTGTCAGAAACTGTCATTTTCAAGGCGGTGCCTGTCTTTTTTTCATGGATAAACATATAATTGTATAGTTTTGATACAGGCGGCGGCTTTTCTTATTTTAGTCAGCATTTTTTTTTTTCTACAACAGATTCCGTTTCAGTGTTGTAGATGCAGGTTGGGACTTGAGCTCCTATGCCATCCAAGGGTAAACTTCCCAAATTCACAGGCAGGACTAAAATCTCCCAACTGAATTGCATTATTATGGCAGAAAAGCCACACTTATTTTCTACACTTGTTGTTAAACAGATATTAACTATCAAGTGTATGAAGTGTTGTTAAACAGATATTAAATATCATATCAGGTGTGTGAAGCGTTCGTTAAACAGAAAGGCCTCCCCAGTGTTTTAATCAACCAGGCAGACCTAAAAAATATTTGGGAATAATGCTATTTTAAAAAACTACACAGTTAATGGAATGTTTGGCAAATGTTTTTCTGTAAATTCTTTTGCTTGCTTGATGAAATTGTTGATTAATGTTCACTGACTTCACTATAACTTATTACAAGTAGAAATGCCCTGTTCAAAGGCACTTTCATGTGCTTTTTGTCAGTGTGCGAAAAGCATCTCATTAATTATAGTCAGTAACTAGGTCGCACAATGATCCTGTCAAAGAACTGGTCCTGTGTACCCAAGCTGGTTTTAGAGTGGTACTTCAAAGAGTGTTTTGCTTTGTTTTGGACACTTAAAAGTCCCTCTCTACTGTGACAGGTCCATAAAGAGCACAGGGCACTGGGCCGTCCCTGTGGCTCCACATCGTGGGCGTATCCAGTGTCTGCAGTCTCAGTCTCACTCTACACCAACACCCCTGTGGCTTGGCCTGTGACCTTGCCAAAGTCAGATAACAAACGCTGGTTCAGGGAGGTCATCACTGCTTGACTCACCTTAAGGGATGCTGTAGGGGCTAGAAGAGCAGGAACTGCAGAGTACCTCAGACTCACTGCACACATATATACACGGGAGATCAAAATTAGAGAACAATGTATGAACACTTGATTTTTTCAGAACTAATGTAATCCACATTGATCCACATTGAACATTTGAAGGATTTTTTGTAAGGGGTACACCATGCCACTAGAACAATGTTTTACAAAATAACCATGTCAACATGATAAGTATATCAACATGAAACCTTCATTTTGCAAAAAACGTGATGATCATAATTAGAGAACAGCAATGACTGTAGCACAGAGAAAGATTTCAACTAAATGTTGTGAAGGTTACAGCAGTCAGTCAGTAATCAGTAGGAAGTGTACAGGCTTTTGCTTTGAATGACTTCAGCACATTTGCGGCCACAGAACATAACTAGTCTCTCACACCGCTCTGGTGTGATTTTGGTCCACTCTTCTTCCAGTCTATTCCACAGTTCTGTGACTGTTGTGAATTTCTTGGCCATAACTTTGTCATCAAGGATTTTCCAGAGGTTTTCTATTGGGTTTAGATCAGGACTCTGGGCTGGCCATTTCATTGTTTCAATGTTTTCA
>JAOXYF010000001.1:20478175-20496504 GCA_028565775.1 Sternarchorhynchus goeldii | reverse complement strand
TTGGACTCAGACATTTGTAAAGCTGCTTTGAGACAACGTCTGTTGTTAAAAGCGCTATAAAAATAAATAAACTTGAACTATAGGTTCCTATTATTATGGAAATGGAAATTAGAAAACTTGAGTATAAATAATAAGACGATAATATTAATATCAGATGAATAAGAAATGTATGAATTTCTTTGTTTCTGTCTATCTTTCTATATATAGTCTGAGATGCTCCTGCAGCACCAGTCCAACCCCTGCTTAGTGAATAAGGCTAAGAAAACTCCTCTGGACTTGGCCTGTGAGTTTGGCAGGCTGAAGGTGAGATTGCCTCCGTTAAACACTCACACTACAAACGGCTGCCTATTTTCTGTATGGAGGAAAAATCCTTACGTATTTGTTGTAAATGTGTAAGCCTACGTGGCTTAACAAAGACAAAAATGTTATTATCAGAGATACACATGTAGTGTGAGAACCCAGGATCTGTGATATAGTTTAGCGCTTCACTGCAGCTTGATGGATCTCCATCACAGACTCCCATCATTAAACAGTTAATCTGCTGGTTATTTACCATCACAGACTCCCATCAATAAACAGTTAATCTGCTTGTTATTTACCATCACAGATTCCCATCAATAAACAGTTAATCTCCTTATTATTTACCATCACAGACTCCCATCAATAAACAGTTAATCTGTTGGTTATTTACCATAACCTGTTACTGACGTAGTCAAAACTCAGCCCCAACTCTAAACTGCTTTTGTTTAAACTAAAAAGTATTGAAGGGTTTGAATCATCTATAATGAAACGTTCTTTTGTTTCATTATGGAAGAAGCAAAGGTTTCTTTATGAATATCATCGCTGGTTTGCTTGTGGTTGCAGCTGAGCAAACATATCTGTTCTGGATGAGGACTGGACCAGTGATTCTAGCTGTAACTTGTCTAGCTGTAACTTTTAACGTGTCTATTTTTTTGTGTTTTTTTTTTGGTTTGGTGTTTATTTTTCTTCGTTCTGTGTCTTTCTCTGCAGCTCTGTGAAGTTTATGTTTTTGGTTTGGTGTTTTTTTTCTTCGTTCTGTGTCTTTCTCTGCAGCTCTGTGAGGTTTATGTTTGGGGATGCTGTCAATCTGCTGGCATCTCTTGCACACACCGGCCTTGATGCAGCAGGCCAGAATGTACTGATGCAGATATATTTAGAAGGCAGAGAACTACACTGTCTTACATCCAGTCTCAGTTTGTGTGTGTTTATGTGCATGTGAGAATCAGCTGCTCTACTGAATGGTCGGGTGTGGCAGTGGCAACTGCCTGAGGTCTGTATGTCTGCTTTCTCCGTCTGAGCTGTGTCTCAGCCTTTCTCTCATTCAGCTACTTTGCACTCTATTGCTCACACACACACACACACACACACACACACTCTCAGAGGATGTTGATGTAATGGTGTATGTGGCCCAGATGTTTTTGGGTGTTAATGCTCCCAGGGTCATTTCTGCAGTTGGATCCCCCTCACCTGCAGGACCTCAGAGGAGTCTTGGTCCATTCGCACATGGTTTTCAAGGCCGTAATTGTGTGCTGCGTGTCAAGGCCGTCACTGATCCATTCTTCTGTCAGAGCCCCACTCTTTGCGTTGGATTTCCTTGATGTTCATACTCCATCTTTCACCCTTTCTCTCTCTCATTCTTCCTTCCTCACTTCTCCATCCTGTTCCCCCTTCTCCAGGTCGCCCAGCTGTTGTTGAGCAGTAACATGATTACCACTCTGTTGGAGGGAGACCGAAAGGACACAGGAGACTCCGTGTTCAACACACCCCTCCACCTCGCCGCTCGCAACGGACATAAGGACATCATTCGGTCAGCTTACCCTTTGTTGTCTTTTTTTTTAGTTACAGGGAAAGAAATGTAAGGAATAGGTCTGTCTGTGTCTCCCTGTACACTAAGCATTAAACCAGAATGGTTTGGTGAGTAAGACAAGGCCATACGGTGCGGAGTTTGTGAATACCCAACCTGGTGAGTTTGTGAATACCCAACCTGGTGAGTTTGTGAATACCCAACCTGGTGAGTTTGTGAATACCCAGCCTGGTGAGTTTGTGAATACCCAGCCTGGTGAGTTTGTGAATACCCAGCCTGGTGAGTTTGTGAACACCCAGCCTGGTAAGTTTACATGCCAGTTTAAAATCAATCACCAGTCAGGCAAAGTGCGCTCAGATCAAACGAGTACTTCCAGGTTGGATGAAAGGGCTCCGTTTGTGGTACGAGGATAGTTTAAATAAAGGGTTAGATGAGGAGTCTTTGACTGCTCAAATCAGCAAGTGAAGAAGCTAATTGCGTGCTGCAGACCACTTACTGTTCTCTCTCGGGTAGATTCCCCAGTAAAACCCAGGTGTGTTCTCTCTACCTTTTGTGAACTGCATTTCAAGCAACACAGTGCAGAACATTGACAGCTACCTGTTTGTAACTTATTTAATTCCTTTATCTTGCTTAAGAGTCCTTTACAAACAGCACAGCGTACATAAAGCAGTTGCAAAAACCAAACAAAGTCCTGTGAGCAGCCATCAGGAGTAGTGTATGAATGTCAGAATGGGGGTGTCGTCGTGTTAGGAAACCATGCAGTGTGTGGACGTGGTATGCTACATCCATGCCCCATAGCAGGCCTGCCCACTGCAGTGCTGGAGAGCTCTCCTTAAACCCACTCTGTAGTAACCTTATGATGGGGTATGTGAAATGTAGTTGGAGTTACCTGCGCAGTGCTGCACAGATTGTGAGAAACGGTGGTGAAGATTTGTAGACCAGGCTAGTAGATGAGACTGCAGGTGTGAACTACAAGTGTTAAACACCCTTTCCTGTAGTGTCTTTGAAGCAATTGAAGTGCTTGATGTGGAGGGATATGGGTGAAGAGGTTTGAGAAGTAAATTTGATTTTGTTTGGAAGAACTGGCTCACAGCTTCACAGTCAGGGCCACTTATATGATCTAGAGGAAAAGTAGGACATAGTGAGTGTTCAGTACAAAGTAGCCAAGACAGACAGGACAAAGTATATACAGCATTCATTTAGATATTAGCTGCTGGGAATGAGAGACATGATGTTCTCAGATTTTCTGCCAATGTTAGGCATGTAACAATGATATATATGAAGTTCATTCATTCATTAATTTACTCTCGCTTTCATTATCTTACTCAGGTTGTTACTAAAAGCAGGAATTGACATCAACAGAGCCACCAAAGCAGGCACTGCTCTGCACGAGGCCTCCCTCTATGGGAAGACTGAGGTAGTGCGGCTGCTGCTGGATGTAAGTGTTTGAGTAGCTGGAATGATCCATAACCTCTGAAAGCAAGAGCCTTTATTGGGTGCCAGATCATCTCAATTTCCCAGTATCCAGACTTCTGGCTTTTTCACATGCAGTAAATTCCATCATGTTCTCTGGTGCCTGTGGCTTCCTTGTTCTAAGTGAATCCTGGTACTTGTGAAAGATGTGGATCACATCACAATCCATTCTGGCAATTAATGTAACTGTAAAAGACTCAGAAGCTGAAAGAACACCAGAAGACTGGTAGACAGTAAATACTGTTACCGCCTCTAGGACTCTCTCATCCTGTATTGGCTTCTAATCTTTAGCTTGCAAAGGAATGCTTGTCCTGTCAATTTGATATCATCTGTGGCACACAGCTGAAAAGGTCTGACTGGTTTTCTTCACAGGCTGGCATTGATGTGAACATCCGTAACACGTATAACCAGACAGCCCTGGACATCGTCAATCAGTTCACCACCTCCCATGCCAGCAAGGACATCAAGCAGCTCTTAAGAGGTGAGGCTGTGTTTGTGGTCTTAAGAGGTGAGGCTGTGTTTGTGGTCTTCTGTTACACACAAATGTTATTTGGGAAGTATTTTGGTCTGTTTCATTCTTCCCTTCATACCCTGTTTGTCTTTTCACGCCTGAAGTGCATAATGATGGATATGTCATTGTGTACAGTGATGGTTGTGATGGATACATGATTGTGAACAGTGGTGGTTGTGATGGATACGTGATTAGGTACAATAGTGGATGACTGGCTTTTTCAATGACTGATGTCAATATTTAGAGAGCAGGGTGGCTGATGGATGATAGATTATGCATATATCATGTTTGGGGTTTTTTTTTGTTTGTTTGTTTGTTTTTTTTTACATTGATAAAATACAGTAATTTCATAACAAATGAGATACAAAATTACTGAACTTAAATGTGTACTCTACTCGTTTAAAAAAAAAGTAAATAAAAAGGGACAAACTGAATAAATAAAATTGGCAGATGGCAATTACATGAAAACGGTATTTAATTGGGCAAATGATTAATCAGTTGACAACTAATGTTCAGGTATGCTGGTGTGTGCTAGTGGTGTGAATAAGAGAACAGCAAGAAGATCTGTAGATGTAGAAGTATTTATGAGACAGGAAACGTATACTGTAAATGTGTGTATGTTTGTACTGGCACATGTTAAGCTCTGTGAGGCGCTGGAGTGGGGCAGACATGGACACGTGACTTAAAAAGTTGCTGCAGCTTTTACGTGCCCATATGCTTTCCTTAAAAACTCAAAATCTGAGAGGCAGTGCACAGGCGCATGTGTATATGTCCATAGAAAACAGAGATCTTAGTTCTGGCTTTGGAGTGTATGTCAGCTCACATGTCTGTGTGCTTGTGTTCACTTGTGTACACACGTTTGTACGTGCGTGTGAACAGCTGTCTGTGGCACATCCTCTTTAATATGCCCTGGAGCCTTTTGAGTCAGTGAGCAGAGCACACTGAGTCATACCAAGCCCTCATGGACCAGAGTGCTTCAGACCTTCAGGCCTTCAGAAGCCTCCATCTGCCCAAGTGTGTGGGGCTGGGCACTTACTGATTCATCCTTTCTGAAACTAGATGGGACAAAATCTCTCTTTGTGGAATGCTGCATTTCCCCTAGAAATGAATCAGTCAAATATCACAGAATACTGCTTCTGCCAAATATTACACAGTAACAGTGGGTGCAGTTAAGGCCCAGAGTCATGCTGAGTGAATAGCTCCTCTGTGTTCCTTTAGCCTTGTGACGTAGATATGACTTTTAACTGAAGTATCTACATGCGTATGTGTGCACACGTGTTTGTGTGTGTGTGTATGTTCTCAGATGCCACGGGAATTCTTCAGGTGAGAGCTCTGAAGGACTACTGGAACCTCCATGACCCTACTGCCCTCAACATTCGTGCTGGAGACGTCATTATGGTATGGAGTGCAGTGTTGTATTTATTGGTCTTACTGCCGGTGTGCATGCACATGTATTTCATTGGGGGTGCATGTGTGCATGAATATAAACATTTTTAATGACTACTGGACTATAGACACTTGTAACTATGGAGTTTCTTGACTACAACTTAAGCAGTGGAAGCTGAAAAGGCTGTGGCCTGTGTAGATACAATGAATTGTCCTCTACTGAAGTATAAGCATATTCATTTCTCAACTTTTCAGCAAAGCTCTGGAACACTGTGTAAGTGTTCCAGGTCTTTCCACCATCTCTCTCACTCTGAAAAAGATCTTATTGCAAATGCCAACATATTCAGAAATCTAAACAGAATATAATAAATGTAGTGTTTTTTTTTTCAGCATATTACATTTCTATGTGGGGCTTTCCCCTCTCCTCTCCTTCCCTCTTTTTCTGCTGTGATTAAGCCACTTCTTCACTTCATTGCTTATAAACAGCCAGCACACTTAGAAAGGTTTACATTATGCTCTTAGACCAAAGTGGGCTTTCACACACCACTGTTACACAGGAAATATTTGGGTTGTTTGTACACTGCACTTTTACATGTGAAATGTTAAAAAGGGGCCCGTTTTGGTTCAGGCGCAAGTATGTGGGTGCAGAGCGGGGACTGAATGAAGAGTGAATTGAATGGTGTCTGTGTGTGCAACTGAAGTCTCTTTGCTATAGGGGCTCTGTGTGTGTGTGCGTTTGTATGCAAGCACTGTGACAGTGTAGAACCTGTTGTTCACGTGAACCTAACTGAAGATCTGATGAATGTGTGTAGGTTATTGTGGCGGTGGGGGTCCCTGATATACATCATTATTACTAACCTGAATACTCTCCATGCCATGAAAACTGAGGCAGTAATGACACCATCATTGGCTCTGTGTGGTGACTGGCAGGTGCTAGAGCAGCACATGGACGGCCGCTGGAAGGGCCACATCCACGACAGCCAGCGCGGCACAGACCGTGTGGGTTACTTCCCTCCGTCTATAGTGGAGGTCATCAGCCGGCGCTGCGGTATGACCCGGTGAACCCTCTTCTGACTCGGCTGCACATTGTCTGGCATTCTCACATACACACACCATGCACTATAACCATCAGCAGTATATTAACTGACACATTTAATTTGGGGGTGAATTTGAGTCCATTAGAGAAAGGGAAGGACGTGAGTCTTTTAAATCAACACAAGATGCACTAGTACCTTTAGGGTAGATTACATTACATGTTAGATTACATCTTCATTCATGAGAACAGATTTAGTTAAGCCTATGCAGTCAAAGCTTGGATTCTAACCACAGTCTTCTGTAAAGATCAGACTCGAACCTTTTGTAAAGCTCCTGAGTTGGCAGTTATGTTGTGAGAGACATATTTACTGCCTTAGCCAAGATAATTTCCCTTTAAATAAGGCCTCTAATGTAATTTGTGGCACAGAATTAGTATGATGTTCTCTTTGGCTTGACATACATTTTAGATTTCAGGCTGCAGTGTGAACAGTGATATTCAGCAAATGTTAGAGGTAGGCAGGCAAGAGTAAGATAAGCCATTTCAGGTATCTTCACTTTCCATCAGCCCTCTCCTCATCTTTAGTTTTGCAACCTGTCATATAACAAACATTTCATCCCTAACTTCCCATCAGCCTGCATCATCCTGCTGCTCCTGTGCTGTGTGTGTGTGTGTGTTGTCCTGTAGGGGGCACCCTGTCTCGGCATTGCTCTCTGCCATGCCAGAGGCAACAGCAGCAGCAGCTCTCGAGAGCGCCCCTCGCCTCCAGCCTCAGCATGAGCACCTCAATCACCCCCCAAACTGATGAGTCCTACACCCTGTATGTCCCTAACCCCCACCTGGCCCTGGCACACTCCAGTGGCCTGACCGCCAGCCCAGGTACACACACACACACACACACACACACACACACACACACACACACACACACACACACACAAAGGTACACACACTGTGTGGTATTCAGCTGGCAACCGGATATTAGCTATGGCCACACACAACCCCCCTAATATACTAATCACAGCAACACAAGAGCCCCCTTGGCTTGGGTTATGTAACACAGTTTAAACACGCTCTTAACATCCCAACCCTCCCCATACCCCCCACCCAGAGGCCGAGAGGCGGCTGGCCCATGCAGTGTTTATGTCTGCTAGGTGGGCCCCCCAGCAGCCTCTCCCAGCCTACTCTCCCCTGCCTTGAGGACATTTGGGTTCTGAGGAACTCCGGCACGGGTAAGATCTGCTGAGTCTCCCTCCACTGCTGCCCCCTGCTGGCTGCACTGCAGACCAACTAACCAGCAGTGGAGGACATCACTGCCACCATGCAAGCGTCTGCCTTCTTCCAGCTAGCTTCCTAGAGTCTGTGTAGTGACAACAGACCCTACATTTGAATGTAGCCCTAGTGTTCCCTGTTTGTGAGCATTAACCCCACCGTGCCTGTGGCATTCTCCTGCACTCCTCACTTCTGCCTCCACCCAAAGCCGACTTACCCTGCCTCGCCTCATTGTGTCTCGCCCTCACCTCAAGCCCTCCCTTGTTCAGCAGGCAGTGCTCTGCTGGTCCCTTGCTCCCTGACCCCTCTGGCTGGCCTGGTCATTTTGCCAGCCCTGTGATGGCATGCTGGCTCCCTCCTGGAGATCTACATACATACTGTGTTACAAACATGCTGTAACTATGATTAACTTTATTAGATTTGCAGCACGGAGCTAGAGAATGAGCAGAAGCAAGTCTGAATGACCGATGCATGGCCTTTAGCTCTTCTAAGCCTAAAAGTTAATACAGCAATCATTCACTGGATCTTGTTTTTTTTTTTTATCTCCTTGTCTGTGTGTCTGTCTTCTCGTGTCCTGTTTTCCCCGTGTGTTTCTCCCTCTGTTGTTCTCTTCTTTCTCTCTGTTGTTCATCTCCAGCTGGAGACAGGAACAGCGTGGGTAGCACTGGCAGTGTTGGGAGCACACGGAGTGCCGGTAGTGGGCAGAGCACAGAGAGCAACAACGCCCCCAATGGCCCACACCCGCACTCTGCCAACCCAGATGACAACAAGGTATACAAATAGATATACCCCAGTTCCATCCCAGTTTTAAAATAACATGCTGAGATATATATCAGTATAGCACCAATAGCACTCCACTTAAGTGGTCGTCCACTCTTAGAGTAGTTGAACTAAAACGTCTGCAGATTCCAGAACTTGTCTGTATGAAAGTTTAGAAATTAAATCTTGAAAGTTTGTTTGCTCTTGGCTGTTTGTTAGCAACCAGCACCCCTTGGTGGTGACTCTGTACCAACAGACCAGCACAAACAGTCTGACCAGTCTACAGGTATGCCTCTTCATCCCATTCTGCCAGCTCTTCTTGCTGCATGCTATGCATGATTTGTGCAGATACATTGCTTTTGCAGTCACATTTGCATTTAAGTGTACAGTGGTTGTTTTTGACTCCACAGCCATTCCACGGAGGCCAGCGCTGGCTGTGGCGAGGCCACCAGAGCCTGGTTTCTCACAGCAGTTTGTGCGACCTCAACAGCTGCTAGAGGGCAAGGTAAGAACACGCTCAACAGAATAAAACGCAAACAAACAGCTCTTCGTAATTGACTTTTGCCATCACGTTTTATTTTATTTTAGTTTAAGTTACAACTGCCATGTTACATTGAGAGGAACGGCTTGTGTCCACACAGGATGCTGAAGCGATCTACCAGTGGCTGAGTGACTTCCAGTTGGAGCAGTACACTGCCAACTTCCTCAGTGCTGGCTATGACGTCCCCACCATCAGCCGAATGACCCCTGAGGTTCTGTCTAAGATTCATTCTACAGTTCATTCATAATACCTTCGAGTAACTACACAGTGGTTTTTATTGAAATTGGGCTGCTTGTTTCTGTTAACGTCTTCATCAGGATCTGACAGCTATTGGCGTTACTAAGCCAGGTCACCGGAAGAAGATCTCACTGGAGATTGGCAACTTGAGCATCCCAGAGTGGCTGCCTGAATACACACCAGTGAGTCTCATTACAGTATTGACTGGGAGAGTTATTTATTCTATGTCCATCTTTCAGTTATTTATTTGTTTGTTTGTTTGTTTGTTTGTCTGGTCTTATTCCTCGTTCCTACCAGGTGGACCTGGGTGAATGGCTCAGTGCTATAGGTCTGCCTCAGTACCATAAGAGGCTCTTGGAGAATGGGTACGACTCCATTAGCATTGTCCGGGACCTCACCTGGGAGGACCTACAGGAGATAGGGATCACCAAACTAGGTAAATAAATTATGAGTAGTATTCCATTTGAACACTGCCTTAATTGGGCACATGTTGGCTTTAAGTTACTTTTAGCAAAGCAAATTATTAGCCGTCAATAAAGCAGTGGCACGTTTTATGAAAGGGTATTATTGAATTCACTGAAGTTTTGTGAACAATAAATTGCTGGCATTTAACTGCTGTAATAGCATGGATTGCTATTAACCATAACCATTGTGATGGTTATTGTGCACGGTGGTCCACCCTCAGGCCATCAGAAAAAGATTATGCTGGCAGTGAAGAAGCTTTGTGACCTCCATAAGGCCCTCCTCCAAGCTGAATCAAACCAGGGCACCCTGCATCACAAAGCACCCACCGCCTTAGACCTGCTCCCCATTGAGCCTCCTGCTGTCGATGGCGACGTCCCCTCTCCACACACCCCCAAGATGCTCACCTTCCAGGACAGCGAGCTGAGCGCCGAGTTACAAAGTGCCATGGCCACACATTATGGCAGTGCTCAGGACGGCCTGGCCATCAAAAACGCCACGGCTATGTCTGCCAGCCAGGAGAGCATCGATGCTCGCTCCCGAGGCTCGGGGCGATCACAGGAGCCTCCCGTCACACACTCTTCAGCCACCACCCCTCACAGCCGCTCACAGGAGAGCTTGACCAATGCCGACAGCAGCCCCATGAAAGAACGGAACATTCCAGAAGGTCGTGACCAGCAGCAGCGTGTTGTGGGTGGCTCCCCGGGCTTTAAGTACCCCCTAATACATGCCAAGCACTCACTGGGCACTTCATCACAGAAAGCTTTCAGCTATTTGCACAGCAACAGTGGCAGCACCACCCTAGACCGGCGTTCCCCTGGAGTGCCCAAAAAGCGCACACAGAGCCTGACACGCTGCGCCATGTCTGACGGTGAGCCCGATGAAGAGGACGTTGAAGAGTCAATCCGGCCCAACATCAACGCCCTGCCTTCCTATGCAACCCTGAGCCGTAGGCTGGCCCGTGGGCAGATGGCCCGCCTTCATTCTACCCCTGAGCAGCTAGTTGGCCGCAGCCATTCATTTGCCATCAGGGCTCGGCGCAAAGGACCGCCCCCTCCACCACCCAAGCGCCTCAGCTCCGTCACCAGCAGCATCACCAGTGGTGAGGCTTCGCCAGATTCCTCAGTGCCGCCTGCAAGCAGAGTGGAGAGCGACAGCCCCGGCAATGTCAAGAGCATAGCAGCTTCTTTAGAAACGGTCATAATGGGCCCAAGGGCAGAGCTCCACCAGGAGGTTACCACTTTGCTTTCCAGCTCCATCGAGGGGTCCCGGAGACGAGCTCTGAGCCAGAGCAAATCCAGCCCAGCCCCACAGGTTGAAAGGAACAGAGTGGTCAAGTCCGACTCGGAGGAAGACGAGGGTGCCGAGGATGCCGGCCTTGAGAGTTCATCCTCCCCTCAGAACAGCTCTAGTGAATGCATCCCCTTTGCTGAGGAAGGGAATCTCACCATCAAGCAGCGGCCTAAGACAGGTGCTCCGCCCAAGGCTGACGGCTCTGTGGAGTCTCCTGAAAAGCCTCGGGCTGGCAAGGAGCTCGAAATCCCAGAGTTCAACCTAAAGGAGTCAGACACAGTGAAGAGACGGCACAAGCCAAAGGAGAAAGAGCAGCCGGGGACTGAAGGTGGAGCCAATGAAGTCGAACTGCTAGGACAGGGTGTGGTCAACCTGCGCATCAGCCAGACTGAAATCACTCCACCCTGCCCAGAGCCACAGCCAGCAAGGGCACCTCCACCTCTTGCCCCAAAACCAGCCAGTCCACCAAAACCTCCACATCACATGACTAATCTCAGACAGCCTGCACCTCCAACCACAGGTACAGATCTTAAGAAGACTCTTTGTATTTCATTTAGGAAATGAAACTGTATTTGAACAAGGAAATTGTCAACATAACAGTACATGCAGATTACCACACACACACAAACACACACACACACATGTCAAATTACAACATGTTTGAAATCACATCAGGCATTTTGTACTGAAGACTGAACACATGCACATACTTCAAATAAGTATTGAGGTCAGCAAATCTGTTTCAGTGGTGGTTTGGGATATTTGCACTTCATTGTTATTCTGACTCACAGATGAATTTTTTTTTCTTTACCTTCGAGTGGGAGGATCGGGTGTGACCCTGAACGTGATACAGAGTGTGGCGTTTGCAGCACCTCCGTCCCCTGTGCCATGTTCCCCAGCAGCTGGGCCACCAGGACAGCATCTGCCCTGTATGGGGGTAGGCTCAGGGGCTGTGCTGGTGCAACGTCGACTGGATCAGACAAGCTCCTCTCTCGAGGAGGTGCTGAAAGCTGTGGAGAGAAAGCTCACACTGGATGACATAACTGATGGGTGAGGAGAAGAAAAAAAATAACATGCAGATGAAAGAAAACTGGAGTGCTAACAATCTTGCCTAATCAACATGTGTGTAAATAATTGCACAGCCTGCATTAGAAAGTCCACACATTTATATAACACACTTATTTGTTTAATATAAAACAAAATGGCTTTGTTTGAAGTAAAAAAAAAAAAAAGTTTGCTGAGAATACCCATGTTGCCTCTCTTGTCTCAAATAGAGCGTGCCAAACAGTGAAATCTGCAGGGAACATTTTGGATGATATTGGGAACATGTTCGATGACCTAGCTGATCAGCTGGACGCCATGCTGGACTGAGCAGCATTCCTCCAGCTCACCTGACAGATCACATCCCCGCTCAGGCTGGATGCAGAAGGAAAGATGAGTGAGCCCAAATGACCCCGCTTGCTTGGTGTGGAATAGGGCTGCTTTGATGGTGTCGTACAGAGTCCTGGAACTTTTCAAAAGCCGTTTCATCCTGTGAACACACAAGCACTTAACCCATCAGTCCAGCTGAAGTGAGCCCAGCCTCTGCTGCTACAACCAGGGCTGTCCTCTGCTGTAAACACTGCCAGACTCCAGCCTTGGATTCCCACTTTTTACTCTTACAATCTATGCCTTACCAACCTTTATTTATTTATTTTTGGCCTTTTCTCTGTCTGCTTATCTTTGGATTAATTTCTAAATGCAAAACTAACTTAGTCAAAACTAACTTATTTTCATAAAATGTTGTATGAAATTGTTAATGACAAGATATACTAATAGGACAAGTGGATCCAGATGACCAGGTGCACTAAGGAGAATCATTCCTCAAGTAGTCACCTTACAGGGTTTTAATATTCTTGTACTAAAATGTATTTTTAAATTTGTATTCATTTTATATCAAACAGATGCTTTCTGTTAAGAAACAACTGTCTTGGTGCCAGTAAAATGTTTAAACATACTTTAGTGTCTCTTCTACACAGAACTAGTCTCTGGTAGTAATTGTGTCAAAGGGAACATTTTTATTACTAATAAACTTTTTAGCAGCACTTGGCACTCACAGTATGGAAGAAGAGGGGCAGTAAATGTATAAAAGATGGAAAAAAAATTGAAATCATTTCAACTCCATATTAGTAAAAATAGTATTTAAAAATGGCAAAATATGTATTTTGTACATTAAATATATATTTGTTTGGGAGCAAAACTGTGTTCTACCAAAGTATTTTTTTCTTTAAATATTCTCATGAATTATTTTTCATACAGGTAAACTAACTAGAAGATATACTGTTAACACTTTTACAGTTTTTTTATGCAATGTTCACCTTATGTTTTGTTACTTGTTTCTGGTTTCTCCACTATTAAAAGAGTTTTGTTTACCATCACTTCAATATCCATTTATGTCTAAAAAAATGTTTACAAACAATCCAGGAGGAATGTGTGTTTCTCTCTCTCACACACAAACACCATCAAATTATCCTACCTTAGCAAGTATGTTATTTGCCTTTTATCATTTAATTTATTAGTTATTACCCAAAGTAAACGTTAAAATGAAGTATGCAGCTTTCACCTACGTGCGGCATCAGAAAGATGGCTACGAAACACCAGAAGCTTCCCAAAGACAGTTTTGCAAGCCGCTACTCTGTGCCACTCGTAAAGGTCTATAAGGTATGGAGCCAAAAGACCCATCGCACTGCAAATACACAAAGCACTTTTCATGAACACGAGAGCCCAGTTTGTTTTCCTGAAGAAATCAAAAACTCCAGGCACAAAACAAAATACGCTTAATTTTGCCCATGACATAAGACCTTTTATATTTAGAGGTGTTGCAAAACTGAAGTACGCTTGTTATTTCGTGAACATTATTTCGTTATTTTCGTGAAAATTTGAACATTTTTCCGAAGATGGTTATAATGTCCTTTTGGGTAAAATATTAAAAGCTATTCTATTAAAAGGTTTTGGTTATTTTATCATCGCCTTCTGTTATTGTGGAGTCAAAGCGGGGGGGGGGGGATCTTGAAACCCAAATTATGCAGATTACTGTAAGAATGATGTAATGACTGGGTTTTGCACATGCGCACAAGAGTCGTCAGTTATCACAGCTGCCATCAGAATATGTGAGTATATTTCATACAGTAGTGAAAAAACAACCATTTGGTCGTCACAGGATTTGGTGTAACTGAGTTCACACTACACCATTTTAGCTCCGATTTTCTGCTTTTGGAGGTTTAGTGTGGCGTCGAGCTGCCGCCAATGAGAACGAAACATGCATGGCTGGACATGCACGTTCTCTGGTCCCCACTTTTGTTGAGATTTCACAATATGTCCCTTTAATTAATTGTTTTCTGAATGTGTATATCAGGGGTGTCAAACTCACTCAATTCAAAACAACACGTAGTCTACATTTCAGAAAATTCACAAAATACCACTACTGCAAAACAGCATTGTGAGCCACTGGAATAATGTCTTCGGACAGTGCCTCGTGCTGCAGGGATGCTGAGGAGCATGTTGTGTGGACAGAGGAGAAGTGGTCCAGATTTCATTTTAGTGATGAAAGCAAGTTTAATTTATTTGGGTCTGATGGGAGACATTATGTTCGTCAACAAAATGGGGAAAGACTGAACCCCATGTGTAAAGAAGTCAGTGAAAGGTGGAGGAGGAAGTGTCATGGTTTGGGAAATGTTTTTGGCAGCAGAAGTAGAATTTCTCATACAGCTACATAGAAGAGTGAATGCAAGTGTGTATCAGGACCTTCTTCAACAACACATGGCTCCTTACTTGCGTTCATCTCTCAATCAGCCAGCAATTTTCATGCAGGACAATGTCCCGTCACACAGCAAAATGGGTAAAGCAGTTTCTTGAAACTGAAAACATTGAAACAATGAAATGGCCAGCCCAGAGTCCTGACCTAACAGTAAAGGTTTCATGTTGATGTACTTTGGTTATTTTGTAAAACACTGTATGAACACTTGATTTTTTCAGAATTAATGTAAAATTGATTTTTTGTAAGGGGTGCACCATGCCACTAGAACATTGTTCTCTAATTTTGATCTCCAGTGTACATACCCGAGGTTACAGAAAACCAAACACAAATCAGAAGTATGTTGTTACTTTCTTCATACTTGGTTTGTGTGTTTAGATTTGAAAGTGACTCTTTATTCTCTTAGTTCCACACTGACAGTTATTCTTGATTGCTAACACATTGTTATTGAACCCTAGCCCCAAATTATATGCACATTTTTCTGGACTCGACTCAGTACAGTATGACAGACACATGAACAATCAGTAAATTACTGTAACAGTTACAGCCAGACTATCTTCCATAAGAGTGCAATGTCACTAACAGCTGTACAATGTCAAAAAGACCAGGAAATAGTGAAAGAGGAAAAGGAGAGGATGAGGAAGAGTAGGAGAATGGCCTAAACCCAAGGAGAAAGTATCAAATGAAATTCGGGTCACACTTGTTAAAAGAAAAGTGATCATCTGTTTTAAGTCTGATAGGCAGGTCAATGTGTGCAGTCCAGCTGGTGATGTTTGGCTGCAGCCGATAAAACCTGAGCATCACCGTTTTTCTTGATTGCATAAACACTGTTATTGAAGACAGGCACAGGACTTCAGACATCAGTGCTGGTCTCTATTGCATGTGTCAGTGGAGCCAAATTCCAAATGTGTTTTACTAAACTTGACTCTCATTACAGGCTTCATAGACACTTTCTGAGTAAACATTCACAATTCTTAGTGTCCTAATTTTCACAACAAACCCTTGTGTTATGGCATGACTGTGTAAAAAAGGAATAGCAGAACAGATACTAAAGCTTTTCTGTGTAAGACTGATCATTGCACAAATTAAGTAAAATGTAAAATTAATAGATGTATAGGTATTTATGAGTATTTACACGTGGTTACACAGGGTTGGATGTCTACATAAAAAAAGTAACTGTGTAGACTTGATAACCAGTTCAGTAAACTTCAGACCAACACATAGGCAGAAGAGGGGAGAGGGTGCAGTTAGATGTAGAGGATGAGGAGGATGATTGGGAGAGTGGGAGAGTAGGAGAGTGGGAGATTGGGAGAGTATGAGAGTGGGAGAGTATGAGATTGGGAGAGTAGGAGAGTGGGAGATTGGGAGAGTGGGAGAGTAGGAGAGTGGGAGAGTGGGAGATTGGGAGAGTAGGAGAGTGGGAGAGTAGGAGAGTATGAGATTGGGAGAGTGGGAGAGTAGGAGAGTGGGAGAGTGGGAGATTGGGAGAGTAGGAGAGTGGGAGATTGGGAGAGTATGAGAGTGGGATAGTAGGAGAGTGGGAGAGTGGGAGATTGGGAGATTTGGAGAGTAGGAGAGAATAAATAAAACCTTCCTCCTCCTCTTCCTCTTCTTCCTCTGACTTTACCCTCTCTTCATCACAGTTGATCACGTTTGGAAGTTATCCGATTTTCATATCAAACCTCTTTCCAAATGTGATCAAACACTCAGAGTATGAGAGGCAGGTGAGTGTGTATAGCCACACTGGAGCCTCTAAAATGTGAAAATAGTTGCACTGGTGCCTCTATTGTACATTTTGGAAGTGTTGTATCCTTGGTTATGTAATTGCGTTGTGTACACCACATTTTGGCTTTTTTTCAGTAGAAGAAGAAAAGTTTTTTTATCTCATCTCTTTTGCCATTACAGAGTATATACAGGTTATAGAGCAGGACGGATGGATTTCTCTAGCATGGTGATCTGTAACTATTCAGATGTACAGACCACCACCATGTTAGGAAACTGTCCATCACTACCAGTATGCTAGTAGACGACATTTAGACAATAACTTTGCAACATAAATTCCAGCAGCATCAGGAATATGTACAATTCACATTAATAATCCATAACTTGATTCCAGACATGGTTTGTTGTCTCTATTCTATGAATGTAACATATTTTTCATGACAAATGTGATCTCTGGTTATTAGTGCAGTGTGAAAAATGTTATTTATTGGAGAAATTCACATGATAAGGATGTCAGACTGTCACGGTGGCCACCCAGGCCACCTCCCCTGTCTCGTGTCTGTGTGGGCGTATCTGTATGGGGGTGTGTTCGGTTGTCTTGTCAATCTAGTGAAACGTGTGTCTGGGTGTGTTGTGGGTGTGTGATTGTTCTCGTTGTTGTCATACGTTTCACCTGCGTCTTGTTAGGGTGAGTGAATAAAAGCGTCATTTTAAACTTGACATTTTTAACTCTTCTGGAGGTAGTCTTCACTCTTGAGATAAATGTGCTTAAGTTTTAGTCACTGTAAGTAAGGGATGGGGTTTTTGTATGCTTTGGAATGTGAAGAGCTGTACTGTAAATAAGAATGAGAATCTGTAGGTTATAATTAAACAAGAAATGTATCCAGGATGTGGTATATTTCATATATATTCCAGAGCTAGGTGGAGAAGGAAGAAATAATCAGCTGTGGTTCTTCAAATGTTCATGTAGCAATTCCAAAATGTCTACAGTATATCATAGACAAAGTAAAGGTATATTCCAGTATATTGTTCAAAAATATTTATCAACATTTTGCATAGTGTAACGTCTTTGAGTCTGAGTAAACTCTTACTAACTTTACTAAACTCTTATTTCACATATAAACACAAGTTCCAACACAAGTCTTAAGAGAATATCTGTGAGTGAGTTCTGCTCAGGTTGTAATTTTTTAAACTTCTCAACCCAGCTTTGTTAGGAATGGTTTTGTGTATAAACTTAAATGTCCATTTAAAAGTGTAGAGAGTAGTAGTCAACGCTAGATGGCGGTAGCTGAGCATGTGGCTTCTGTTTATGTTCGTGCGTTGCACATTCCTTTGTCGTGTTCACCACGCCTCCTTCACGTAGTGTGTATCATACACCTTTAACAAAACCACCAGGGGGTTATTATCAAATTATGTTGTATTTAACCCTTTCTTTGTGCTTGGGACCTTGTCGGTCATTAAATGTTACGCCAGCTTTTTGTTACAATTAGTACACTTTTATGTTCTGTTTTGGTTTCGTTTCTTTCATTAAGCTCCTCAGTTGGAGACCTGCGTGTGCTTGCTTTTCTTTTCTGCATGTTCTTCGTCGTGACAGCAGCATTTGTTCTTTCAGGCTTTCAAAGATTTGTAAAGAGTGTGACGAGTAAGGACTGAACAATTGGAGGAAAAAAGTCATCCAAAAACTGGCATATAATTTCTGTGAGGCAGAAAGTTTTTGCTTTTTTTTGGCTGCAAACTTACCAAAATGACTGCTAGCAATTAACATCTCAGTACTTAAAGAAGACCAAGCAATTAGCATCTGATTGCTTAAAGAAGATTGTACTTTTTGTTAAATGAACTGTACAGTGCCATCTCCAGTTTAGTTACTGATCTGGCTTTGACTAGGAAAAGATTTACTTCCCATATGTCCATTATCTGAATATGTTTGAGAGACATCATCATTCCAGCATGTGGAGGTCACACACACTACTGAGCCTCATTTTAACTTGTCTTGAGGCACTTCCACTGAAATCTGTAATTAGA
>JAOXYF010000001.1:20442090-20470287 GCA_028565775.1 Sternarchorhynchus goeldii | reverse complement strand
ATCCTGTGTGTCTTGGTCAAATGAGCACACACGCACACACACACACACACGCACACACACACGCACGCACGCACGCAGCGGAAAAGACTGCTGGCATAGACTTTTGCCAGAGCCTTGTTAGATGACAGTTACATAAGAATTTGTCTAAAAAAAGGTTGTGGGACAATATGACAGGCCATTATTGAAAAGTGTATAAAAGACAACTGAAACTGAAATGTTTGGATTAGTCAGGCTAGTAGGGGGTAATGCTTTGAGGCCTAGGACTTCCCACCACAACGAAGGAAAGGGCTGGTATGCATTAATACCTTAAAACGTCAAAAGCATGTTTTGATGTGTAGTGTGGAAGTGTCTGTTCACCCGGCATTGCGAAAGCAATGGAGCCGAGGAATGTCTGAGGAACACTCGGAGCCCAGTTCTCAGTAGGACGTCCAGAGGGTCTATGTGAGCACAAAACCACCTTCTTCCTTTTGTGGCAGGCCTTTACTACAGGAAAGATGGCTCCTGAACTCTGGATGTGTTGCTCACTAAACTCATCAACAGAAAATGGAACAAAAAAAGCCTCCTAATGTGAGGGACATGCTCTCATTTGGTGAAAAGACTGAAACATTGAGGTTTCACTGTGCATCTGTTTTATGTTTTCCAAGCACAAGTACAGTTCCAGTAAACACTAGCGTTTCAGTTAGCTCCTGCTGCTGAAAGCTACTCTCATGAATGGCTTTTCTGCTTGCTGGTGTTCTTGCTGTGAATCTAGTTTGTGGCAGTGATGCACTCTGTTCCAGTGCTGTTTGTTCCACTACCCTTCCCAGGAGGCTTTACTTTTCTATGCTAAACAGGATGGACACTGAGCAAATCTTTTCCTTCCAGAAGTTGTATTTCCTCCAGTGTTCTAAAACACTATGAAGCCATTTAGCTATGTGGCTCAAACTACAGCTCATGGAATAGACTCAAGCAGAACAGACAATGGCAGCTGACGTGCACGTTTCTGTACCTGGACTATGCGGTCTTTGGCCCGTAGACCGGCTCTTTCGGCTGGAGAGTCCTCGTCCACAGCTCTGATGTACTGGCCTGGTTTGGACTTCTCGCTGTGCAGGTTGAAGCCAAACCCATTGGACCCTTTCTGGATCACACACAGACGTGGCCTCAGCTCATTCTGAAAGTTCTGCCCATGAGACAAAAACAAAACAGTTAACACTTGTTAACAAAAACGAAACTAAAAAACACAGCAAAACAGTTTCCGCCCCACTGGACACAATAACATATCTGTGGAGCATGAGGGCAGGACTGGGAAAAGATGGGTAAGGGCATCCCCGCAGGGACGGAGAAGCCCACTGAGCTACAGGAGCAGGGGGGTGAAGGAACGTTGTTAGGCCAGGGAGCAGAAGAATAAGGTAGGCCAGCTCAGGGACACTTCCTGCCTCCACTCCATGACTAAAGACCTGAGACAGAACACCGCATGGGGTCATCTCTCTCACTGTTCACATATGGCATGTAATACATTACATTGTTAACCGGGGGGTGGGGAGAGACCTCCCTTCCTCCATGTGGTGGGAGGAAGAAGCAGAATTTTATTTTTTGCTTTCCAGAAGGTTCCATTTTCAAAGGTTGCAGAGACGGACGATCCAGGCTTGGTCTATTGGGCTCCGTTTAGAAACACAATACAGACAATTTAGATCTGGACAGCTGGATGACTACATATCCCTGAACCGAACGACCTGTCTGAACCCAACAACAAAAGTACAAAGATTACAGAAACAGGCCCCACCCCCCTTCTAAAAAAAAAGAAACAATACATATTATACATATCAGATCCTGACAGCTTCCACCAAAGCTTGGTCTGGTGAGACTGTGGTGCTTCAGGTCAGGTAAATGCAAGGTCTACCTACAGCTCCAAAAAGGTTCACTGGACTCAACAGCAGCACATCAGGCTGAGCATCATGGACCAAAGATGCCTTTTAAAATCATGGCTTTTAGCACAAACTCAGCAATGCAACAAAATGAGAATTTTAAAAGATGGGCAATGAAAGAGGATTAGAAGAACTACCCTGGTCCCTGGCCTAGAGTAGAAATAGGCTGGTCCCATAATCACAAGTAAGTTGTACATTTTGGAGATTTTTGGATATTTTGGGCTCTGCCTGACCTTCAAAAATAGGAGACTGAAGAAAAACTCTCGACCACACAAGATAAAAATATATAACTACTCCTTAAACCAAAGTCTTGAGACCTTCCCTGCTCTCAACATCACCAACCAACAAACTCCCCTTCCTGTCCTATCCATTCTTCGGGAAGAACCACAATTCAGCAAAGCAACCACGCCCAATTAGAGTTTCCTGAAGACTCCACCTGTTTCCCTCTCTCAGGAACATCCCGCCCACACTGGACCACAGCAATGCGGAAACCTGACCCCACCCCCATTGGCACCACACCCAGGCAGAATTCAAGATAGCGCAAATCCACAAACGGACATACACATGCCGTTATGATCAAGTCCTGCCTGTCCAGGTCTACACCCCAAGCAGGCCAGCTTCCTAATGAAAGCTCAGAGAGACTGCCCAGGTCTGGAAGGAAGAGTTTATGAGTATGCATGTGCTCAGCTCTGAAACGGCCAAACAAATATAGCAGCTGTAATTAAGCACCTTTACCTACTTTAAACGTAGCGCAAAAAAAAAAAGAGGTTCTGACGTCAAAAGCTACAAACTAACAATCTAAAGGGAGAACGTAGCAAAGTGGTCTGTGAAGGCGATGATCTGCACTCCTCTGGTCCAGGAAGGGTCCCCATGAACAGACCAACAGAGGACATGTTGTATATGGAGTGGGGAGGAATTTTGGAGAGGTCAAGGAATCCGTGGAATTTGCTGCCCAGTTGCAAAGCTGGTCTGTCGCCTGAAGAGGAGCAGGAGTTTCACTCCTACAGCATGTCCTGTGTACACAACCCCAACCCTGACCTCAGATCAGCGCGCCTCCTCACCCGTTTGGTCAGATCCGTGTGAGACTACGGTCTGCTCAGCAACATCTGAGAGACAACGCTGGGCCTGGCATCGGGCCAAAAGATGAGCGTGTCTAGGTTCTTTGTGATAAGGGGTTGTGGGAAGTAAAATGGAAATAAAGATTGCAATTTTTTTACAATAAGTTTAGTACTCTGCATATCAAATGAGAAGGACTAGTATCTTTCACATTCATTATTTACCCATCATTAAATCACTTTCTGAACAATACACAAGCCTTTAATTTTATGTTTTATGTTTGGTTGTACCAAACATTTCCCATTTTGTCAGACTTCTCTCTTCAGAGTAATCATTACTGTGCAACAGAACAATGAGTTTCCACAACAGACTCTTTAATTGGGTCTATTATAGTCTTTCATTGAAAAAAAGATACTGGAGGGGCATCATAGTGACCTTAAAGGGTCAAATCAGAACTATACACAATATCTCAGAATTAGTTATTAAAAATGTATGTTCATTCCACAAATCCTGTTCTGGTCCGAGTGCTTAGCAATAGAAAGAAAGAACACAACCAAGAGAATTATGATGTGTTTCCTTAAAAAAAAAAATCACTCCAATTCTGTCTTTGACAGAAACTGCCCCCCCCAACTAGCCCCTGTTCTTCATGAGTGTAGTGGCAGTATGAAGTCTTTAAACCAATTACTGAGCTGGAGTAACTTGTGAAGACTGGATCATGTTTGAGGAAAAGTCTTCACACCACAGACATGTCTACTACTGTGAGGAAACCGGGAGCCTGAAAAATGTGCTTCCTTCCTGGCCTGACACACACACACACACACACACACACACACAAGAACACAAGAACACGTAGTGGAGAGGGAGATCTTTAAAAGGAGGCGTGTCTCACCTAATACCACAGCGGGTCAATGAAGCGCAAAGCTGAATCTCTTCAAAGAAAGCCAGCTGTGGCAGCCAGTTACAGTGCCAACATTTTATACTGTATGCTTGCATCCACACTAGTCCACACTGTTGATAACCTTTCTGTAAACCACACCCACGAAGCCATTCAGATCGCTCTTTCTTGTAGACTGTGTGGAAAATCAACAGAAATAGAAGCATCTGAAACGCATAATTGATTTGGCCGCTATTTTAACATATTTAAACCGCAGCCAGATGTGTTTAGGTCTTCCTTTGTGACAACATAGGTGGTCATAAAAGTTTATATTGGAATTTGCACCTGAACAAAGAGGCAGTCCTGATTTGTTTTTTTTTTTTATATGGATGTAGTTAGCATTCCGTTGTTTGCATCACTTATAACCGACACACCTATTAACACTTTCTGTTTTCTGCATCTAGTTACATTTACAGAAATGGTAATAGATCTGCAAAAGAAGGAGCATGAGAAACTGGAGAAATACCAGGGACTAATAAAAGAATTGGAGAGAATGTGGAAGGTTAACACTAAGGTTGCCCCAGTGGTAAGAGGGAATGACAGCGTCAACCTCGGTCCTAGGAAACCAGCAAACCCTCAAACTCCCAGGCCTCTCTCAGAAGTCATATGGTGGAAAAGGACAGTAACAGTCACTGGAAAGGTCAGACAGGAACTTCATATTGACAACAAGGACTTTAAGCCAAGACCTCTTTAGGTTTTCTTAGTTAAGGGATGTTTTAACAGTGTTGTCTATGGCAAATTTTTCCATCAGCAGCTGTTTCTATTTCTATCCAAAGTCCAGTCAGTTCCTGACATACAGCTCGCAAATGATCAGCCTGTCAGATGTTTGCTTTTGTAGGTGCTTCAGTCAATACTGACCTACAGTGCCTAATGCATGACAGCACATTTCTGATCAGATGGAAATACAAAGGGAAGGTGCTGAGCTGAAGCAGAACAAACATTAAAGCCAGTGGCCTAAAACTGTTTCACTCTCCCTGTGACTTGCTTATTAGTCACATGAACTGAATTGGCCTTTTGGGACTTTGGGACTGAAATAAAGTAAAACTTCCTCTACTGCTCACTGGAAGCTTATGCAATTTAGTGAATACATTAAAATATGCACATTCTCACACGAGTTGTAGATTTCTCTCAGGTTCTTCACACAGTGATGAATACCCTGCAGGTTTTGGAATTAAGGCTTCATACCTCAGGGCCACATAATAATGTTACAAAACAAAGAAAAAAGAAACTTAAATGTCTTAGTTGTAAAGTAATTCACGGTGCTTAGTGATTAGCAGATCTCTGCGCTCTAAAGACGCTCTAATTCTAGGTTGCTTTTCAGTGAAATATACATTTTCCATAAGATGTTTACTCTGTGAACTAAAATAGCAGGGAAACAATGAATGAACTGAAACAAACTATCTTTTTAGTTGACAATGACAAGATGACTTCTGCGCAATAAAGTAAACATCATTCTCAGGTCCTCATATAAGAAGTCCAAGAAGATAATTACATTCATTAGAAAATAATCTTTATATGATTCTTTACTTAAACTATATATCAGCAAAGTTCTGTGTTGGCTACAAAAAGGCCTGATATTTTGGGATTTTAAGATGTGTTTTCATATACATAAGCACCCAAATGTAGCATCACACAGAGTCATATAGGGTTTATAAAGGGTCACCACTGCTAGCTGTGGTCTATGTTCATCCTGGCCTGGTCACTGTAGTGATGCTGCTAGGGGAGGGGATGCTAAGCTATTTCAGGCTAACAGAGTGTCACTTCCTCACAAACCCTGTCTAGGGAGGGAACTTTCCTTTCTCTCATTGTCAGGCAGAGTTTGTGAACCCTGAGGAGAATGGACTAAGCATTGTGACAGGAATCCCAAGAGACAGTCTCTCACAACCCCTGCCTTTCCCTAAGCCTCTCAGCCTCCCAACATCTGACATGACTCTGGGAGAGAGAGACAAAGTGGAGTAGGATGTAGGATCCTGGCTCCACAGATATTCCCATAGCAAAGACCCCCACCCCCACCCACACACAGTGCTCAAGATCACGCAAAGTCCTCGAGCTGCTGCTTCATCCTGGGCACCAGACACGGCTGAAGACTAAGAACTTATGAACAGAACGCCCTAGCGCTGTACAGAGGAAGCTGCACCTGGCTCCACCCACCCTCATCGCTAAGGAGCAAAAGCTTATATACCCACATGTGTCCACAGCCTTGGGGAATTACACTTAAATTCGAGAACTGGCAACACTGCGAAGAACAGAATGAAAAATCATTCCAGGAAAGATGGAACCTGTGTTTCGCCAATGGCACCGAGGTCTCCCAGTTACCTTTCCAATGAGCAAGATGGACAAATTGTAGTGGGATCCAGAAAGATTTAAAAACGATGAATGAAAAACTATGAATGAAAATAACAAGGGCTTGTTGTTAACACAACAAGAGATATTGTGTACTTTCATGGCCATGTAATTTTTTAGCGCAGAGATTCAGATCTTCATATATTTAAAAACTCTTTATACTTGTATGTTCCTGCACTTTGCTCATGTAAACCTTTTCCTCTAGTGAACACAGTCTAACAATCAGAGGAGGGAAGGGTCCTTCCCAAACTATTCACACTCATACTAGTGCAAACAATGTAAAAAAAAATACAAAGACGCACGCACGCATACACACACACACACACACACACACACACACCACACCTATTACACTAATAGCAGTCACATGAATTTAAAAAACCCTGCTGATTTAAGATTAGTAGGCACGATATACCTACAGCCTTCAAAGGAATATTTTCTTTGGCAGAACGTCATAAACATTGTCCAGACATGCAGATGCTGGTCAAAAATCAGATATAGACATGACTCCCGATAAAAGAAGTGAAAATGATGACAGCGGAAAAACTGTTCTTGGGTCAGCGACAAACACTCTGAATGCTCATAACGGAGCAAAGGGAAGATTCACGCATCCATGGAAAACAATGAGAGGAAACTACCCTTGTGGGGTCTGTGTGCTGGCTAGATTCCCACAGACACTGGACTACTCTGAAGACCTTTGCTCACAGTGGCAGCGTGAGTTTTACTCTCTGCTCATACATCCCAGAGTTTTCCACAACTGCTCTGTTTTAATGCTGTTGTTAAATGCTGATCTATTTTTGCTGCCTGGCCTTATGATTTTAAGAAGACTTTGTTCCTTTCTAAACAGTGTTATCTGAGGGCAAGTTTCATGCCAAGGGTGTGTCTGTTTCAAACTACTCTTTGATGCATGTCCTTTCGATACATGAGCAGATTAGAGAGCCTACAGATGGTCTTGGTTACTTACATAACACATATGGGGGCATAGCTCTCCGTTTCAAATCACTATATAGTTCTTTCATGTATGCAGAAAATGTTCTGGTTCTGCATGGAACACAAAACAGTTGCAATACTGGAAAGTACCTCAGAAGGTTTTGTAAGGACCGATTTCTGGATCCATCTCTATGGGTAAGATATGGGACTAAACAGCTCATGGACTATTAACTATGTGCTGGTGAAACCAGTGAGGCAAACCACAAGGAGGTCTGCTTGCACCAACTTACAAAGGTGCTCGTCCATCAACACTTTATGTGTCATTGGTCAACCAAGAGATCCATTCCTTCTACATCAGTCGTGACGTGATTAGGTTGCATCATACAACAAGAGATTCTGAACATCAAGACCGAGTCCATGAGCTGTGACTCAGACTGGCAGGCAGCTACACCCAACAACCTGAACGTCTTCCTCTTAAACAAACCAAGCTCAAACCTCAGTTGAATTCAACTCTTTTACCTCAACAACACGACCTACAATTGAGTGAGGCATCTCTCTGTGTCGCATCTTACCTACCTCAACGAAAACCTGCTCATCAGCAGTAACTACACTCTTCACACGTGTATTTCTGTAGCAGTGTTGTCTTGCACTACAGTTTTAATTCTATTTTTAACTCTATCTATGCTCTATCTCTACTTTATACACTTGATTAACCATACATATTTATAATTATGAATACTTAGATTTGTTCATATATGTACATGCAAAACGATGTCTGTGGGCTGTTTGGTTATGTGTGTGCATGGATGGTTTAGGAATATGGATATTTATGTGATAGCAAAAAATGTGTATGTGAACATGCTTGGTCAAGAAAGTCAGATTGTTACTGTGATTCCTGCCTCTACTGCACAGTGAGACCAGCAGACCAGCTCTTCTCACAGTGAGACCAGCTCTTCTCACAGTGAGACCAGCTCTTTTCATTTTGCACTTTAGTTCATTCCTTATTGCACTCCACACTTGGCTGGTTTGCAATAAAGTGCAACAAATCCGTGAGCTCAAGTCACACCCTTAAGCAGGGCATTCTGGGTACTTTGGTGATGGGGGTGGGAGACTAAACGAGAGACTAAGCTGTAAACAGGCTCATCTCCACAGGGAGCACAGCTGGTTTGGAGTTGGACCCCCATGTTTTTGCAATATTAGAGTAAGGCACAAATCATTAGTATTATTACAGTGTGCAAGTGTATATACACCGACATGGTGCTATGTATGTTTGTGCATCAGTAAAACACACCCTAAACCCACAAGATTCAAGAACCCACTACGGCATTCTGTTCTATTCTAATGAACTGCCTGTGCTGAATGAGTTCCAAGTGGTGCTATGGGTACCACTTAAATTCAAGTCTCCATTAAACAGATTCCATATTTTGGGCGAAAACATCAGAATCGTTAAAAGCTAGCAATAGACTGGTTTTCAGTCACGAGAATGTCACACAAAAACGTCTAAATCAAAATTTGATCTAATGAATGAGCATAAAGATGTTAGAGCAATATAGGTTAGGCTTTTTCTCAAAGGTTACCTTTTGCAGCGTTAAAATCGCAACCACATCCTAAACATTGCAATACGTCTTGCTGCTTAATCTCGAGCCGAATATGAACTGTATGCCACGCTATCCTCAGTACAGCGTCGCGGTGCTTACGCACGCTCGGGGATGGGTTGTTTATCATTCTGCTGCATGGGAACTTTACCACTTTCCATCTCTCCCCCACAACGCTACACATCCACAGCAAATAGGTGGGTACCAACACGGCCATTCTTATTCATAAAGAAAACAAAGATAAGTGACCAAGACATCATTAGATGTGCAAGGACAGCAATGCAAACTACAGAATGAAACAAATGTTCTACGGACTTTTCACCAGTTTCACTTTTCACAAGTGATGGCACCGAGTATAACGGCGAAACCCAAAACATCACATGACGACTCGTTGCTACAGGCTGTAGCCTGTTCGAATAAAACGATACTTGGACAAAACTTGCGGCTGCCTTAAATAAAGACAACTGCTATTTTCTTCACTTGAGACTCAGGTTAGCAATCAACCACCCGTTACCTTTTATAACCACATTGGCATTACAAAGCCTATTCTTAAAAAAATACCTTTTCTGAAGTATCGGAGCTGACTTTCTTTTCTAGAGGAATATGCTGTACTTCGCCGTTTTTCACAGGTTCCGGTGTCGACTCTCTTGGGGTTCCGTGCACCTCAACATCCCCGTTTTCCAGCTCCCAGTCTGGTACAGGCATCCCATCTGTCACATATTCTTTCAGGCACTTCAAATTATGTTTTTTCAACAGTTGCTCAGTGTCGACGTCGACAACTACGAGTTCCAGTTTGCTTGCAGTGGCTCGTATCCGTGATACAACTTGTTGATGACTCTCACTTTCCACATCCTCACCGTTCACGAACACCAGTTTATCTCCGGCGCGCAAACCCGAGATTTCAGCGGGCGAATCTGGCTCCACAAGTCGTATAAATTGTCCAACTTTACCCTTTTCACCATGAAGATGAAACCCATAACCATTGTCTCCTTTTTCAAGAACGCAGAGTCTAGGTCGAAGATTTTCTCTGAGGCTCGGCATGTTCAGTCTGTCCGAAACAACCTGTTAATGATGTCGCTGTTAACACTGCGTAGTAACTAAAACTGCAGTCAGTTTTTTTTTCGCAAAGAGGCTACAGGCGAAACATACCACCCTACACTTAAGAAGAAGACTTGTTAACTGTATCCGTTAAGTATGCTGCAAAAATGTAACTGTAAATATCGACGGTAAAGTCTGTCGGTCGTTCTCTATCACCAAACGGCTCCTCCTACGTGGTTAAAGCCGCCTCCTCTCGGGGGGTTACAACTTGCTCTCTCTTCAAAATTAATTTAATATAAAACAAAGAAAGAAAGAAAGAAAAAACAAATCAGAGTAGCTGGAATCTTCGGTGGATTAAAAAGAGCAAGACAAAAATATGTTATCTGATTTAGTCAGTAATTCTTAAGTTCTACCGTTCACAAAACGTCCCATGACCAAAATACCTTTAAAATATAAAATAAGAATGAGAATGACCAAATAAGACTGACCTTCAATCAAAACAAGTTAGGGAAAATTTGCAAACTGCTTTAATAAAACGGTCAGTGGGTGACGGTGGATAGTCTCCACTCTCCTAGGTTTTTTAGTGTTTAAAAAATAGAAAAGTTCTGGGTTCCACTCTTGTTACTCAGGGGTTGAGTTTTACTCCGAGGTCCTGAGGGATTATAACACGTAGTTCATCCTGCAGTTTATAATTTGTGAGGGTACATAACTACATTGGATGTGTGGTGCATGTCAGTCATCAGTTACTCGGATCATGTTAAAGGAAAGGAAGTAGAGCAGCAGGTGTACATTATATCAACAGAGATTTCACTGTGCTACTGCTAACACTGCCTTTTATCTTACCAGTTAGATATGACTGTAGGTCCACATCCTGGCTCCAGCCTAACCTGTAGGCTACTGGTTCTGTGTTAGTAATTTTTTTTATATACTCACGTTAGTCTTGTTCTGTGCAATTATTCGTGTAATTCGACATTAACCTGATCTTAAATGTTTTGTGAAGACTTTTCATTTCAACTGACATCAGACATTTCAGGATGGTGGTCAGGCCAGCAGGTCATCAAAGCAGCATGAGCCGTCTCGTTTTCATTGTGGTCGTTTTAGTCAAACTTGTTTTATGAAGTGGTCCACATCACAAAGGGTTCATTTTATTCCTATTCCTACCGTCCTACTGCTATCTTTCACAGGTTAATATTTGTCTAGTCTGTCGATTAGACTTTGTCCCAAAAGTCTTTTTATGATTTTTTTTTTATCAAGATGAAACTTAGAATTTGTTCTTGGGGATTACCATTACTTTGTATTTTGTGCTAAACTCTCTGATGGTTTCTGCAGTCCAACAGATTGTTATTGTAACATTCTTTGCTATTCACCAACTACCCAATTCTTTTACTTAAAAAACTGGAACACTGTTCAGTTTTAAATAACATGGACATGCACCATATATAAAGCATGAGTAACAACTAAACTCACTGAGGATCAAAATCAACATTTGTGCGCGCACTATTGCAAAAATAAGACAGACTAGCTGGTGTCTTTGGTATCCATCGGGCAAAAATAATGGCGTCGAAAACGGGAACCATGTTCAGATATCGAGTATATACCGACACCTAGTGGACACAATCGCAATTTCTGAGTTAATCTCCTTCATACATTTAAAACACGCCGCAGCCAAACTCTCGCAAAGGAACCTAGATGCTTGTCTGCATATTTTACTGTCCGAAGAGCACTTAATCAACACAGGGTGAAATACTTCTACAATGAGTTTTTAAGTGAAGATAATCCATCATAATGTACTCAGATAAGCAGCTAGTAGAATTAATGAGATCATGAGGATACACTACCATTAATAAAGTATGTGGCAGGAAAATATCTGTGCAAAGTACAGTAACAAGTAACAATCGAATACGTGTCCTGCTACAGATGAACTGCGGTACAACTTGTTTTCCAGATTTAAGTTCAGCTCACAAAGTAGAAAATGTGGAACAAATAAAAAGATGACCCATCACACAACGTAGGTGCTGTATTAACATTTATGACAAGCAGGCAATAAGTTTAAGATCTATAAATTATAGGACATTTGACAAACATTTATTGCAGATATCTTAATCTGAACTTTACACCTGAATATGAAGCGGTTGATAAAACACAAGTGTACATGCTTATCATTTAAAAAAGGTTAAAGGACAAGGACAAATCAATAGAAGCACAAAAAAAAATTTCAAGATTATGATCTCCTTAGAAATGACTTAACTCGAGAGCCCAAACTAACTTTCACATGGTGCAGTTCGGACAAAAGCAATTTCATCACATTTCCTACTTGCCCTTTCGCAACAGACCCGTGCTACCCACCCTCTGCCAAAACCTCGACAATCCCAAGAGCAGTGGAAAAAGTAGTCAAAGATGAGAAGTTAACCGCACATTTTAGCAACAGCGCCATCTAGTGGGGACGATGTCTACGAACTCTCCCGATACCTTTGCTTGGATTTAGGCTCAGCTGCTGCCGATTCAGCAGAGGGTGGGACAAGACGTGGTGGAACAGGCCGTTCATTTACACTCGGCTCTGACGATGGAAAAACAAAAAGTCTTCAGTGTCTGACGCAGCAGAGGAGTCTCTATGAGCCGATGTCAGTGTTTCTCCAGGGCTTTGGTCAGCAGATCGTTTAAACGGGAGATCATTGGCCGGGGATCGTCGTTCAGGCCAGCAGCGATCATGGCATTGTCATAAATCTAAAAACACCAAAGGAAATAATATTTATTGGATGATTTTCTTGTTGGACTGAGCATGAATTCAAGGACCTTGATCTACTCATCAGACAAAAGGACTCCACTGGTACTACAAAGAGAACAGTAACTCACATTGTTAAATGTATCAGAGGTGTCATGAGGCTTCTAGTGTTACTTTATGTCAAATCAATTAGGCACCAAGGTCTGCTGTACCTGCTCCAGAAGCAGCTGGGCCAGGTCAGGATTCGACTCCTTCAGAGAATGTAGCTTCTTGATGAGGTCATGCCTGCAAAAAACAAACAGAGCTAAATGTAATGACACTGAGTGATGAAGAATAGGATATGTGTTTACTGACACCACTAGGACACATCACCTATGCACAGCTGGTAATCCAGCCTAAAAATATAGTAATCCTTTCTCATCAGTGTAACGGGCAGCAGACGAGTTCCCCCACCCCATGCCGTGCTCCTTACCCGGCGTTGATCTCTAGCGTGGGCTGCAGGATCTGCGCTCGCTCCTCGCTGCTGCGTGCCAGCTGTTGCGTGCGCAGGAAGTGGCGGGCCGCCCCCATCTCCAGCACCGTGATCATGGCCGGGTGGGTGGCCAGACGTGGGGTCACCTGGAAGGGCGCGGCAAGATACCGTCACGAACCGTGACGGTGCATCGAAGCAATTACAGACCCCACCCCCATAATTGGTCTTCAAATGCTGACATGGCTAGATCGGCTTCCACTACCTTAATATTGGTGACTCTCTGCCCAAGAGAGTTTCTCATCCAGGCCATTAGATCTTCAGCCTGCTCCTCAGTCAGTCTTTCGGCTTCTACACAAGTCAGTAAAACATCAGTTAGTTCAAATAAATTCAGTTTAATCGGCATAAGTTGCTACTTAACAGAGCTCACGTTGTAGAAGGTTCTGACTTACCTGGCCTGCTGTCCTGAAACTTCTCTTCTTTGTAGTGGTCGACAACAATGTCCGTCTCCACGGAGATGAGCTTCTTCTTGTCGAACTCTCTGAGGTGCAGCAGTGTTAGCTCATCAAACTGCTCGTAGCAGAAAAGCACCTGCGGAAGGAGACGGAAAGGTCCAGAACCAAACCAAAGGGGAAAGTCAGAATTCCAAATTAGCGATTGGTTCCATTATGGGAGAACATGTACTGGTTCCATGGTAAAAATGGTATGCACTCACCTCCATGTCTTTCTGCTTCATGGCCTCGAAGTACGGGGAGTGCTCGGCCAGATGGCGGTTGGGGGCGCACAGGTAGTAGATGTTCCTGGTGCCCGCCTTCATCCGCGTTGAGTATTCCATGAGACTGGTGTGCTGGCCGGCGGGCAGCGCTGAGGACTCGAAGCGCAGCAGCTTGGCGATGTCCTCCTGACGAACGGCGAACAAACACGAGTGTTAACAAAAACAGGAAGTCACGCTAGTGCAGCTCTGAGGAAGACCATCTTCAGTGACAGGCTGTGTGGATTATCAACCATTTACACCTCGTTATCTCAGAAAACGGAATACATGTTTGTTTATACTCAGTGACATTCACATAACTGACAATTCACATAAATCAGAAATGATGAACGAACACTTTGTAAATCAGGAACCGTAGTAACGGTCATTAAAGAGACCAAAACATTTCTTCTTCTAGAATCTTTAAAATAGTAGAGTAGAAATCCTTCACACAAACGTGCGCTCTCTCTCTCTCTCTCCCCGCACCTCTCACCCCTTTCTCCTCCCTCATCTTCTCGCTCACCTTGACGCTCTGCTCGGCTGTTGTGACGATGCCTTCTCTCATGAAAAGGCCGTAGTCGTCGAAAAAGCGGGCGTATTTCTCGGGCTCCTTCTTGCTCTGGTCCAGCAGGAAGCGGATCACGCGCAGCTGAAGAACGTCCCGCAGTTTCCTGCACAACAGGTGCAGCAAAGAAAGTCATTTAGTCCAGTTGATGATCCTTACATGATGTCCATCTCGCTGTAATTGAAAACATCTCAAAAAAACACTTCTAGAACCCCAAACTGTGAAGCAGAGTTGGTGACTATGGATCAACATCCCATGGATGAGACGCTTCCATACAGAGTATTAAGCTCCTCACATGGCCTCTTAAATCCTGACCATTCCACTATTCTTGATTCCAGGAGTTTTTTTTATCAAAATCAAACTTTCATGAACAGAATCAAACGTTACCTGATGAGTGCACTCTCTTGTAGTAACTCTCTGCTGAGGTTTAAGGGGATGTCCTCACTGTCCACCACACCTGCAACACAGAGTGAGCCACAGAGTGAGCCACAGAGTGAGCCACAGAGTGAGCCACAGAGTGCTTTTAGTCTCATCACAATCATTTTTACAGATTGCTCACTCCCAGTGCCACTAAAGATTCGGGCAGCTAATCCATTATAATAAATACCCATTATAATAACTATAATAGAAATAATGTTTCTTTAAACCTGTACATTTTGTTCATTCAATAAATATTCTAATCACATCCTGTATAAATGTTTTCACCCTCTCTCTCTCTCTCTCTCTCTCTCTCTCTCAAGCATGGAAGCACTTGAACCATTTACTTGATATATTTTACCATTTACTTTCTAAAGATCTTCTTAAAGGAGCTTTAGGTAAATTATACTACATGCTTGTAGCCTGCTGATATTAAACCCCAAATTATTATTACTATAAGCAGTTTTTTTAAAAAGATATTTTTAGTAATTCACATATTAAAATTAATGTCATTTTCCTCATATTTCATGAGGCTCTTTTTGTGCAACAGCAAATGTATAAAATGCCACTTATGTAATTTATACAGATTTCTATACAGATTTCTTATCCCGTCTGAAACGGAGGTCTTGTAGTACAATTTCTAAATGGACGTGTCAGGAACACTAATCTCATTTGAATAGTAGTTAAGGGTAAAGACAAGCGTACAGGACCAGACAGACCAACCTCGCAGGAAGCGAAGCCACTTGGGCAGGATATCTGTGGCTTTGGTCTGGATGAGCACTTTCCTGCTGTAGAGAGCCACGCTGGAGCCCATCTCCCTGCTCACGTCGAACATGGATGGTTTCTACACATCCACACACACACACACACACACACACACACACACACACACACACACACACACACACACAGACAGTCAGAAGCGGAGAGGTACACCCCGTGCACACGCTCTGATGCGTTTCGTCCGTTTGCTATCGGCTCTCTCGCTCACCCACCGTCTCCGGCACGTAGAAGATGGTCCGGATGTTGAGCGGCGCGTCGGTCCGATAGTGCAGCGTGTAGCGAGGCTTGTCGTACGCCTGAGCCACGTAGCGATAAAACTCCTCATACTGCCACTCGCTCACCTCCTTGGGGTCCATCATCCAGAGAGCCTAGACGGGAAACGTGAGATTCATATCATCCAGAGCACCTAAAGGGGAAACACGTGAGACTCACGGCTGGCCATGCTCACACACACTGACGGTTTTCTTCTTCACCTGTTCACGTGTTGCTAGTCAAATCTGGGATCATCAAAGAGCCATATTCACAAAATATATCCACAGGGGAAACCTCCAAACTATTCTAAACCTCCCAATATAGAGCTTGCTGCTCAGACAAATTTAAGAGAAAAAAAGTCATGTGACTACACAAAATGGCACTTCAGAACATCACTAACTAAAAAGGTGTAGTTGCCTTGGCCAATTATTTAGCTCTTGCTTCACATCAGATGGAGAAATAAGGGGGGGGGGGGGATGTTGCCATAGCAATGCCATCATTTCTACAGCAGTCTCTCCAGTAAGGGACCACCAGTTTGCTGCTAGTACACACAGAACACTGGAACAAGAGAGCTACCTTATGGCTTGTGGCAAAAGCTAACCAAGCCTAAAAATCTTAAAATGTCAGCAGTATAGCACCACCTACTGGAATGGAGACTAATCTAAAGGGCACGGCATGCAGTTACTCTGTGCAACAGTACATCCTGGCATTCAGCGAAGAGGGTCGTTAGCTTCGTGTTTAAGGGCCCGTCTTAATGCATGCATGGTTACTTAATTTAAACATCTGACAAGTGTAATGGAATGGCCTTTCATTGGTCTAGGGTCTTAGCACATAGTCCCTTTGAATCATCAGAAGTGGCAAAATCCATTTAGAGCAGTCAACTTAATTTAAGGCGTTTAATTAACCCAATGTGATTTTAAAATATCCTTAGTAAATACTGACCTCCCTCACAGTACGGCAAAGCACGAGTGAATGTGCCAGAAAAATGTGGGTTTTTTTTTGGCATTTTGTTATTATGCAAATTAGTTATTATTCAAATTAGTTCCAGACCAACATATCAGTAAGCATTAAATGTGGTGTCTAGAGATAGAAATACATTTTTCTATAGCATTACATGTACAGAGCAATCTTACCTGCAGTGTGTTCAGGCGCCGACCATTCAGGTAAATTGGGAAACTGACAAAGTTGCTGTACTTGGTAACAACCTCTATAGAACCAAAATACGGGAGGAAAAAATTAAAACATATAATGGTATATATATATATATAACTTTCTACAAGCTACTTGCTAGTGTATCATAGCAAAAATACATGGAGTAAATTACCACAAATATTGAGTCTAAAACATGTCACCTTTGACACGATCCTCAGAAGAAAACTCCTTGCATTCATCCTTGAGGTGGATCACAATCTTAGTGCCCTGTCTCACCCCACAAGCCTCTGCGATCTCAAACACTCCTGAGCTGCACAAATCCAGCCGTGCATAAATTTAGAAAGTAAATTCATTAATCCAAATACAGACACTGAATGGAAAAGAAAAACAGCACACAGCCTCTTTGGTCTGTAATTTTATGTTCATTTTCTTAAATTGTTCGGGAACTTTATAGTGGATCTCCCCTACGTCACACACCTCTCGTCTTTGTCTTACCCGTCTGAGGACCACTTGTACCCGGGGACACCCGGTTCTGCGCTCTGTGAATACACATCCACTTTGTCAGCCACCATGAAGGCAGAATAGAAGCCAACACCGAACTGCCCAATGATTGTGCTGCTCGCTTCGGCTTGGTTCTGAAGAGCATCCAGGAAGGCCTGCAGCACCGAGCGGAGAGGAACCATGACAGGTATGATAAGGACCTGCTGTGGTCTTTGGGAGAATCACAGGTAGCGTGCAGAGAACCATGGAGCAAGAAGACAAACCTTAGAACCAGACCGAGCGATGGTACCCAGGTTAGTAACCAGTTCATCTTGATTCATTCCAATGCCTGTATCCTAGCATGGGATAAAGGATAATTCAGTTAATAGTAATATATCAGACATATCCAGTTTTAACATGAAAATTCACAACACTGCACGCTAAACAATGAACATTGTTGGACAGATAAACCAAAACATGCCTGAATGGTCACAGTGCCTTTGGCTGCATCTGTCTGCAGGTGAATTTCCAAAGGTGCAGCGTCTCCTCCTCCAGTGATCATCTTATGCCGAAGCTTCTCTAGGGCATCGCTGCCGTTGGAGATAAGCTCTCTGATGAACACCTGGAACCAGAAAGCCAGCAAGCTTTCACTGGTAGTGGCAGAAAATCTATGTTCAAGTAACTCAGCATGAGATTTCGGACGGATGGTTCAAGATCATAGCAACCTTTCTGGATGTGGAGGAGCTTAATGTTGACCCCTACACTGACCCCTACACTGCATGAGACATTTCGGGGTTAAAAATGTTACCACAATATTTTTGAAATGTGGAAGATCATGATAAACAAATTATTAATGTTTTTTTTTTATTATTTAAAACAGCAATTATTGTTAATATACATCACAGGCTGTTAAAATGTCATACTCTCAAATGTGTATCCTACATGCTAATTTTGTTTATCATTAAGTTTTACCTCTTTCTCCGAGTACAGAGATCTGGCCACAATGTCCAGCAACTTTTTTGTCTCTGCCTGGAACTCATGCTTGGAGAAGGACCCTTACCAAGCAAAAAAAAGGTAAAAGTTTTAATAAGATCAAGTGGTTTGAGACAGGAAACTTATCTGCACTTATGGGGCCTGTAGCCACCCTCCTTTCCCGAGTGGTGCTCAGCTAAAAATGTTGGAGAGTGATCAAAGAAAACACTCTAATGTGAACCACAAAAGGTGGACGGATGCCCCACCTTGGACATTCTCCGTGTCACTGATTATATTGTGGAGCGGTTCCTCCTCAGCGGTTTCTGCCTGGGTGCTGAAGACTCGGCGGGTCGCGGCTCCACCAAGATGGCTGGGATTCCACAGTCGAGGACTAGAGCAGCACCACTGCTGCTTTCTACTCGTACTGACTATTGGCATGGAAACAAGAGACGGGGGTGGACGAACGAACCACCGTTAAGTGGTTATTGAGTATTGAGTATTCTGTCATGGGCAGTACTGAATGAAATGATCACAGTGCATAATGATACACTCCTTGCAAAGCACAATCAATTTTACATTTTAGCATATATTTAGCATATAAAGGTGTAATACAGGGCTTTATTGGTCAGCTGCTAGGTACTGATCTGATCGCTTACATATAAGTCACTAAATAATTTATATTAGTTATGTATTACTAAAGCCTCTATCGTAAAGTTTGATTTGATTGTCATTAAACTGCTCTTCACCTCTGGTTATTCGTCATGAACAACTCACATTAGCTTTCATTAGCGAGTTACATCAACTAGATATGTCAGTTAAATTGTATAATGAACTAGTTTATCTACGAACAAACGTACCTCCACTAAATGTCGCTGTAACTATCCGGGTTGTTGCCCTTTGGCTGTACAAGAAGAGCCTTGGATTCGCCTTCCCAGAAGTTTCAAGTGCAAATTTAAATAATGATAAACAGCGTGACATTTTTCTTAACGTTTTGACCTAGCTAGTTAGTTCTCGGAAAGCGGCGTGTGGGGCAACCGTGCGACAACAGTGCAAGAAAGGCCCTCCTCGTGGCGCTTAATGATGACGTTAAAGGTAAGCCACATATGTGCCTGTGCGCCGTTTGTCTAATAGTTATCCAAACGCCTCGTTTGTTTTAGAGCAAACTGTCATTTTTTTATTCAATCTAACTTCAGATTTGTGTCTTGCCAAAAGTACCAGGATTTTGAAGGTATAAGGGGAAATCGCAGATTTACTTTATTTTTATATAACCTAGCTACGACTGAACGGTGCAAACGTCTGTACGTTGCACTGCACATGAAATTGCAAAACAGCAGCAAATTGAAGAAATTTAAGTTCGGTTAAAATCCTCGGATCTCATTGAGGGCGCACTACACGAAACCGAACACCAAAAATCAGCCCGATGCAGTGTTCGAGCACCTCCGTGACGCAACTGCAGCAGCCTCAAAGGAACCGCAGACGCCTACTTGGACAGGAACGTTCTGTACTGTATAAGAGGTATGCCGGCACATCGTCCAAAAACAAGCACATATCGCCGAACTGAGAGACTTTCTCCAGTTTATCCCAAACCCAGGACAAATGATGTGCTGTAATTGGTAGCTTCTAGCTTGGGATCTCAGGCTGGCGCAAAGAAAAATGGGATGGGGGCGGGGCTAAAGCAAAACGAGCACAAATTCCAATGTCCCAGTGCATAAGGTCTACAGGAAGTAAATGGCTGCCAGAGGGACAAAGGGTCAAACAAATTATACAATATGAAAGGCAACCAATAGAAGCCTTCATCTTTCAATCAAAACTGATGTATTTAATTTGCTTGTAGAACCATCTGTCCCTGCATAGGAACTGAAACGATTTCCCTAGCTGGACACACTGCAGTTCATGCCACCTGAAGGTTTGTATGTCGCCTGTCCTGTTGTGCAGGGGTGTTTTACCTAAAAAGTAACAGTTCAGGCTTAGCAGAGTAGTGCTGACGTGCACATAGAAAAGAGGGTGTTCATCCTCCCTCCTAGTTCAATACACTGTAGCTTTATACTAAAAATCAGAACCTTGAGAAACTACTTTCTTGAATGAACCGTTAGAAAGAAAAGAAAATGTTGGAAAGCCTGGCTAGACTGAAGCATCGCATGTACATGTTAAAAACGTGGGTGGCAGTAAATATGACTTTCACACGGAATTATTGTTCAACACGGAAAATGCACAATATTTCTGTCCAGCTTGTCCTAAACAAATGAATCGACTGGTTGCGGAATTAGATCTCACCAGAGCACAGAAACTAACATTGATGTGTAATGTCCTCCGTTATCTGGCAGCCTAGAGGTATGAACACACAAAGCTTTAATAGTGGCTCTTTAAAATACCCAGTGAGCACAACAGCCATTTAAAATACAATATATATCGCAATGTAGTCAGTTACAATTCATTTAGACACCCCCCCGTGATGGACAGATCGATCTAGTTCACTAGACCTGTGTGAACGTGATCCCAGTCTGCTGAAGTGGTCATTTGGTACAGAATGATTAGTAACGTAGTGGCTAACAGTCTGCTCAAGCTGAACACAGTAAAATGCTTTTCATTTTTATACCCAAGACAGAGGTTATGCCAACCTCAAGAACCGAGATGATCTTGTTCCTGCGACACTGATCAAACACCACCACTGTCTGTTGCACACAGTTTTATTTAACAATATGGTATAGAAGTACGAAATGAGTTCTTTTAACCAGTCTATACAATGATCTCGATCTTTTTTCCTTATATGTACAGTATCTCATCAACCTGCATGATTCGTACTGAAGAATCATCCTTGCTCAATTCAAGTTTCGTGTAGGAGGAAACAAAGAGGAAAAGAAAACCAAAAGAAGATTGACTGAAGAAACTCTTTCTTTACACAAATCAGCAGTCAAACAGATGCCCTGGCCCTCTGGAGAGAAGGGGTAGGCTTGGCATTGACGGACATCAAAGGAGAAACGAAGCAACATTTTCTACACTTTGAGAGACACCTACAGAATCCAGGCCAATAAATTATGCATTTGGACACCTTAAAAAATAAGAGCAATGACCACATGTGGCTCGTTTGTTTTGTAGACGAGCGCCTTTCTGTACAAATGAACACGGGTCTCCTATACAGTCTCCACAGCTTGGAGAGAGAATGGAACATCTCCCAAAGGCATGTCCTTTTCCAAACCTGGTGAATACATATCAGACAACAATGAGGGCTTCGTCCGAGCCCCTTACTACTTATCTTACAGTCTCTGAACACAAAGCATCTAAAATTTTTCAAGCATACAAAACAAAAGTCTTCGATAATAAATCATTTTTGTCTCAAGAAATTTCCATTAAAAAGTCCATACCTGAAAAAAACACAATAATTAAAAAAAAAAAAAAAAAAATGTAACAAATACCAGGACCAGAGTTTCTTTAATTCTGGCCTGAAGACAAGAAAGAAAAAAGCAAAAAATAAAGGAAAGGAAAAAAACAAAACTGAGAAAAAGTGATTCTGTGATCCACCCAGATACACACGTAAGAGGAAGAAATAGCAGTCCATTGGTTTGTGTGTAAACCATTCACATCCTTTCTTTGAAACATCAGTACAAAGAACCGTGTGAAAACGAACTCCTCTTGACCAAGCATCTCTCATTGCTACAATCCTTCCACAAACTTTTCTAACGTGTCTCCCGTGGTGTCCCCAACCATGCTCAAGTCATTGGGGAGGCCTCTGCGGTTCGGCGTGTTGAGCTGAGGGAGCATGGCGCTCTGCTCTGGTGTGCACATGTGGGCCTGTTGGTCCATGGCGCCGGGCATCGGCGCGCCGATCCCCGGGTGGGGCGAGCCGGAGTGCAGGGAGGCGTGCTGAGGGGACGGCTGGGGTTGCATGCGCGGGGACGGGCTGGAATGCGGGGGCTGCTGGGACGGAGGCCGGGGGGACTGCACCGGGGCGGGGGACCTCACCTGGCTGCCCATCGGGTTGACCATGGACTGGCCGGGCAAGTGAGAGCCCTGCTGCTGCTGTCCGGGGAGCATGTGGGGCTGGGGGCTCATGGAGGCGGCCTGGGCCGGAGGAGAGCCGATCTGCTGCTTCAGCATCTGCTGGGGGATCTGCTGCTGCTGCTGCTGGAGCATGCGCTGCTGGAGCACGTTGGGCGAGGCGTCCATGCCCATGGTCGGTTGGCCCATCTGGGCCATGCCCGCCATCTGACCCATGGGCCCGGCGGCGCCCTGCATCGCCAGCTGCTGCTGCATGCGGATCTGCGAGTAGCTGGCCGCTCCCTGGGGCTGCGGGAACCGGCCTTGCCCGGGGGGCATGGCGCCCTGCTGCTGCTGCTGCTGCTGCATCTGACGCAGGAGCTGTCGGCGGTACAGCTGCTGGTTGCCGTTGTGCGCGGCGTTCATCGGCTGGCCCTGGGGGCCCAGGCCGGCCATGCCCTGCGCAGGCTGCTGGGGCGGCATGGCCGGCCTCGGGGGCTGGCCCTGCTGCATGGCCGCCATGTTCTGCATGGGCGGCTGTCCCGCGAGCATGGCCTGGGGGCCGGGCTGGGCCTGGGCCTGCTGGGGCTGGCTGGCCTGGTACTTGGCTGTCCGCTGTTTGATGAAGGCCGCCATGAGGTGCGGGTTGGACTTGAGGATGTTGAGGACCTGCTGCTGCTGCTGCGGAGAGCTGGGCGACTTGAGCGTGCGCAGCAGCTCCTGCAGGGCTCCTGGTGGGATGCTGCTGGCCACGCCCCTTGGGGGCACGCCCAGCTGCTGCGGGCCCTGGGGGGGCACCTGCTGGGGCATGACGCCCTGCATGGGCCTGGGCTGCTGTTGCTGCTGCTGCATCAAGGCCCGCTGCATGAGCTGGGCGTGCTGAGGTGACTGCGTTACCTGAGGCTGCGGGGGGGCCGGCTGCGGGGGAGGGGCCTGGGGGTTCTGCATGGGGCCCTGCATCCCGGCGCCCCAGGGGGGCGACTGCATGCCCTGCATGGGCTGCGGTCCCCGCGGGCCCATCGGCTGCATGGGCACCATCATGCGCGGTTGGTTCATGGGCATGCCGTTCATGTTCAGCCGAAAGTCCGGCTGCTGTTGTTGTTGTTGTTGTTGTTGTTGTTGTTTGGCCTTGGCCGCAATGTCTATCTGACGGGCCACCTTGAGGGCGGCCAGCGAGGACTGCTGCTGCTGGGGCGTCGGGGGCTGGGCCGGCTGCTGCGGCCCCATGGGCAGGGGGGACTGCTGCTGATGCAGGGGGGAGGACTGCGGGCCCGGCTTGCCCTGCGGGGTGGGCGGCTGGCTGATCCGGCCGCCGCCGGGGAACGGCTGGGGCATGCCGGCCACGTTCTGCGGCTGCGGCTGGGCCTGCGTCTGGCCGGGCATCGGCTGCGGGGTCTGCGGCGCGTTGGGCTGCGGCGGCGGAGGCTGCTGCTGCTGCTGGGGGGGCTGCGGGCCGGCGGGCGTGTCGGGGGCTCCTGAGTTGGGCGAGGGCTGGGGCATGGTCCGGCCCTGCATCAGCGCCATGCGCCGCCGCATCATCTGCGCCTGCTGCAGCCTCTGCTGGAGCTGCTGCTGGCGCAGCTTGTGCTTGATGTTCAGGCAGAAGGGCACGGGGCACTTGTTCTCGGGGCAGTGCTTGGCGTGGTAGCAGCACAGCGCGATCAGCTGCTTGCACACGGGGCAGCCGCCGTTGGTCTTGCGCTTGCAGCCCTTGGTGTGCTGCACCACCCGCTTCATCTTCTGGCAGGACGGCAGGGAGCAGTTGGCGTTGCGGCACTGGCAGGCGTGCACCAGGGACTGGATGCAGCGCTGGATGCTCAGGCGCCTGCTCTCCTGCGGGCTCTTGGAGGCCTCGCCGCTCTGGCCGCTGCTGTCGTCGTCCAGGCCCAGGCCCCACTTCACCATCTGGTGCTCGTGGCCCTTCGAGTTGTAGCAGTTAATGCACAGGTCGAAGTCCTGAAAGAGAACAGGGCGAAAAGGTTCGTGAAAAACAGCCCCTGCCGTTCTGAACTCGTTTAACATAGGAAATGAATCGAACAAACAACAACAACGCAGCACGAGATTTGCCCAAGAAGGCAACCCCTCGCCCCCTAGGGGGGAAATCTGCTGCCTCCCGGCGAGGTTCGCCACACGGGGGGGTTGGGGGGGCTCTGACCTCGCAGACGGTGCAGTGCCAGCGGGTCTCCACGTGGTGCTTGCACTCGTTGCAGGTGTAGACAAAGCGGTCCTGGCCCTGGTTGTGCAGCTCCACCAGCATGCACATGCTGCTCCACTTGCAGCGGCGCAGCGAGCTGAACTCCCAGTGCTTGTCCCGCGCCAGGGTCAGGAAGGCGTCTCGCCCGTCCATGAGGTCGCAGGTCAGCAGCGGGTCGGGGTCCATGATCGGGGGCAGGGTGTTGATCACGGGGCCGGCGTGGAGGTGGATCACGAAGAACACCTGGAGGGGGGGAGGGGGAGAGGTTGGCACACGCGAGCGGTTTAAAAAAAACGGACGGCATATAAGCGAAGTGTTGAAACGGCGCGGCTGTAGAGGCCCGACCTCCTTGTGTTTCTCCATCGTTGCGTAGAGCTTCTGCGACAGGTCGTTCGCCACGTTCGGCATCCCAGGCTTCTTCTTGCTGGCTCGACTCACGCTGCTTTTGTTCTTGTTGGTTTTCTTGTTGTTCTTCTTCTTGGCGTTCTTGCTGTCAGCCTGGGTTCCCTGCAGAAAAGGGAATTTTATGCAGAAAATTAACAAATGTCCTACCCCCCCCCCCCCTTATTTATATACAAAAAGTTTTCTTTCTCCGTCTAGTTTGTTCAAAGCCCCTCCGTGGTCGTGTGCCCACAGGTACCTCCACCGTCTCGGAGGAAGCAGTGCTCTCCTCCTTCTTCCTCTCCTCCTCCTCCTGCTCCAACTCCTTGATGCTCTCCTCCAGGACGTTGGGCCAGAAATCCCCCTCGAAGTAAGGCAGCTCGTAAGCGCTCGTCAGCCGGTCCTCGGTGGCCTGCTTGAAGATGTCCTGTAACGAAGGGCACGGCGTCCCGAAGTGTCATTATCAGAGGCCAAAGCAGCAAAACCACACAACCGAACCTACGAACTGAATCGAGAAAGACCAGAACACGATTACTCGAGCCGCGCTGCTCCGGGGCGTTACTGTGGAAGTTCACCTTGTAGTCGTGAATGATCCTCTCCGCGAAGGCTTTGTCCAGCATTTTGCGGTACCACTCCTGGAGTCTCTTGGGTTTGGGGATCTTCTGATCGGGAGGGTGACAGTGGAAAATGTAATCGTCTCCTTCACTTGGCGGGCAGGCCCATATATGACCAGTCACGTATCTGCATATGGGAAGATGCCCACAGTTAAAAATCACACCATTCTTGTACTGTTTAGTCAGATGGAGACCATAATTCAGTAAACACCATCCTTCCACAATGGCAGGAGGGCAAACCGTACCCAAGTTTCTTGACGTACTCCAGATACCCGATCAAGATTTCATGGTATACAGCAGTTCTGAGCATCCTAGGTCTGAAGAAGTGAATACTGTCGAGGTACGATATGTACACCCGCCTACAAAACAAAACCCAGAGGGAAAACGAGCTTAATCTTTTATATCCTTGTACAGTAGAAAGAAAATGGTTCATTGAGTGGCAGGACCATTATCCGTGTGCGATTACCTGGTGTTGGGGAAGGGGCACTCAGAGCCATACTCTTGGACATGCATACCAAAGAAACACACATCCACTCCATCGATCTCTTCAAATGCAAAAAGTGCTTTGGTTCGGTACGGAAAGCTGTCTGGCATCTCCCCTGAGTCAACAAACCTACAGAGAAAACATCCAATTATAGCATTTTATCAAACAGGGGCTGGGGAAAATATTTACTCAAATAAACCCAACCCCTGATCACTTCCTGGGCTCTCGAGTGGGGCTCCGTTAACCAGATACAGTGATTTCTAAAATCAAAGGGTATTTCAAATGAATTGGCATCTTTAGGAAAATCTCATGACTACAATACAGGTTAATATGGGTAATGCCACCAATCATCTGGGCTCCTACATTTTAGGGCTGGCACAGGTGCCACTCGACAGGGTTCCCGTGGTCATCGGTGTTAACAACAAAGTGAAACCATGCGTGTACTGATATCTGCCATGTGATGCTGGACGTACACAAGTTTCCTACTGTGCAACACACCTACGGTCCCCCCCCTGGACCGTCATAATCAAATGACACTTATAAATACCAAATCTGCCTCCATGGTTCTACTAATTCCGTCCCTCCCTTTCCCTTTATTTGAATAAATTCCATATTTTGCACCAGGTATTTTTAACATGCAGCTAATGTCTTTAGCATCTTCCCTCTTTCCAGCTTCAAAAGCCACGTGCAAATTTCTGCACTGTGCTGTGCTCCAAGTGGACATTATATGAACGTTTGATGTGAACCTGCGATGCACCAACCTAGATTTCTCCCCTATATATTATGGAATTTATTTACACAGTTAGGTTACAAATTAATAAAGCAAATTGAGTCTGTAGCCATTAATAAACTCTGGCATAAAAAAAAAACCAAAACTCAAGGAAAAGAACACATCGATGATCATAATACTGGGTCGGTTACCTAGATTTCATCCCAGGTTTGACTTCAACTGTTTTGTCTGAACTGGCCACCACCCTCACAAACACCTCTCCAGCCTCGGGGTGGTTCTGCCTCTTCAAGTACTTGTTCACACGGTCCTCTATGTACGTGCCAAGCCTTGTGGTCTGTAATCCTGGAAGAGGGACAGCACGCGCTCAAGCATACTTTCATTATTCAAACCCTGCCTATATGGTTTTGTCTGCATACACAATGGGGGGGGGGAAACACACTTACGTTTCGCGGAAAACTTGTTCTCCTTCCTGGCCTTCCCTGACTTCTTAAGACAATTGTCACAGACAAACCTGTTAAGAGACAGTTAGAGAGAAAAAAACAAAGGACTTTCAGAACAGATTCGGCTCGACGGATCGTTCTGGCGGAGCGCAGGCAAAAGGTACTCACCCTGACGGCCAGATGACATCGTAATGCAGCACGCAGATCTGATGCATCTTACGTCCACAGTCTTTACATTCAACAAACCTGTTTGAGATGGGGGTGGGGGGGTATTTGACCAAAAGGCATTATTTTAAATGTATCGGAGATACCACAATATAAAACGTACAGGAGATACCACAATATAAAACGTACAGGAGATACCACAATATAAAACGTACAGGAGATACCATAATATAAAAGATGGTGTACATCTGGGGGTTTTACTTACGGCTCTGGGTCCAACATGTCATTTTTCTTTTTCTCAAACTGTTCCTTTGAAATCATACTGGGGGGAGAGAGAGTATAATTTGTAATTAATAATCAACCACCACAAGCTTACAAAATAAGTAGCAACGAGGGGTGTTGGAGTTTATTTGGGAACGTAATACATTATCAGGTTTTCAGGCAACACATTTGATAATTTAGCATAAATGCTATTCATTTTATACCATAGTATAGTCTAAAATAATTTTTAAAAAAATCCACTAGAATAGAACTGCTCAATTCCTGCATAAATGTCTTGTCCTCTAGCCCAGGAATCTGGCCCTCGCACACATCAGTGCACTACATAAGAGAACACTTACGTCTGGGGTTGCGCGGGGTCGTCCCCCAGGGTGACGCTGTCGCCCTGGATCTCGTTGAAGCACTTCTCACAGAAGTGATACCTGTCGGCAAAAAGGCCATATTTGGGTGAACTGGACCCAGTACACAACAGCGCAGGCGCACAGACCGGGGGGGGAATAAAGAAAGTAAACATGATTAAATCTAAATACTCGGGCGATATGGAGAGTGGGAAGCCAAATTAAAGTTGTTCA
>JAOXYF010000001.1:20420359-20440388 GCA_028565775.1 Sternarchorhynchus goeldii | reverse complement strand
ACACAGCCCCACACACACAGCCCCACACACACAGCCCCACACACACAGCCCCACACACACAGCCCCACACACACAGCCCCACACACACAGCAACTCCAACCACCACAAGAGTTGCGTCAACATATGAACTAATGTTCACCTGCAGGATGCACCTTAAATCGAATGCATGAGCTGAAGGCAAAAGCTACAATTAAATGTCAACTAGGAAAATGCTCCTGGTGCACACAGAACCCCTCGTAATAAGGACAAACCTTTCATGGATTAGGAGAACAGCTAGAATTCTGCCTTCCGCCCAGCGCGTCAGTCCTGTGCTAAATCTATGAGTGAGAACACTTCATGGCTCTGTATTAAGACCAACAGTATGGAGTACAGGTCACAACGGTTTCACTGGGCTCTGCGTACGGGCAAACCACACTCTCCTTCTGCCTGCGACTGTAGCTGGAGAAACCTGAAAAAACCCTGAAGAACAGCCTCACAGAGACCCAGTCGCCGCACAGTTCAAAGCCCTTCCTTATTTTGTCGTGAGACCTACTTTGTTCAGTCCCTTCATCTGAGTTTCATTTCACCGATGTTGCAGTGTGTGGATCACTGCACTAATTGCGATAGACAGTCTGAAGCAGCACACAGGTCTATATTTGGCAAAAATGGTGCTCGATTAGATGCTGAACAGCTGCAAAGGAACATGTTTGAAACTTCACCTGGCAGCTCCAGTGGCAGGACATTACGGTCACCTGGACATACCACAGTAATGCCTGCCAGTGGACCTGTACTCACAATCCCTTTCTTACATACAAATGACATTTTTTCCAGGATGGGGTTTTTATAAAGCTGGAAAAATAGAGCTGTGCGCACTATTATTCTCACCTTCCTCCCACAGCAATAACCCAGGCCCTGCATGACTGGGTCGATCTCTTGCTCAAAGACCTCGGCCAGCTTGGAGCAGTATTTGTAGACCCTCGATGTCTTGCGGTTGTAGAGCCAGGCGTTGTTGAACATCAGCCAGATGTCGTCCACGTACTGCCAGGGCTCCTGGTACTGCCCCGTGTCCAGTTTTCTCTTGATGGTTGACAAGTCAATGGGATTCTTCACAATATCAAAGTAGTCCTAACGAATGAAACAGAAGAGAAAAAATACAATGAGCTGCTTGCATCTTCCGGAAACTACCTCACATGGAACACTTGGGTGGACTTGAGCAATTTACCGGAATGCCCAGAAGCATGGGGTCCACGGGCTGGCGGAAGGGCAAGGACTCGGGGTCCTGCCTGTACAGAGCCTCCAACGTGGGCATCAGGGCTTGTCTCAGCTCCTCAGGCTTAAAGACTGAGGACAGGTTAAAGATCATGACATGGCTTTAGTCTTTCAGGACAAAATCAGGAAAACAACTTGGCAAGACCCGCAGAGCAAAGCAAAGACCGGTTTGAAACAAAAGCCAATACTTTTCTTGCGCGCCTGGGCGGACTGAGCGGTTGAAGTTGTACTGGAGGGCTCGGTGTCCTCCTCCTGTTTGGTCTCTGACTTTATCTCTGGTTTCTTCTCCTCTATCTCCATTGGATCCATCTTAGGCTCTGAACTCTCGGGCTCCTCTTTCTTCACAGGTAAAGGCTTGACATCCTCATCCTGAAACAATGTCAAAGTTCTTTCAAAAGCCACCCTAGCAACACATGCACTTAACCTACAGCAGCTCCATTAACCTACAGCACGCGCCGTTTGTCAGGTGCTGAGAAGTCAAGGTGAAGCTGTGAAATGTTCTCTGAACCAAACACACGGTGTCCCACCTCCGTTTTGAACTCAGCTCGTTTCTTGCCGGTTTCGAAATCCTGTTCGTCTTCTCCCGACTCCGCTTTGGTCTCGGCGGGGGGAAAGTCGGGCAAGGTCTGCTGGGAGTGGCTCTCTGCCACCGATGCAGGCGTGGGGACCCGATTATCCACACTGGCTGCTGCCTGAGAGAGCTGTGGAGTTAAGACACATGCGAACAAAACATTTTTTTTTTTTTTTTTTTACAAGGTTACGATTTTTTTAAACGACAATTACATGGAGAACAAAAGAAATGAGAAGCATACATTGTTTCCGTCCGTTTTCAGAAACCTCACATGACGGATAGATGATTTAAAGCAGGGTTTGTGCTACTACTGCTACTACAGCACTGAAAGCCTTGAACCGCATGGTGACAATGCTGCACTGTGCCACAAGGCTCTGGCTGTGCCTTACCGGAGTAGAGGGGTGCTGTGCTTGCTCAGAGCCTGGCTGCTGCAGCTGCACGGGGGGCTCAGGCTGGGTCTGCAGGGGCGTGAGAGGCTGGGAGGGGGCAGGAGAGGAGCCCAGGGCAGATGGGGGGCGAGGAAGGCCGCTGGGGATGTGGGTGGGGGTGGCCTGGCCCCCGGCGGAGGCGGGCGTGGAGGGCTGAGCCTGGTGCTGCTGCAGGTTAGGAGTTACTTGGGAGGTGGCGGGAGGCGGAGGGGTGGCCCGTAGGGCGGCCTGGGGAGCCAGGGAGCCCAGCGCATTCAGGGAGAGGTTAGAGTTCGACTGCTGAGGCTGCGGAGGAGAGACACAGGACACACTTGCTGAGTGGGTGGGTACGTGCTCCCACACACCCACCCACCCCTGACAACATGCAAGGTTTCACTCGTCCCTGCTTTTGACCAGATGACGCGTCGAAAGCAATGGGTGGTGTGATGTTTGAGCAGCGAGGCTCTGGATTGTAGAGCAGGTTTCATAAAAACAGTCAAATACATTTCCCCCCCCCCCCAATCGTCACAAGTGCATTGCAGAAATTGTTAAGATACATCTTCAAATTCAAACCTAAAATATTGCGGATTATAACCACCATCAACTAGCCCACTGTGTGCACCACACCGTCCTAAACGCACCGTACTCATCTGACATCCCCACAGCACTCTGGCCAAAAGGCCAAGTACATTTCAAGGGCTTTAATTGGGCAAATCTGCTCAAAGCAGGTGAAGCGCGTCTCCTCGGTTGCTCCGCACACGGACGGTGCACCGTCTGCCCTCACCTGCGCACCAGCAGCCTGCCCTGCCTGTTGGGCGAGGGTCACATTCACGTTCATGCCGGCACTAGAGGCTGGGAACTGCGTCTGGTTCATAAACTGGTTCTGGTTGGGCGTCTGGCCCACCATGTTGTTCGCGTGGCCTCCCATCATGCCTTGGGCTTGCAGCATTCTTGAGGGAGACATACCCATCTGCTAAATGCAGGGAGGAACAAAAACAAAGATTTAGTTCATACTGAACAAGTCTTTTGGTATATTTATTGCAGAATAAAAAAGGGGGAGGGAATATAGTAGTGGACATCGGTATGAAGGAAAGGGCTCACCGTAGGAACGGAAGTCATGTTCATTTGAGATGGGTGGTTCATTGGGGAGGCAGCACGGGATCCTACGGGCGACTGAGACATCTGCACATTCTGCATTGCCATGTGGTTGAACTGATTTAACCCTGGAGAGCAAACAAAAAAAACATAATAAGCCGTTTTAGTGATGAGAAGGTCGAGGAAAACAGCACAGTGCATTGTGGTACATTAAAGAGGAGCAGAACGGTGAGGTGCGATGGGGGGGGGGGATGGGGGACGCGGCGTCACCTTGAGGGACCTGCATGCGGCCGATCATTTGGTTTGGCACGGTGGACATAGGCACAGGTCCATCTGAGGTGGGAGAGATCAAGGACATTAGATGAAGGAGATCCACCACATGACCTTCACCAAAGCCTCCTCGGCCCACGCGGGAACGGAAGACATATTTTTGGGGCGAAAGATTAAAAGGGGGGTGAACCCCACACGCACTTGGTGGCCGGATGGCTTGTGCAGGTCCCATGGCATTAGGCTGGGGAAGACCAGGCTGCTGTACCCCTGGAGTGCCCAAGGGAGGCTGTTTCTGTAGTCTGGACTTCCTCTTCTCTTCCAGTTCCTTCTGAATCTTGTAGATCTTCTCAGCTAGTAAGTGGTAATACTCATCCTAGTTTAAAAAAAAACCACACAAACAAATTTAGATTTTACACGATAAACCCGAGAGAGGCACCACTTTTTACTTTTTGATTTAGATCGAAGGGGTCGGCAGAAGCAGCATTACCCTGCTGTTGGCGGACTCGTACATGTCACCCTCCACCTTCCGGGCGTACGCGACCAAGTTCTCCATCCGTCTGTCCTTCAGTGCAGCAGGGTCTGGGGTGGGGAATATGGCTTGAACTCTGTGGGAGGAGATGGAGAGTCTTAGAGCTGGTAACACCAGCTTAGCATGTGCAGATACTTTAACCAGAGTGGGTAGCTGGGTTTTTTTTTTAAACTTTCGCAGGCAGCCACATAAAAGTAGTGGTTACAGGTACATTAATCACAGCGGGTCACGTGTGTGTGGATCAGCTGTAGAGGGTAGCTGTGACCACACAGATACACACTCTCCCTAAAGCACTCACAGTTTGTGCACGAGGTGGTTGCGGAGGTCCTGAGTGACGTGTTCATGCCAGGCCTTCTTCATGCCGGGCATGGAGGGCGCCGTCGCCGATGGCAGGTTCCCCATGCCACCCACGCCGGAGCCGTCCGGCATCAGCTGGCTGTAAGGGTGCCATTGTGCGTCAAAATTTGCATGGAAGTCAGAAAACGTTTAGGACCCTAAACCCGGTTCTTTTGCCAAACTGCCTAAGGTGCAACAGATTCAAACATTCAAGGTTTCAGGGTCCGGCTTGGTGTGCATGAGAGATTTTCTAATCAGGCTGTGGTGTGTGTGTGAGGTTAGAGGTGGAAAAGGGACAGACTCACTTGTTGAGGGATGAAGGGAGTGATGAGTCAGTGTGGAGACTCGTCTGATCGGCACTGGGGACTCCCATACTCACCCCTGCCATACTCATCTGGTTAGTGCCTGAGGGCCCAGACACACACACACACACACACACACACACACACACACACACACGAGGAACAACATTCAGCATGTTTTCTTGCTTTTTTTTTTTATAAATAAATTTTAAAAAGCTAACCGACAAGCAAATATGACACTGAAATGGATGGAAATGAACCAATCAAGTTAAACCAATTGGCTAAAAGCAGTTCGACGCTGTAGTTAAACATTGCCGCGTATATTTTGGGCAACGATGAGTTCTGTGCGTTTTTTTCCCCTTCTTCTCTCATCAAACAATAATCTACAACAAAGAAACACCCACCTCTTAACCCACCTGAGGCAGTCCATTCAAGGAGAGGAGGCAACATTTGCATTGCATTGCGCTCGGGCTTTTAACCCAAAGGTCTTACCTAGTGTGTTGATGGGTCTCAGCTGCTGCTGGGACTGTGACGTCGGCTGCCCCAGGACCTGCGACTGCGTCTGCGTGGCAGACTGGTTCCCGTACGGGAGGCCCAGGGCCGCGTAGGCTCTCTGCATGGAGCTGGGGTCTATGTGGGTGGCGCTGTTGATGCTGGGCGCAGTCGGCTGGTTGGTGCCCACCGCCCCCATGGGTGCCTGCATGCCAGTGCTAGGGGAACTCATCATAGCTAAAGAGAAAACAAACAAACAAACAAACAATACATTATTATTATTATTATAATAAAATGAAAAATTCAGTTCAAGTCTTTTCCACCCACTAATTAAAAAAAAAAAGGGGGGGGGTAATTGTAAATAATTTAAAAATACCTTTTAAATCATTTTAAATCAGTATCTGTAACGCTGCAGACTGCCTGTGTATGTCCCAGCTAACCCTAGTGGTAGAGTGTGGAACTGCAGATGGCCTGGATCGCGTGCTTCTGTTGCTGCTACTGGGGATTTAAACAATTCAGCCATCAGCCGTCCAATCAGAGACCAGGACCTTTGTCTGCCCTGCCCCTCTGTCAGCTGAGGCTCAGAGCCCCCCCCCCCACGGTGTCGGGTTACAGGCCTGCTGCCTGCTGGAATCTGACGCGCCGCTCGTGCGTTCGTCGTTTAGATGGCCTGCAGGTGGCAGCACACACATCTTCCCCTAAGCACAGGCTGGGCCCAGGCAATATGAGCTACGCTAACAAATATGTAGCAAGTTATCTTTGTGGTGTGGTTGTGCAGTACTGGTTCATGTCCGGCCTGAGCAGAGCTGAAGTGCACATGTACTTGTAATGCTAACCAGTTAAAAGCATGAATGAACCAGATGCTACACTCAAAGTGGAAAACAAAAGGCCATAAATGAATTTATTGCAAAGGTAGTGCTTCTCAAACACCGTCACGGTAGTGAACATTTCCGTCAGCGTACAGTCATTCTGTTCTTGGATCATCACCATTCCATCTCTGAACTAGCAGTAGTTTCTGTTAAAAAAAGTTTTATTAGGCTCACGGTTCCATCCAGATGTGCGTGTTGTGTAGAACAAACACGGTGGCTGTTTAACTCACGCTGTTGGTTTCTCTTATCGCTGGCGGTCTTCAGGGGAAGGCAGACCGGGCAGTCGTGCCGAGTGCAGTTCTTCCAGTGGGAAATGATCTGTCTAGAGGACGCACAGTGAGCCACTGAAACGGACAGAGAGAGAGACAGAGAGAGAGAGAGAGAGAGAGAGGGAGGGATTTACTATGTTACAAGTGACCATCATTGATCAAAGCCATCATTTTGTAACACTTCATCTAACCTACAGTCTAAATATGTAAATACATCCATCTTACAAACATCTACTGAGGGATTCTAAACCGGCTTATATCCAGTCAGCAGGAGGAGATTCAACCCAAAATAACAATAACTAATACAGCTAATACTGTAATATCAGCTCAAAATCTACAGAGGAGGGTGGAATAATACAAACATATAAGCAAAGCATTAAATAAAGGGGTTCCTAGCGGTGCAGGAACGTCCACGTGAACAGCTTTAGACACCAGGACAGGTACATGCCAAGTTTACACAGGGTTCAGAGCTCAAAGAAACTCAAACAGCCGCGTGATTTATGAACACAAATGTCTTCATTCAAGCAGGGGCCCCCAACGGAGAGATTTGCAGCCAAAAAAAAAAAGACAGAAAGTAGAACGGTCTTTGTTAAAAACGAATGTTGAAACGCTTAAAAAAAACAAAACAAAAAAAAACACAGCGCGTTCGGCGACAGCGGAGAAGCGATTTCGCGTGCGCTCGCTCACCTTGGCAGGACTTGCCGGCCTGGCAGTGGGTCATGTGGTTGAGCACGTTCTTCATGGTCCTGCAGTGGGGCAGGGCGCAGGGCCGCACCTCGCCGTTGGCCTGCTCGCGCCGCTGGCACTTGTGGGCGTGGAGCAGCAGGACCAGCTGCTGCTGGATCAGCTTGCGCTTCTCCGGGTCGGCCGTGGGGCCGGCGACAGCCGCGCCCTGGCCGGGGAGCATGCCCACGGGGGCCACCTGCTGGTGGAGCTGGAGGGGCGAGGGGAGAGAGGAGAGAGAGCTCAACAGGGTGTGTGGGTGGAGGAGGATGATGATGGTCGCTAGGGGTAGCGGTGATCTTACAAAAGGTACGACACAAAAAGTGAACTGCGGGATCATAATTGTGGCTCAACACTGTGGCTCAAGAGCCAGTCCTCGATTATGGGAACGTGGATGGTGCCAGCCCCAAGCCAATGGAAAAGGACTGGCTGCAGCTGGAATGCCGTTTGGATAATAGCAAGAGTGTCAACTCCAATCACTTCAAGGGCCAGACTGAAAAATCTCAACAAAACTGGGGGCTAGAGAATGTGCGTGTTTAGAGTTCATTTTTAAACATTTTACGATGTTACATGAATTGCCCATTTGGTTTATTCAAAATAAGCTAGCAGGCTAGCGCTGGTTACATTGTACGACTCCTACCCAGAGATCCTCCTCTCTCGTTATCTTGCGCTCTCATTGGTTGCAGCTCGACGTCACTCGATGTAACACTTTTTACACAACGGGATTTTGGACTCGTCGACATGTTCAAATGTGTAGGACGTTAGATATTTTTCGGGACTCTGCGAGCGTTCGGTGAGCCTCTCGGATGACGTCTTGCAACAGTTCACACAGTGGTCTGGAGCTCGTCTCTGGAAAATCAGGGCTGAAATGGTGCAGTGTGAACTCGGCATGGCGATTAGTGTAGTACAGTTGCGGTGTAACTGCTATCTCATAGATTGCAAGGGGTGGGGGGGGGGGTGTGTGTGTGTGTGTGTGTGTGTGGCTGGAGCACGGATTGTGAGCGAGCGAACATTAATTGAAAGATAAAAGAAATTGCTGGCCAGATTAGATTTCGCCATGGGCCTGGTGTTTCGCCCATGGGACGTAGAGCTGTGTGCTCCAAGCAATAAATAAATGAATTACATTACAAAGAATTCTCACTGCATAATGCATTTTTAAAGGTGGTGTGTGTAATAATTCCAGAAGACTGACCCTACGCCACAAAGGAGGAAAACAAGGCTACGGCTGCAAGAGACATGATTACTGTAATTAATATGCTTAAATCAGAGGGACGCTGACATGTCGGAGGCAGGGAAGACGATAAACTTGACTAGCAGCATTGAGTTGATATGGTTTAATGCACTGAGAAGGCTCCTCCCTAAGAGACGGGTGCCTTCACACTCTCTAGCGACACCCATGCACCAGGCTGAAGGTTGTACAAATTCCACAGTGTTAGTATGGCTGGTCCCAGAGCAGGACACGTGCTGCGCCACTCGGGATGGTTTTCTAAGCTGGACGAACGGGAGATCTGACTTTCTGCATTCAATACAGAATGTTGTTTGGGGGGGGGTTTGTTTGTTTGGTAGTGCCGTCTTTAGCCAGAGCTATAGGACTGTGCTATAAAAATCTGGAATTAACAACTGATTTCAATAATTTATCCAAATTATGCTCGAAAAAACGCAAACGTACAAAGTAGTGTTCCTGGAGTGCATTACCATTAGATGTTTCCCCAGAAGACACTTAAAAGCGTGGAAGAGTTCGCCATCCCAGAACCAGAATACCTGGACGCACTACAATTACATACTTTTTTGCAGTTGTCTCTAACCGTAATTTCATGCAATCAGTTACAAACACACAGACACTAAAGGATACCAGCAGTCCTCGTTGATATCAGAGGCACAGTAATACCAATGGCTGCTGGAGTTTTGTTCATTTTTGCAAGGCATGCAACTTCAAAAAGGTCAAAATGCAGATGTGTTGCAATAACAATGTTATTACTAGTGTTGAATAGCTACCACTACACTGGAATACTACTACCCATTTATAACACTAGTTATGAAGAAAAGGTCCAGAACACATTGAAATGACATTCAACTAAGACACAGCACAACGGTTACTGTAATCTTACCATCTACATTAATGGAGAGAATATTTAGTCTACGTGTGTGTGTGTGCGGGGGGGGGGTGCTTTGCCCATTTGTGCAGCCATCTTGCTGGCAAGGCATTATAAGGAATTACTCACATCGCTTGGAGCGAGCCTCTAAAAACCCCTCTATCTCACCAAACACACACTTTAACCCCTAATCCAACACTTAACCCTACCCCTCTATCTCACCATAAACTGGCACACTTTACCCCTAAACTTGAACATGCAACATGGAGGGGCAGGGCTCAGTGGTAGGGGCAGGGGCAGGGGCAGGGCTCAGTGGTAGGGGCAGGGGCAGGGCTCAGTGGTAGGGGCAGGGGCAGGGCTCAGTGGTAGGGGCAGGAAACTCCAGGGCTCAGTGGTAGGGGCAGGAAACTCCAGGTCTCAGTGGTAGGGGCAGGAAACTCCAGGGCTCAGTGGTAGGGGCAGGGCTCAGTGGTAGGGGCAGGGGCAGAGGTGAAACGGACTTGTGCCTTCACCTGTCTTGCTCTTCTACAAAACCCTCATGAAGACTTTCATTTGAGGTCAGCGTTGGCTGGCTTCACTTGCCTTACATTGAACATCCATGTTGCCAGAGTTTCCATTTCCATTCTATATGAACACGTTCTTTGGTTTCAGAACACAGGTACTATATTCTATGACTTTACATGGCTGGAATCCACAGTTTCTCGGGTTCTTGTATGAATCCTTCTGGATGGACGAAGCTTCATTGCTTCTCGCTGCCTAGGCTCCCTGCTACTTCAAACTCCATTAATGCAACCAACAAGCCAGCTCCTCATCTCTGCTTGTAGCCTTGATTTACAGGCAATAGCATTCCTTAGACATCGCGCACAAAAAGAATCGAAATTAATGACATTACTCAGGGAAAGGTTTCATACACAAGTCAGTTACTTTCGCTATATGCAATGATGCAGCTGTTGTCATTCTGAAGCTACAATGCATAGCCAAAACACACAGCTTTATCCATACTGGAATTTCAGTCCCATGATGCTAACAGTATCAACAGGATGCACCGTCATGAAGCCTGGTGATCCTGCCGCAAACGGTGACCCTCACAGATACGGGACGTTTTAACGCTGTGTCGGGTTCAGCGCACAAATCCGATGACTCGCTTCTTCACCATTGCCGCACAAAGCATCCCGAACAAACTGGGCTTATTACCGGCCCAACATGCACAGAGGCCTTGGGGCGCCGCGCTCGGGGTAGCGTCAGCTCCACGGCCAACTTGAAATACTGCCGTCCTTCCCATGGCTGCATGGGATGGTGCGCATCAGGAAACTCCATCTCCCATTTAAGAGAGCTTGGCTAAGACAGGTTCTTAGGCCCTGACTGTGCAGATATACCATTCCTCAGAATGCAAATACCGATGAGACTTATCGAGACATCAATCAGACTTGGGTTTTTGGTGCTGTGCAGTTTGGGGAAGCTGAAAGGGACTTTTCATACCCTGATTATGGACTAGTCCCTCCAAGAAGTGCATTTTGCCTCTGACTATATAGTTGAAAGCATGAGGTTCTCCTATATATGGCTGGTCACACAAGCTAATATACAAGCTAACAATCTCCCATGCTGACATTTCTGACTGAGTCATTGCATGATAAGAAATACAGCAAGGCACAAACTGGATTTATAAGAGCCTAATATACGAGAAAACACCAGCTGATCCAGATGGTCCATGTTACCGACTTAGACTTTTTTTTATGCACATATGCAAGTGGGATTCGTCTTGTTTTTCCTCTCCGTCTTACAGAAAAATGAAGAAAACTAAATGCAAGAGACTGAACCTCCATCCACTGTTAAGGTGGACTCTGGCATTCAACGCTCCAGACATGCTAAGTCAGGTCAAATGCGTCTTACCAGATTTGGCACGCTGGAAGCACCCTTCAGAGTGGTCTGTAGGCTGTTGGAGAGAGCTGCTTTGTTCTGGAGCTGTGCGTTAACACCAGCGGCGGTCATCTGTTGGACTGTCCCCTGCACGTACTGCTGGCCAAAAGGGCCATTAGTGGCGCTCAGACCCATCTAGGTGAGAAGGAGAGGGATGAAAAAAGACAGTGACATTCTGGATGCCGATCAAGCAGGTCTTAATAGTGACGTACTGGATGCCCAGTGCTTGGACACTTGGTGAGTGATTACGGTCTATAAATTAAAGCAAACCAGGCAGATACAAATCATTTACAATTATACAGGAGCCCCGACTGTCCCAGAACAGTGAAAGAGCACATTAAAATGATTCACAATAAGTGAAAAATGAGTTGGACCTGTTGGAATCAGGATCACTACAGCTCTCCTTATTTCTCAAACAGCTTTTCAAAAACAATCAGCAAAGATAATGATTAGGAGTCACTCTGGTTTAGATGATCGGGGTTTAGTGGCAATATTGTTATATAAGAAATATCAACTAAAACTAGTAATTCACGTGAATCATTTGAATGCTTCCCATGTAGAACATTTCTTGGGTATAGTGTCACATTTCCCAGCATCCCCTACAATTACTAGAGAGATACATGTACTGAAGGGACCCATATACGATTCAGTTACATAGCATTTACACCAACGTACTGCTCATCATTAACAGGAGGCATGTTGCTTTCTCTGTCTGGTTGTGCAGACGCTGCAGTTACTGTCACCTCGGACCGGCCAGAGGAGCAAGAGGAGTCCCTGGCTGCCTGGACACCCAGCACCGGGTAGAGCTAAAGCTCTCCGAGCAACTCGTCCGTGCGCTGGGATTCAGCTCCCTGGCCATCGCAGCTCAGCCCTCGCAGGCCGAAGGGAGAGTCTACCGGCTTAAAAAGAAAGAACCGTCCCCTTCGCTCCGGTTCTGTGGTTCAGTCTTCTGAAACGCACATCTACTTAACGTGATTCGAAAGCCTATTATTTGGGACGCTACAGAGAGGTGATGTCAGTCTTAAGGAAACGCAGGGGTAAAAAAAAAAAAACTGAGGAGGAGAGGAGAGGCCAAATCAAGATGGGCAGGTAAATAAAACATCTCTTGAAGTAGACGGCATCAAACGATGAGAAGAGGAAAAATGAAAAACTAAAACCATCACAGAAAACCATCAGTCAGGTTTTAGTCCTAAGTGGGACCCTAGTGACTATTTGGAATGAGACTCTATGAATCTTCAGTAAGGCAGACCAACAGTCTCTGCCACCCAGCACAGCGAATCTTAAACCGCGCTGTAGAATCAAGGAAAGGGGGCGAATGCAGAGCCAGCCCAGAGCAGTGATAGCACAAGCTGTCTGCTCTGTCCTTACATACTGAAATACTTTATTCGTGCACATCCGAAATAAATGAGGGGGAAAAATGTATGGGGGAAGAGAAAAACTTCAGCAATGAAGATTCCTAAACACGGCACAGCCAGGCGTAGAATAGAAAACGTAACAGGTAAACAAAACGAAGAGAGAAGTTGGCTTACTGCCTCCATCAAATCAAATGTGTTTTTTTTTGCTGTACTTTAAAGCTAAAATTTCAGGTGAAAATGAAAAGAAAAAAAAAAAAGACTAACCATGTCTGTATATTCACATTAATGACAGGAAACGGGCTCGGAGACCATCGGAGGCACCTCGCTCACCTTCATGTTGCCAGCCTGCTGAGGGTTGATGGCATTATGTCCACCCATCTGAGGAGCTCCTTGAGTGAGGGTCTCAGCCAGCACACTGCCCGACACGCTGACTCCTGGCCCGCCTCCTCCCCCTCCTCCCACCGGCGCGCCCTGCATGGTCTGGCCCTGGTACTGCATGGACGGAGGCGTCCTGCCTCGACCTGCCGGCCCCATCATCCCGTTCATCATTTGCCCCTGCTGGGCCATGTTCTGGCCCATGAGTCCGTGGCTCTGGTTGTTGTTCAGCATTGCCTGGTTAAAGCCAGCGTTGAGGCCCATGCCTGGACCGCCGCTGTTGCCTTGGCCGCCCGGGGTTCCGACAGGCTTCGGTGGTTGGGATGGGTGACTCGGAGAAGCCTGGCCCATGGGGCTCTTGCACAGGGCGCCCAGCTGCCCACCCATGCTGGGCTGAGGGCTGACGGAGTTGAGGCCACCGGCCAGGTTGGAGCTGCTGGTCGACTGAAGGAGCTGGGAGAGCTGTTTGTGCTTGGCAGCTGCATCTGGGACCATTCCACCCATCCTACCACCAACTCCTCCATCCCCATTAGAGGGCATGGACACCAGCCCCACATCTCCATTGGGTATCAGCTCATCTGGGAGGTCATTTTCCAAGTCAAACAAGGAACCCAAATCTGAATTGTGGAAAAAGAAGAAACAGATAGTCTAACATTAACAAGGGTATTAAAAACCGTTTCCATTAATCAACATTCCAGTCTCTGTGAGCCGAGTCGGACCGATATCATATATCTACTGATATCTTAATTCTTATTTTGCAGAATGAACGTCATCTTTACAAAACTGATGAGCCAAAACATGAAACCTATAAATATTAGAACGAGAAAAAATCATCGTACAGAAATGTAATTTAGAATTAGGTCATGAGTGTTAGACAGCAGAGCAGTAAAGCAGCTACTCTTAACAAAGCTCATCAAGATACTCAAAACGCGCATTTGTGTTGATGAATAAATGTATATCTAAAGGACACAAGCACATAAAATAAAAATATACCAAGATACCAAAAAATGAGGGGGAAAAAAGAACACAGTAATGCTGCAAATTGTTTAAAAGTGCCTTTGACCAACTTATTTCCTTGATTACATTTCACTGAATCTCAGATACCCATGGCCTATCTGCCGTTCACACGGGGGCCCTGCAGCTTCTAAATAACAGAGTTTAGATAAAGGACGTGGGCTAATGTTAGACTGTGATTTCTGACTCTGAGAAATGGAGCAAATAGAAACATTTCTTTATCTTAACTTACTGTTATAGGGATACTTCGTTTTTCTTTTATTCAACATTTTTTTTAAATATTCCCCCAAAATTTGTAAGCTCTGGACCAAACAAACCACAAATATGTTCTTTTGAGAATACATTAGCATTGGGGAACACATAAGCCATCGAAACATTAGACCAATTCTTTAATAAATAAGTAAATGAAAATGTACATAGAACAATTTGCATTGGAAATTGTACATAGAACAATTTTTTTAAATCATATATAACCTCATTTAGTCACCATTTAACCTGATGACAAGAACATAAAGGGTTTACCAATTGTCAAATATACTTCAAAGTACAACAATCTGACTTGGAACATTATAGCACACAGAAAAACATTAGCAGTGTTTCAAACACCTGGCATTTCCTTACAGCGTCACAATAAGAACGACAAATTCTCTACCAACGACCTTCTCCAGTCCGGGTCCATTTTCACAGGGAAATTAAAACTCATACCAAAGAAGATACCTACAGAATACCTGATGATTGTAGGACGACACGTTTACATTTCACTATTTTTCTATACATGCGCACACACCTAGAATAAAGTACATATGTAATTAGGCCCGTCTATTATCAAATAAAGACCTGCCCAGTTACTTAAACTGCCTGCAATTCTTTGAACTGACACAACTGCTGTGTTCTACTACCATGTGTTTTAATCATAAAAAAAATCCCATAAATCGGGTTGACTGGATTGAAGCAAACAACCTATACTTTTAAAAAAGCACTATGATGATAAAGACATATTAACGGGATATTTTCCCGTTTTCGGGAAATTTATAATTTCACAGTTCTAGCAAACGTGCTGGCGATGAGGAGCAGGCAATCCTTAAAGGATTTTGGAAGTTTTAAACCAGGTTTATAACTGTGCTAAACACATGGAACATCTGACAGATCCACCATTTAGGTTAATATACAACAAACTGCTATTTATTCAATAAATTTCACGTATTTATTGCACGAACCATAAGCAAAAGGAGAACAGCACTCCTACTACCCTGTGAAAACTGGGTGTATTTTTAACCCCTTTTTCTTACAGGGTCAGAACGTTTTTTTTATATAAATGTTTTTAAACATGGTGCAGACATCTCCAAGTGTATTGATCCAGCTTCCCTGTAAATACTCATTATTCTCTCAATCTTTTACCCAAAAGAAGTACAAAAACGGAACAAACCCCAAACCTTTTTCATTCCTCTTTTCTTGCTTGTGTTTCACACAGTAGTTTTCTAATTTTGCACAAAATTTATTCAAGAACCTTCACATCAACTTTGCATATCTAGCCCATAGGATAAAGTAGGCTGGCCGCCCTTGTAAAAACTGGTGCATGACTTAGATCTTGTATGTATAGGGGGTGGCCTAGCACGACAGAAAAGCATCACTGTCTTCAAAAAAAAAATTAATTAAAAAATAGTGGCTCATAAGGTAACAAAACCTTCAGAGCACTAAATCCTGATCTCTAAAACCATAATAGTTCGAAAACTATGTTTTTTTTAAGCGTGGGTGACAGTCCAAAGCTCAGAATTTTGGAGCAATTGTGATGCTCAGAAAAAAATTTGATGAAGTTAACAGTGAGTAATGAGTCTTTGACCATTTTGAAAAACAGACAACTTTGCAGTCTAGCAATGTCAAAACAAGAGGTGCTTAAAATGACTAAAGCGCTCACAAACTTCGCCCTTACCTTGGAAGAAAGTACTCAACACTGATGCAAGGCTAATCAGGACAGAAGCTTTATATTGGGCCTATTTTATTCATGACATTTATTCATTCACTCTTCTCTCAGTTCACTCAGTTTCTCCAAAATTATCAAAGAATATTTAAAAATAAAATCAATAAAAGTGGAATTACTTTTGATCACGACTTTCCATTATTTCTGAAGCCTGCTCCTTTGTCCAATATCAAAGTGGCATGTTTTCCCAACTAGCTCGCGTTCATTTGGAAACAGTACCTCAAATTGTTATGAAGGTGTAATAATGGAGAATTTCAGATTATGATCCAGGCATTTTTCCTGGCATTGTTTCAAGAACGCAAGTCACCTACACTGTGTTATTAATGGATATGGCAATTCCATAGGCTATTTTGAATAGAGATATCCATTAACAATGCTCTGCCTTCTTATATAATCAAACCAATAGCCCTCACCCAATAGCTAACCAGCAGTGTGTAATAAACCACATAGATATGTCGTTATTCCCTAAATAAGAGTCGTTATTCCCTAAAACAGAGTGTAGACTAGCGGCCAGATCTGACAATGTTAGTTTTAAAAATGTGTAGTTTTCACAATACAATCAAATACCACTTAATAAAATGATGTCCTACCCATAATTTGTCCTGGTTTCACTCAGAACTACCTCATATTAAGGGAGTGAAATACACTGCAGTTTCTGATTCAGGATGACTTGAAAGAGGCTCAACTTAACAACACTGAAGAAAACTGACCTCCTGCAGTACTGCTGTGAGTTTAGTGTAATTACAGCTCCAGAAAGTCTTCTAAAACCCATCAGTTAGCTAAACTTATCACTAAATCCTGCTTTACATTTGGATTTTCTTTTTTTGCTGGTTTGCCTTGCTAGTTCAAGCATGAAGATTTTAGTAAGTGGCGTTGTACTTAGCAAAGTAGTTTAGAGCCTCACCTTAGTTTAGAATGCAAAGATGTTTATGGTTTCCAGGCAGCAAATTCTGCACAGTTCAATACATTTTTACATTTAGACATTTGCATAGTCAGAAATGTTAAGGTCAGAGTTATTCACTTGCAGAAAAAACAAAAACAAAACAAAAACCCTAAACAAATAAAGTAAACAAGTAATAATACAAAAGTATTATAACATGTCCCACTCTACAGCTTATAAAGTATTATAACGTCCCACTCTAACGCTTATAAAGTATTATAACATGTCCCACTCTACAGCTTATAAACCATATTACTGCAACCAGTGTAATACAATCAATCAATAAAAGTGGAACAGTTGCAAATGCAACAAAACTGGCTGGATTCAGGAAGCACCAGAGTGGATGACTCCACTGCCACTTCCACTCAGCAAAGCCACAAGAGGAGCAGGGAACTCGCATTACTAGGTTGCCTGTGTGCCCCTTCAAAAACATTCAGACACATTATTTTGCAAACATTTAACTACACAACGTACATAGTATTTGTAAAGAGCATGCCCATCACTGATTCGATACGTGGCTCTTCGTAGTACATCAACATTAGTGTACAAAATTATTTTTCGATTGAAATTCTTTGACATCATCAAATTGTGAAACTTTTTAGTCCTTTGTGTGTCAATATATATGTATTTTAGTTCATTGTTTATAATCAATGGTGATGTAAACAAAGCACAACTCTTAAATCCAACACGTTTTTCAGGTTAGTTAATGAAAACTGATCCAGTCAATGAAAGGAGTAATGCGTTTTTAAACTTCACAAATAAGAAAATTGAAAGCATAAATATTTTAGAGGTTTAATTTTAGAGCTGTACCTTTCTAAATTACAGTTATCTTTAGCCAATGTTTAATGAACATATATTAAAACATCGCACAGTCAAACAGCTATTTAATCCAGTCTGGATGAGACAAGGAAACAATACACATGCACGAAACTAACGGATCTCGGGAAATCTTTCTATCGTTAATGGCTACTTTTGATGGCTAAAATAACGTACACAATTTTTAATTGCCTGCAAAAGTTTTCCAAATGACTGAATAAGAACTGGAAAGTAAAAAAAACCAAAAAACTTTTAGGCACTAACGAATGCACTGACTGCACACCTTCAGCAATTACAATTCAACATATTTAAGCAAAAATAAACTTGAGTCGTTAATGACTACGAGACAACTTGCATGAAAACAAAGCAAGCAATGATATTCAAACTAGTAGCAAGAATACTGTATCTGTTGCAGCTGGTTCGACTGCTTGCTAAGCGTATCTAATCTTGCTTTCTTCTCGACAACACCACACGGGCAAAGGATAGATTATTACTAGCTAGCTAGCTAATAGGTAGCCTAGCTAGCTGGCTACAAAGCTAGCTAGCTTGCAATTTATGCTTGCACGTTTAAACACGGGTGTGCTTCATAAAACATGACTCCACACGGATCCAGGGAGGCTGAACCAAAAATCAAAAAGGAAAAAAACGGGGAGCACATTTTAACGTTATACACACAGCTAGGTTAGCTGACTGGGAAATCTTGTTCAGTTTCCAACTTCAGACCGTCTTAAGTGCTAGACAGCTAACTAGCTAGCTTTGTTAGCCAGCCAGCTAGCCATGACGGAGTCGCTCCAATGAATGAGTCACCAAGCATATGTGTTATCAATGAAATAGGCAATACGCAATAAATAGGCGGTGATTTTGTGCAGTATTTTCTTACCTGGACCATCGGATGAAGAAAGAGCAGGTGAATTGAGCTTAGGACGCTTTGCGCTGGGGGGTCCGATATCCAATAGGTTGTCAGCCATTCTGGGCTGAGTATTTTGCTATGTTGGGATTTGCTTTGGAAGGAGGAGGGGGGGTAAATTGCGCGAATTTTGCGTCGCAGGTAAGAGATAGCTAGCTAGTTAACTAGCCCAGCCAAAACCCTTCTAATTAGTAGGTATTACGGAAAAAATCTCCTAAGTTAGTAGTACTACCAAGCACTACTAGCCAGCAAAAATGGTTCAAAGAACAAGCAACAGCGCCCCGCTTCGCCACTGCCATTCACCCCATGATAATCCAACACCAAATACCATCATAATTATCCTTATTTATCTGTTAAATAAGATTTTAGTCGTTTATAAAAAATATTAAAACAAGTAACAGAAACAAGCCTTTAACCTCCTACGTCATCGGTGTTGGTATCTCCAAAGAACCCATTTTTTCAGAGTCAAAATAAATATCTTCAAGACCCATTTTAGACTCCGCTGAAATGAATAATTAAGTTAAAGAAATTAATCGTTTAAAGGTACGATTTTTTTAAATTCCTGCTCAGTCCCGAATTTAACATGGCTTTCCGAGCGAAATTATGAGAAGCAGCGCTCGCTGAAGGGGGAAATCAGATATACGGGGGTTTTCCAGAAGACAAAAACGGCCCCCATTTCACCTATGTCCAGGAGAATGACACTCAAAATTTTCACTATCTCTGGTCTTTCTCACGAGAAAGCTATTTAGGCTTGGTCTGAATGGCCCGCATCTGTATAAATATTATTATGATCTTCCGAAGTCCCGATTCTCATCCGCGACAAGATGGCGGCTGTTGATTCCTTCGATACAAAAAGTTTTTTTTTCTTTTCCAGCCAGACTGTGGAGGAGGAGGGGCAGCGCAATCACGCCCTTACGCAAACGTCACACCAGTTACACGAGGGTACATACCATAGAAGTATAACGAAAGACCGGAGAACCATAGATATTTCGATTAGAACTACTATTACATACCCTTGTTAGAACATTAAGAGATGTACGATTATTTGATATAGATGTGGATTCTCTCGAATTAGTTTAGATAAAGAGAATGCAGTCTGCAAAAAGCAAAAACTTAAAACACTTAACCAAAGTATAAGTTGTTCTTTAATCAACTACCTTATTAATTCAGTTAATTACAGTACTGTTAAACACTAGGTGAAATAATAATAAATAAATAAAAAATTCTGCAATAATAATGCATGAAAGGGAGGTGGAGATGTTTATTGTTTTCATTTACTAATAACCACATTAGCTTTTTTATTTCTAATACATTTTATTTTAACAGTAGCCTTTAAAGAGAGTAAAACAAGTTTTTTCACCTCAGTGTGAGTTTTCAAGTTAGAAGGAGGGTTACTTGCTGAGAGGTTGTCATTCCCTTTATTTGTTAGCACTTTAAATTAGGTATGTTGTTGTTTTGTTGGGGGCAGCATTCTGTTTATGTTGTTCTATAAATGGGGGGGGGGGGGGGGGTTAATTAAAATT
>JAOXYF010000001.1:20404897-20416907 GCA_028565775.1 Sternarchorhynchus goeldii | reverse complement strand
TATATATAGTAAATAAGTTAAAGTATTACAAATATTAAAAATATTACAACACTCTATTTTAATAAAATTATCAAAGCAGACTTTGTATTGTTATACTCATGAATAGTTGATGAATGACCTCTGTCCAAAACGACCAGTTTCTTTGGAAACCCTGTGTACTTTACTACATTTTTAAATATCTTTTAAATATTGCAAAAGAAAAATGTATTTTTTAAAACATATATGACTACTAAACATCAATGTTTTTAAAGTGTGTTATATTAAGAATAAAATCCTAAGCACACAACCCTTGAACAAGAAAAATGCCTCCTACTCTATAAATTTGAATAGAGATATAAAAAGTAACTTTAATAATAATGATACAAGCAAAAATAACAGATGTCAGTGCAAATGAAGCTACTCATATTGCTTAATGGAACAAAAAGTACTAAGGTCTGTTGCTTATTAATAGTTTTTGTGGTGTTACACAAGTTTATCCTTGTTTAACTGTAGTGTGCACCTAAAGACATGCATTTGTTCTAATGTAAATCTATGTTCATATTCTCTATAGCAACGCTAGCCCAGATTCATGTTCTCCAGATGATCGCATTGCCTTCTCAACTTGACATTATCACCAGAACCTCAGCAGATCATTACAGTCTCGTCTACAAAATGCCTATCCTTTTTTTGTACAGTCTTTTATCTTTTTCAGCATCAAGATATCTCTTGTTCGACACTACCAACAGTGCCAGGCCACATTAATTTAAGAAACTACACACTCTAAACCATGCCTATACATTGTAGACAGTTGTATTTGACAACAGAGAAGTAAAAAGGGTTACTTCCTGTTACAGTTCACATGCTGAATGGTATAAATGTGTACAGCATAAGTTTTGCTAATGATGATGTGAATTTATATAACTTTAAAATGATGGAGTTTTGCTAATACTGCTAACCCTTATATCACTTCTCTACTCTGTGTTTTTATATTGTCCTCAAAAATACAGTCTAAAGATCATAAATGCCAAAAATGCCTAAACAACATCAAACATTGTAATTGTGGCAACACAAAGTATATAAAGATAAAGGAAGAAAAAACATGGCAAATATATTTACAACTAATATATGAGAGAAAAATATGCTTTTAAAAGTGATTTCAGAGATGATTCATTTTCTACCTTAAAATGTTGACCGCTTTCAAAGATGGCCTCTTGCACAAATTGTCCTTGTCGCAAAGGCACTTAATTGAAAGATATAATCGTCGACAGAGGTAAACAATGATGAGACATAACTGAACTGGAGTATTTCAGAAGAGGGTAGTGGCGTATGGCATGGTGTGGACTTCCTGGAGTGAGGGCTCGAGTTCTTACTCTTGTGATCTTGGTTTACTACTGTAGGCCATTTTATCAAACTGATGGGCATTTTGGCCAGAGGAATGGTGAGGGCCCTATGAGCCTGTGCACATACATTCCCATGCATACCTAATCTGCAAGCTGCCCTGGCATAGACACAAGGCCATATTTATAGGTTTAGAATCAACATTAAAATAGTACTGTGTACTTGTTTAGTGTTAAAGTTGGGTTCGTTCAGAAACAGACCTTCGTTCTTTGTCCTCTATAGTCTCTGTCCCAGTGTGTGCAGTCTGGATGGGACTAAGGGCAGGGGAAGTTAAAACAGGCTCTGTCTGATCTGTAAATATTGCCTGCCCTGAGCTCAGGCTAGGAACTGGCCTGGAACTAAGGCCCCCAGCAGAGGTGAAGCATTGCATTTTCGACTCACAAGCCTCACCATAAGCTGCTTTTTCACTGACCTCTTTGGCAGCGTCTCCCTGTCTAGCCAGCTCCGAGCTAACAGAGAAGGACATACCCACACCACTACCACCACTAGCAGTTGGCACCATGCTGGCAATCTCATCAGTGGGGGAGCGACCGATGCTGCCGTCCACCTGAGCTCGGATCTCGGGTGAGACCAAAAGCTGGTACTGGGGCACCAGCCCACTGTCGGCACTCTTTGGGTACAGGAAGGTTTTCATCTGACCTTTGCCCTTGACGTTGACCGTGCCACGGTAATCAAACTCGTAGTTCATCCCACTAAGCACGCAGTAGCTCTCCTCGCTAACCTGAACGCGACACTCAACCCCAGTCGTGTCCATGCGGCTCGCGATGTTCACCGTGTCCCCCCAGATATCGTACAGAAGCTTGGTGGTACCGATGACCCCAGCGGTGAGGGGCCCGTGGTTGAACCCGATGCGCAACTTGAACTTAAAGCCCAGCATATTTTTGTTGAAGTCGTCCACCACGCGCATCATCTCCAGGGCAAACTCGAACAGAGCCCGAAGGTGGGCGTGCGGATGGGCCTGATCCGTGCAGTGCTGGGTGCTGAGGCCAGACGCAGCCATGTACGTGGCGCCGATGGTCTTGATCTTCTCAATGTTGGAGAAGGCGGGCTTGCGCAAGAGCTCATCGAAGTCTCCTATGAGCTCGTTGAGGACGCGGTAGCACTCTTTCCCGCCTTCGTAGCTCTCCTCGTAGAACTCACTGAAGTTGACGATGCTGCCGAAGATCACGCCCACGTTGTCGTGGTTCTTCGAGTAGCTTGGGGTCACCTTGAGCTGCTCCGCGACATGGATGGGGATGATGTTGCGCAGGAGCCAGTCCGCCTGGTCCCGCATGTTCTGGATCTTGATGCGGTGCTGATCGGCTTCCACGTTACCATGGTAGTGGAGCCGGTAGCTTACCTCAAACTCCCGGTTCAGGAACCAGACAAGGAGCAGCAGCAGGAAGAAGGACAACACAGCCTCTAGAACACCCTGGAGGTGAGGCTCCGCCTCCACAGTGGACTGGACCACATCAGAGCTGCTGTTAGTGGAGCTACTGGATCTGGTGAAAAGGAAGAAATAGCAGAGACCCTTCACTCACCCCAAACACACAGAAAGATTTGATGAGATATTTATACACACAAAACAGGGCCTACCAGTGTTTCCAAGTGTACAACACTCACCTGAGAAATAAACTTTCCCACAGACTGAAAGACAAGAGACAACAATAAACATTGTGTGTATGACCAGAACAATAAACACTGTGTATATGACCAGTTACAAGAATGATACAAAAAGTATTTAATATGGAATATGCTTAAACACCTTTACTACTACACATGACAGTCTAGAGGAATGATGGTCAGTCACAAGATCTACATTCTTCCACCAGATCAAAGAAAGAGTAGCACATTTTCAAAACAATCCTCCAACTGGGGACATAACCTACATTACAAAAAGAATGTGAACAAGTTCCTGAATGTCCAACCTGCAGGGGGGACTCCACAGCAGTGCGAGAAGGGTGAGCCCCACCATGGTGGCGAGAGACGAGCGCATCCAGAAACTTAGCTGGCAGAAGTTACAGTAGTGGATGATGGAGATGATGATCGCAGAGCAGAGGAACATAGTGAACTGTAGAACAGGGGAGCAATTACCAATCGTTGTTACTGCATGGGTAAGGTACAGACAAACATGAAACTAAACCACTGCTGATTTCATTGCAAGTAATTATTTATTAGCCTACTCTTAATGTTTATGGTTTTCATACTTTTTAAAAATTAATTTTGATAGTTCACCATTAATGGATGAAATTTAAAAATGTAAAAAACTGTCAAACAAGTTTAAATCAAAGAATGAGTGTGGCAGTCTACATTGACATGCTTCATCTACACCTAAGAATGAGCGTGGCAGTCTACATGGACATGCTTCATCTAAACCTAAGAATGAGTGTGGCAGTCTACACGGACATGCTTCATCTAAAACCGAGTGTGGCAGTCTACATGGACATGCTTCATCTAAAACTGTGTGTGGCAGTCTACATGGACATGCTTCATCTAAAACTGTGTGTGGCAGTCTACATGGACATGCTTCATCTAAAACTGTGTGTGGCAGTCTACACGGACATGCTTCATCTAAAACCGAGTGTGGCAGTCTACATGGACATGCTTAATCTAAAACTGTGTGTGGCAGTCTACATGGACATGCTTCATCTAAAACTGTGGCGATCTACATGGACATGCTTCATCTAAAACTGTGTGGCGGTCTACATGGACATGCTTCATCTAAAACTGTGGCAATCTACATGGACATGCTTCATCTAAAACTGTGGCGATCTACATGGACATGCTTCATCTAAAACTGAGTGTGGCAGTCTACATGGACATGCTTCATACAACATGTGAGTCGTTGGATGTGCTTTGTGAGTATGTCCATGAAGGGACAAACACAATGTGTGTTGATATTAAACAACATATAAATATATAATAATCTATTGTTAAAAGCCCTGATCATGGTTGTCCATGGTCTGTTTCATGTTTTTACGTAATGACACCACTGTGTGAAAACCAAGCAGACAACCAACAGCTACAGCGTGAATACGACGTGTTTCCAAGTGATTTTCCAAGTGTTAAGAGAGAATAAACAAAGAATAGATCGGAAGAAGGGAAACAGAGGGAGAGTAGCAAAAAATTCAGAATGGACTGCTGCCACACAGGCTCTGCTGCCACACAGGCTCTGCTGCCACACAGGCTCTGAGTATTATCGATCAGTTCAGCTCACTAATAAGAGCCAGTATTTTTGGCTACAAAATAGTTCATTCACTTGCAGTAATCTTTTCTTTCAAACTTGCCATTATTAATTCATTGTACTGCTAATTTAAATGTGAAACTCAAACATAGGAAGAAATACAAGATTTGAATCTAAATCTAAAGTCACATGAAGTTTCACTTTGGTCTTTGGCTGTCCTTCAAGTGGGGGAACTTAACTGTGATGTTAGACATGCCCAGCTGTGGACTCTACAACTGTGGATGCTGAGGAAGAACTACGGTAAACACGTGAGATTAACAGGGTTGAGATTGAGCAAGCCCCACTTCTGCTTTTCACCTTCGGCTCCAAAATCACTAAATCTAGCCCTGCTACCACTTCATGACTAAGCTCGTTGTTTCCGGACGTTTCCGTTTAACAACAAAACCGCTTATAGTTGACACAGATCTAGCGAAGGCAGAGAGCTGCAGCAGCCACAAACCAGGTCTGGCAGGACACAGTTGTGTGTTCTGATCACCAGACCTGAGAGCCCAGCTCAGTGGCACTGTAGCCAGAACACACTCCTACCCTCCTGAGCGAGGATGTCCGTCTCTCACAGCTGTCTCCTTCAGGTAGATGTTTCACAAACTGACTTGTGGTAAAGGTAAACATCTGAACTCCATGATATAGGAGTGTATGTTGTACAATATGACAACAGCCTGACATGCCAAATTTTATAGCTAACTTCATGAACATGAAGGAACATTATGATTCTGCACATTCATAAACATTCCCCTGTTTTGCATTTTAATATTTAATTTCATAGCATCCCAGCTAGCAGTCAGAGTGTTTGGATATTTGGATTCGAGGTTAAAAAATTATAGATTAGGAATTTCCACATTTACTTCCTTATAAATATCTAGATGTGTTAAAAATACAGAACATGAAACCTTTGGTGAGACCATCCAAACTATAGGTGAACAGATGTACACGAACGTACAGTCTTAAAAGAAAAGATTTCCTAGCAGCTCCTTTCAGTTCTTAGTTTTGAACTTTTGGGAGGTGGAAGTTCTGCCTTCACTCTACTCTTTTGGAGATGAAGTATGTGCTCAGTTATGTTAAGGTCTGGTGACTGACTTGGCCAGTCTACAACCTTCCACTTTTTTCTACTCATGAAGGCCTTTATTGTGTTGGCAGCGTGTTTTGGATCATTGTCTTCCTGCATGACGAAGTTCCTCTTGATTAGTTCGGATGCATTTCTATAAACTGGCAGAAAGAGAGTTTCTGTAGATTCATGGATTCATTCCGCTGCTACTATCATGAGTTACTTCATTAATAAAGATTATTGAGCCCATTCCAAAAGTGTAGATGCAAGCCCAGGCCATGACACGTTCCCCACCGGTGCTGCACATATGAGCTCGTATGATCTGGGTCATGAGCAGACCCTTTCTTTCTTCAGACTTTGGCCTTGGCTTCATCAGTCTATAAACGTTTGTTCCAGAACCCTTGGCTCTCATCTGCGAGTTTCTTTACGAATTCCGATCTGGCCTTCCGATTGTTACTGCTGACGACTGGTTTGCATTAAGTGTTATAACCTCTGTATTTATATCAAAGTCTCCTTCACCCCTGTCCTATGGATGCTGTTGGTGATGTCACTGTCTGTTGTCTTGGGGTTTCTTTTCACAACTCTCTCAATGTTTTTGTCATCAGCTGCTCTTCTCTTTGGCCGACTTGGCTGAGGTTTGCTTGTTAGTATACCAGTGGTTTCTTTCTTTTCCGGAACATTCCACATGGCTGTTCCAGCAATAATGCTCGTGCAGTGGTTCTGATTGATCTTCCCCTCTTTCACAGCTTCACAATAGCTTGTTTTTCTCACTTAATCAGCTTTATTCATTTTGGTTTATTCTTTTTTTAAGTCTTCACAGGTGAAACCAAGTGCTCAAACCAAAACTAGGCATTTAGAGTTATTAATTGTATAAACCTTCAGTTGGGCTGGGCATATAGGGGCAACAAAAGAAATCTTATTGCAACATGTTGCAATATTTTTACTAACTTGAAAAGTTGGAAGGGTCAAACAAAATGTACTATGCTGTTTAATGCTCAGATCTAGATGTAAATATCAAGAAGTAAAAGACATAATTATGGTATCTCATTCATCTTTTGATGTTTTCAATGTATATCAAACACAAAAGAACTGGCCTTGATGTTTCAATACTTTTAGACACGTGTATTTAAACATCTAACAATAATAAATGCATTCATTCATTTGTCCATTGTCCAATTCAGGGTCGCAGTTTAAACACGACCAAAAGAGGAACAAAATAGTTTATTTCGATTTTATTTTCTAAGCTTTCTCACTATTACCCCATACTGGTGCAGATATTAGAAAGCCTACAGCTAGATGTTATAATGCGAGCGCTAAGCGGAAAAATGCAAAATCTGAATCCGTTTATTGAAAGTGGGGCAGACGAAACGGTCAACAACATAGTGACGCACACACGTTTAAATACGCTTATGACAAACAAGGGGGCGTTTACTCCTGGGACGTCGGGAGGCGCCCGTGGACCTCCCCTCGGAGAAGCTGGACTGAAGGACAGAGAAACAAGGAGAACCACAGCAGCCCCCAAGACAGCTCCACCCAAAAAGGGGGCGGGCCAATGGTTCCCCGCTCCGCCCAAGAAGGACGCCGCAAGGCTTGGCCACGCCCACACCACCCTCCTCAGTACCAGGGAGAACACAGGGGTGCAGTAAGAGGAAGTGAGGTAGACACAAAAGGGAACAGTGGGATGGACCAAAAGACCCTTCCCACAGAAACGACGCCCGGTCCGCCATTTTGTGCAGCACACGCCAGCCTTGGGTTCGGGATGTGCTCCAACCTCCATCTCCTCCACCTCCATCTCGGGATCCGTGAATTCTGAATCGCAGGACCTCCTGGCCTTTGCGCAGCCTTCACCAGGGTAGAGAGCGCCAATGCACAGGGAGGTCTCCTGGCCCTCATATGATCAGGACCTCCTCCTGAGGGCAGGAGGCAGAAACCCATACTGGTAAGCGGCACAAAGGAGTTCCCTGACATGGGTGTGCTCCTCCAGCTCCTCCTCACCCCCTTCACATGGGCAGAAAGCCCTCCAAGCTGAGGACAGGGCAAGGACTATCGGAGGGAGCAGCTCCACCGGTTCTCTCCTCTTTTTCTTACTCTTCTTTCTGAGCTTCCTGTTCGGTCGGTCTTTCTGTGATGATATGAGCGCCAAAGCTCAAAATGGGAGGCAGGACGTGGTGCAAAAAATTCAATCCGTTTATCGAAAGTGGGGCAGTGACAGGGTGGACAGAGAGGGACAGCAACATGGTGACACACACACGTTACGCTCATGACGAATAAGACATGGGTGCCACAAATGATTAGAAACGTGAACTTAAACGACACTCGAATGACACTCGAATGACACTCGAAAACACATACACACGTATATGTTCTTGGTGCCCTTTGACCTGGTGCATCTTTAACAGTTCTGGTCACTATAACATAATGGAGGCTGACAAAGCTGCACTACCTGATGAATTAACCAACAATGGTACGTTTACATTTTAAATGTACCCACATGGAAATGTGAACAGCAGCAGGTCATACCACCGGATTTACTTCAAGCCCGACACGACCTCATCGCCAACCATCTATGCACCAACCCGGAGGTCCATGTAAGCACGGAGCCTGATTCTAGAACAGCAGCCACCCTCATCAAAGCTACATTAGATCAATCCAAAACTCAACTGCAAAGTGAATGACTGTGGACTGTAGAGCAGCTTCGATGGCAGAGAGGCCCGAGGTCTAGCAGAGGTTTTACATGAAGCTTATGAGGTGCCATCAAGGAGCAATCAGAAGAAATCAAAGTCAGCCAGTGGCGGGAGCCAAATATATCATACCGATTGGCGATCGCTGCGGATGTCAGTTAGCAATCACAGTTACCTATGTGTGACTGAACACTTAATTGGCAATTAGTGGAAACTTGTCACATTAGCCATGCAAAAAATGAACACAAGTGCTTTTGCAGATGCCTGTGCAGATATATTCATAGCAAAATGTGACGAATGCGATTAATTTACATTAATTAATCACAGAGTATGTAATCAATTAGATCATTTTTTTAAAATCATTTGACAGCATTATATATATATATATATAGGCATTTTTTCAAGACACGATTAACTGTATCACAGTTAAAAGTTGTACAGTTTCTAATAAAATACCCAAGCAAGCGCTCACCTCTATGGAGAGACGAACATCGCAGGTGATGTGGGAAAAGACGGATATGGCAGGTAAAGACACCAGTACTGCCCCAATTAGGTGTCGTGGGACCCAGCCAGAAATGAACCACAGTAGAGTCCTGGTACAACTCAACACCCTGTCCAGGAAAAAGGCCCTCCTAAAGAGAGGAAACACAGAGAGAACAAGAAAAAAGCCCAGCTCCATCAATATAAGGACAAAAAGAACATACATGAAGGCATATAACAATTTTATGCAGTCTGGTCACTCACTGTATAGCCAGGACAAGTGCCAAGCATTCTACCATGGCAGTCACAGCAGTCATGATGAGGGCAGGGATTGGCAGGGGCTTATGGGTAACAAGTGGCTGAAGGAAGCAGGCCAATGAGAGGGCCAGGAGGACAAAACAGCACATGAGCATGTCCAGAAAAGAGCTGAACGTAGGACTGGCAAAGGTCTGGACAGGGGCCTGCATCTCCACCTGTGTGAGTGAGAAAGGGAGGGAGAAGGAGAACGAGAGGGAGAGATATAGAGAATATAAAATTAGGAAAGCTCTATAAAAAAATAAATGTAGGAGAGATGAGTTATACTGCCCAAACCATTTTGGAAGAAGGGAAGCGTTCCAAACCAGCATTTCAGGAAATCAAACAGTGACAGAAGTACACCAGCAGAGGGCAGCACAGACTGGATGTACAGTACGATGTCCAAAAGCGCTCTCCTTCTGACACACCAGTGTGAAGCACTTGTATTTTACAACAGTGCCAAACTTATGTGGGTCAAACATCTATTAGCACATTTTTTATTCATATATTTTTCAAACATTTATTATTCATTTTTATTTATCTTAGAATATAACGGAGACTAAGATCTGGAAACAGATTAGCAGGGAAGAGTGACACCTAAAGCTATAAGGAAGGGGGACAGGCAGACAGACAGATATTCACCTCCTCCTGGTAGCTGGTTCTGTAGGCTGATTCCAGTGATTTATCTAGAAAGTTGTGACTCAGCTTAGTGATGGGAGGGTTAGAGAAGTAATCCTTCATCAGACTGGAGGAAGAAGAAAGTAACCGTTGGAAACACATAAAATAGTGCTGCGTGCATTTAAATAAGGTTGAAAGATAAAACCGTACCATTAGCTCAGATGGCCCTAGTTACCAGGTTACCTAATATCAAATATGGTCCAAAAACGACAGCATGTCAATTATTTTTATTTTTCATGTAGAGATGGAATACATGTATTATTTTTTCCAGTAGCTTCAAGCAAACAGGAAATAAACTGACATATATTTCACTAATAGTAAAAAAACGAGTGCATTGGTACATTACGGACAGACTGCCCAGGATGGTGTGTTACATGAACAGTATATCAAACCCTGTCAGGCAACCCACTGGGGAAACACTGCATTTTCTGGCATTTGCCAAAGAGCCGCATTCCATCTTATTCAAGTTTTCTCCAGAGATCCCAGTCACTGCCTGCCATTGCTGGTGACAATGACACACTTTTGTTTTAGCAGCGAGACAGAGCTGAGATCAAGGCCTCGTTTAAAGCAAGACACAACTGAGATCAAAGCCTCATTTACAGCAAGACACAGCTGAGATCAAGGCCTTGTTTACAGTGAGACACAGCTGAGAGCAAGGCCTTGTCTACAGCGAGACACAACTAAGGTCAAGGCCTCGTCTACAGTGAGACACAGCTGAGATCAAGGCCTCATTTACAGCAAGACACAGCTGAGATCAAGGCCTCGTCTACAGTGAGACACAGCTGAGATCAAGGCCTCATTTACAGCGAGACACAGCTGAGATCAAGGCCTCATTTACAGCGAGACACAGCTGAGATCAAGGCCTCATTTACAGCGAGACAGCTGAGATAAAGGCCTTGTTTACAGCAAGACAAAGCTGAGATCAAAGCCTCATTTACAGTGAGACACAGCTGAGATCAAGGCCTCATGGGCCCTGAAACAATGGCAGCAGGAGCCATAAAAACCCATGCAGTTCTCCAAATCTTTGGCTACTTTAAAATGGGTATTTTCCATCCACAGAATAGTGCATATTTAATATTTCCCTCATTTACCAACAATCCCACTGGATTTATTAAGTTACTAAGCACAACCATTGCATTTAACAAATCCTTTAAAAAAGATCTCAGTTCATACCTGTCCTCCTTTATCACATCCACAAAGTGTGCATCACTCCTCTCTCTGAAGTTCTTGGAGCGCAGAGGAATGAGAGCGGAGTGGTCCATGGTCCCAATGCCACCCCCTCCCCCTCCCCACTTTTTCTCTTTCTCCTGCAGCATCTCACACAGTGAGGTCTGGCTGTTGGTCAGTGACCCCTCTTGGTGGGGGCTTAGGAGGCCATTCATGGCTGTGGTGTTACTGCTTGGAGACACCTGAGGGAGATCCAGGGTTTAAAATCAAGAAAAAAAAAACAACACCACCTGACTCAAAACAGTTGGGCCGTGGTAGCTGGTTAAGGCTCTTGACTAGTAATCAGAAGGTTGCTGGTTCAAACCCCACCTCTGCCAAGTTGCCACTGTTGGGTCCCTGAGCAAAGCCCTGAACCCTCAACTGCTCAAGAGGTATTCTGTCACAATTGTAAGTTGCTTTGGATAAAAGCACCAGCCAAATGCTGTAAATGTAAAACAGTGAACAGCTGAGGTAAGCAATTTGTTAGCGGGTTAATCTTCAGAGAGGTTTTACCTTTGTATTATTGGTCTTGTGGTCATCACTATTAACTGCTCTCTCCTCTAGGTTCTGATCCTCTGTAGGCATCAGTACCACACTGCAGGAAGGACAAGGAGACTGAGGAAAATGAGAAACAGGAAGAAGAGATGAGGTACAGAAAGGGAGAGCAAGACAAGGATGAGTATTAAGGAGCAAATTTAAAGCTGACAGATTCACCAAAGGAGTAACGCAGAGTATCGATCACAGTGACTGAACACAGATTAGGCAATACTGTGCCTTCTAAATCTGTTGGTGCAAATCTGTTGGCCAAATCAGCAGTGACACAGGCCAACAAACTAAAAAAAAAAAGTGAATTAGCCGCAGAAAACCGAACATCTCCCATCAGTGTTCTTTCTCCATGCTCAAAAAGAGCAGAGAAGCTGATGGGGAAGCAGATGTGAGCCAGCAGGTCAAGGAGAACATGGACGGCAACAAGCACATCTAAACAGAGACAATAAACGCTGGCAGATCTCCACCGCCCCCGCCCGCGGG
>JAOXYF010000001.1:20369807-20404797 GCA_028565775.1 Sternarchorhynchus goeldii | reverse complement strand
TGCTAATCAACAGTAAGCCTCACCCCTAGGTCCGCCCCCCAACCAAACCCCCCCCCCTACCCACACAGAACTGAAATAGTCTCTGCTTGGCATTCATCACCCATCTTAAAACTGGCTTATGAAAGACATCTGCGGCCGGGTTGAGTTCCTGTGTCTTTAAATGCACTACAGAAAGATTAAACATTGGGAGGAGCTGGTTTGCTATTTGCCGTGAAGTGTGAGGATAAAACACTCGTTTTCCCGTTCTCTTTTTTCCCCTGCCTCTCTCTCACTCTCTCACTCACAATCCCAGATCACTGAAAAGGGTGGAGACCATGAGCTGCTGAAAAGACACTGTTTGAATAAACGCATGCAGCTTGGGGTAAAATGACAAAACAAAATAATACATTTCACAACAATTTAAGGGCTGAGAATAAGGGCCTGAGGTGCTTTTGGTGATCAGATATTTGCCCATATAAAAAGCCTGGGGTAAATATCTGGACAAAAATGAAAGCAGCTTCAAGACAAAGCCCACTGCAGTGCTTGTTGTCTTTGGGTGTTGGTATGCTTTTAATCTAGAAGAGCAAAATCAGATTTCAGAATCTGGCCAACGTCTAGCATGACATTATATAATGTATGCAAGGTGTAAACAGATCCTACGACTGCCAAAATAAATGGAAGATAAACTTTTCAAGTTACTTTACTTGAAAAGCGAAATAACAAAAAGGATTAGAAACACCACAAATATGAGGTAAAAAAAAAAAAAAAAGTTGTTTGTCCTTCAGTGGAATCAATAAATACATTTTGATGTGACAGACCCACCACCAAGCCCGATCAGCTAACCACTCTCAGCTATTTACATGCATGTAGCCGTCTTTCAGAAACTTAAATTACCACTAGCTCTGCCAGGACATTAGCAGCACGTTAATGACTGGGAAACGAGGCTTCTCATTAAATTACAATTTATTCAAAGCTGCTTTATTTTACAAGTGATAAACCACTTTGGTAGGGTGAGAAAGAGCTGAAAATGAAACTAAATGCAGTCCATTAATTCCAGTAATGCCACAAGCCACAGGGCTTTTGTGGGGAGCGAAAAAAAATACATGGGAATGCAAACAACATAAAATAACAACCAAAAACAATCAAAACAAAAACAACACAATCAACAACAAAAATGTAGCTGTAGCACAGAGAGGTTTCCTCCAAGGGCTCCTCAGGTGCCAGACTGACCTTGGCGCAGTTGTGGCCAGCTGGCAGTGCCAAGGCTGCAACTGGGGAATCAGGAGTGTGGGCGTGCGCCGCGCTGCCCGCCGCGCTGCCCGCCGCGCTGCCCGCCACGCTGCCCGCCTCACCTCCAACCGAGCCTGGCTGCGAGCAACTGCAGCAAGAGTGCTCCACCTTCCTACCAGAGATCAAGTACGTCTTGAGGCCTGTGAAGGGAACACAAACACTCATCATCGTCAGCCAGTGTGTCCCATAGGAGCTCACAACGGTGCAGGCTGGGTACTCAGTCGCTGGCCCGTGTTGACAACGCTCAAATGAGGTCATCAATTTCCTTGCCAAGCAAAGGTATTGTGCCTGAGGAAGGAGACGGTGAAGAGATTAAAGAGGAGAAGAAGCTAAGCTGAGGGTTGCAGTTTTTCAGTCAGTACGTCTACAGGTTCTCTCAAGTTGCGCTTTGCGCTTAGGACTCTAACTATTCAGAATTTAAAAACATGATTTCAGTATTGTTAAGTCCATCAATACAATGGATGATTTCAAGCATCTGTGCACTACATACTAAAATTACTTGAGTATTCAAGAAAACATTAGGAATTTTAGCTGGCCCTATTAGTTAAAGCTAAATGAGCTAAATTAGTTTTCACTGCTCCTCAGTGAAAACTAATACATCAACACTAACAAGTCAGGCATGGAAGGGTCCTTGGCAATTAATGAACTATAAGTTACAAAATTGTCTTAGTATAAAAAAATCTGTTCTTATTTAACCACCTTAAAAGTCATGTGATCCACGTGGATTACAAATGAGGCTTAGTGTTGTGTCATATTTTAAGGGTTGACCCTTAATATTAAATTATTTACATTGCAATTAGTTTAATGTAATTAAAGTATTCTGTGACTAAAATTCTAACTGAAAGATAAGCTACATGTACTCAGATATTACTCTAACAATGACACAGCTGGCCTACAACTAGCCTCTACTTCTGCATCACTTAAAAGTTCATCTTTTTTTTGGATAAACGTTCCCTTAAAATCATGCGCTACTTGTAAGAATGCGAATCTGTAGGACAGCTGGGAAAACAAAGCCCAGAGAGGATTCTAGAAACGTTAGAGCTAAAATGATGGACATGGACAAAATAGTTCAATTAAAATGATGGATACACACTGCCTGGACAAGGCCATCCCTCAAAACTCAGCATCAGAGTTCAGCACTGAGACTGGAGTGAAGGTGCATGAGTTTATCATTTCTAGAGCGCTTACATATAACTGGCCTGTACAGAAGAGTGGCTAGAAAGACTCAATAACCGAAAAAAATGATTCATTTCAATCAAGATGAATCTGATGACTTTTAAAGGGGTTGAATACTTTTGCAAGGCACTAAGTCACTATGTAATATGTCATCGTAACTTCTCTCCCAGAGGGCAAACGAGTTTTTTATGTCATCCAGAACCACAACACTTCAAGCTCTAACCAGATGGCCTAAGCTGACAGCAAGAGGTAGGCGAGTGTCTGGGCCAACAAGTAACTAGCTGCATCCACGTCTTCATACACATAATTCACCTGCCAAAGATAAGCAGTGCAAAGACATGAGAGGTGGACAGTCAGTCACACAGAATTGTCCACTGTGTCGTCTCTCTCAGCCGGCAGAAAAAGGAGCCAGATTGGGAGAATAGATCTACTTAGTGGAGAACCAGGTCCATAAGAAGACAACGAGCGGGAACAAAGTTCCAACATAGCATGACCATGAGTAGACATTTTGAAGTGTTTAACATGGGGGTTTAAGGGCACTGGGTCGGGGTGGGCGTGTATGGGGTAACAACAGAGGAAATGTTAATGAAGTTACATCTTTGGAACATCTTAACATGATTTAATGTAGTCTTATCAACAGTTAGAGAAGAGTAGTTAATGCCAGTATGGTGTCAGAGAGCACTGACTTTTCTAGGTTGTTCATCCCTCCCCACCCCCTTGTTATGCAGAGAACAACCATGTTCCTGCACCTCATGCCTTCAAAGAACAAGGTATAAATTTTTAATAGTTATGCAAAGAGCTTTCACAGAAATAATGTTTGTTGAATGTGCGGTAGGTTATAATAAGAGTCACTTTGAATACAGCTTTGTTGTGCCATATTAGATTGTCGTATTCAAGGCGTCATGCTTGAAGCAATAATAGTAGAGTTTGTCTCTTATTTGAAAAGAGTGAAATCGAACTTTTTTTCTGAATAAAAAATACCCCCAACCAACAGCGTACCTCATGCTGAGGGTCAGCAAAGCAAACAGTAGCTAAAACAAATCCAGCAAGCACGCTTGCTGACACAATATCTTGTTTTTAAAGCAATCAAAGCTGCCCGCCCCCCTCTCCCGAGAAACAGCTCAGGTGAACCAGCTGGTAATTAAAATCGGATGCACCTGCGTACTGTTGATGTTAACCTATTTATATTTTGACTTATCTTTCAGTAGATCTACTGTATACAGAGAGAGACAGAGAGACAGCCCAAGCCCAAACGCAGAACTGTACTACAGAAAGACACAGCATCATCTACTGTATACAGAGAGAGACAGAGAGACAGCCCAAGCCCAAACGCGGAACTGTACTACAGAAAGACACAGCATCATCAAGCAAACAAAGGAGAGATGAAAAGTTTAATAGTTTTAGACAAATCACTTCTTGGTGGCAAGTTTGTTTGATATTGGAAAAACAAAGAAGCAGTTCTGTGTTTATCTGTGCCTTCCATCATGTCCCACGGTTGCTCCACGGTGTTGCAGAAACCTGGTCTCTTAGGATATGCATATGCTGTGACAAAGTCCTCCCCACTAGACAAAGTTATTAAGACACATGCAACACCAGGTGCTCCTCGAGCTCCAGTGGGAACAGCTCCTCTGCTTTGAGGCCATAGCGAAGGAGTTAGCCGAGGATCATCGAACCCCCTGGTGTCTGCTACAGCATTAATATGCTGCAGCTGCAGCCCCAATTTACCTCCCTCTTGGATCTCCCAGGATGACCCAGAGACATTCAAGGAGTTCTTTTGAGCACGTGGCAGCTGCTAGTGCATGGCCGCAGGAGAGTTAGGCAGTACGCCCACTTCATCGGCTCTCTGGGGAAGCCCAGCTTGCAGCTAAGCATTTGCTGGCACCACCACAGCTGGAGTAAGATGCACTAAAGAACATGATTTGGTAGCAGGCTGGCTGACCTCCAAGGTGGCTCTGCTCTTCATTTCTGGATATTAGCACTTCAGGGGTTTAACCAGCCTTTTGTCATCGAACAGCAGCTCTGGGTTCTTCTGGCGGGTGATGGCTTCAGAATGACCAAGAATGTGACTGCAGGGCTATCGTCGACCTGGTGGTACAGGAACAGTTTATCACCTGCCTCCCCAAGAGGATGGTGGAATGAGTCCAGTGCCACCATATGAAGTCACTGAACAAACCCATCGAACTGGTGGAGAAACATCTCACAGCATTTTCAGAGGCACGAGCCCGTTTTTTCTTTCTTCCTTTGTTTCTTTTTCTCTCTCTCTTGCCACCCACACTGGTTGGACAGCAGGAAGACTAAACCTAGCCGCTGTAACCAGACTACGGTTCTCAAAAGCCTGAATCAAGATGAGACATTGGAAAGGGCATAACTGGTGAAGGTGAGGTGTATTCCTGAAGATATCCATGAATATCTGCAAGTGCCTATCGCAATGTCTGGAGGGAAAAAAAAATAGAATCGGGTAGACATTGCCTTACCCACCCCTTCATTTTGAATATTGATTAGCCAAAGTTCTAACAAGACAGGTAATCAGGTGAGTGTACTCGTGCTGCAAGTGAGTGCGTGACTTATGCCGTCCTTGAGCAGGTAGCGTCTGGAGGGCCTTCCTGGGCTGAGCCAGAGTGAGATTAGATAAGAAAAGCCTCAGGATCCCATGCTGTGGCTCACCATTGTTCTTCCCCTGGGAAATTTCCCTCTAATGCAGTTCCGGGATAACACTAAATGCTTTTGATCAAATGAGAGTAATTGATGATCAGATGCTGGATGAAGGAGTGTTCTTGTCATATTTGCAATTCTCAGTTATAAATGAGAATGATGTAGATGGACAGACTAGCCATCCAACTGATCCCTAAAAACCATAGGGAAACACTTTTCTATGTGGTTCATAAAAATCCCATAGCTGGGCTTTAAAGACAGGATAAGACAAAAGAATCAGTTGGTGGACCAATTCTATTGGTTTTCAGGCATTGAAGGTGATCTATGCAGATGGTGTGTGTCTCTTTCCTTTATGTTCCCTTCAAAAGTAGTAGTACGGATTTTGTCTCATCCATTAGAGTAAAATGCACAGGATTACCACCCAGTATTCATCTTGGTGGATTATGCAGTGTGATACCCGGAAGCAGCGCAACTCTGCAATATCTCAGCACTCAGTATTGCAGAGGCACTCTGTGTGGGTCTCCTGAGACTTCATCTCAAAAGAGACTCTGACTGATTAAGGCAGTTTGTGTCACACACAAGGTGCAAAACTTTATGAAGTGCTGTGTATCAAGTCAATTAACACCAATGTCTATCATCCCCAGCTGAATGGCGTTAAGCAGATTCTCAAAAATGATTGGAACGTTGGGATAACTGCATGCTCTCCTATTTGGATTATGAAAGGTCAGGCAAACCTGCACGGAGTTCTCACACTTTGAGTTATTGTATAGACAGAAGCCCCATGACAATCTAGGTGTCATCCATGGAAACCAGCTGGAGGGTATTTCCGAATAGTAAAAGTGGAATTCAATATGTCCTTGACTCGAGAGCAAAGCTCCACTCCACTGGGACACTTAACTCAAGAATGTCAGTTCCACACATATAACAGAGGCACCAAGCTCTGTGTATTTGCACTGGGAGACGAACTACCCCATGTTGCCCCCCCGTCAAACTGCAAATTACTCACAATGTGGCAAAAGGCCCCTTTGAGATCACATGTGAATAGAGATTGGTGATTATGAGGTGAACAGACCCAGGCGATGCACTCCAAATTTACTAGCTCCATCTTCTGAAACCATGGAAAGAATCACCACTGTTGCTCTGGTAACAGTGGTCTCCAAGAGAGATGAGCTGGGCCTGAACTTTCCCAGAAACCTTAATCCTTCTCCTGTCCCATGTGTCTCTCTGTCCCAGAAAGCAGAGGTTGCCCGATGGCAACGAGAATTTGCGGATGTTTTTTCAGAAGTATTTGCAGGAGTGGTTGTGCACAGCCATCCATACCGTTTACCTGAATACAAGAAAACAGTCGTTAAGGATGAACCCAGGACCTTGCTCGACATGGGTGTAATCAAGTTTTACGTTTGGGCTCTCCAGAGTTCCAGCTACGTTCTACGTTCTGAGGTCACTGAGATGAGCCAACCAACAGGGTTTTAACCAGCCAAAAGCAGTTCTCTGTGGGGGCCGACTACTGGATTCTTTGGATTTCTATTTCCCTTTTATCTTGTAGACGGAGGCATCAGACAGTAGTCTGAGAGTTGTTGTGTCCCAGGTGGTTGAGGGGGAGGATCACAGGGTGCTGTACATCAGATGTTTGAGATAAAGTCCTGCACCATCAAGAAGGAGTGTCTTCCATACAGGCTCCTCAGTCTGGATTAGGCGGTGGGGATGTGTGGCAGAGGAGGTGTGGCAAAGGAGCATTGTCTGCAAGTTGGAGAAACAGCCAGAAAATCGAACCAGTAGATAATTAAAATTGTTTGCACCTGTATCTCATTGTCACACCGATTCCTGTTAATTTGGAAAAAATAAAGAAGGATCTCTGTGTTTATCCCTGCCTTCTGTAATATTCAAAATAAATCAACAAACACACAAACAAGAATAAATTCTTTTTATATCCGTTTGACACATATAGAAACATACAACATCTAAGAAGGATCAGATTGATTGGTGATTTTGGTTGAACTTTGCTTTTATGCCACAATAATATTTATAAGACAGTGCTTTCATTAAGCTTTCATCCCTTTGGCAAAAGACAGCCAGATAACCAATAAGGTCAGAGAAATTTTAGCATTCCTGTTTTTAGATTTTCGTGTTGTGCTTTAGCATGCACCACGACTGGATCTGCTTTGTTGGCGATGGAAAACAGCAAATGATCTCTAATCCACTGAACGTGTGCTAAAATAAAAAAAAAGTTTCTCCAATAACTGGGGAACTCCCCTCTCAGCCAACATCGGCTTCCAGCATTCTGTTAGATTTGGGGGACAGTGAACTGGTTAACATCAAGTTTGATAAAAGACTTTGTTTTGGGGGCACCGTAAAGTTCTGAAAAAGGACCAGTGTTTTGGGGGCACCGTACAGTTTTGCTCTGCCACTCTGTCAGCTTGCATTTATTTTTGTAATTTTAAAATCTTTGTAATGTCATATAGCAAACATATATAAGCATTACTTTATACACATCATATATAGGTATACATCAGATTTTAATTGTAAATATACACAAGAATCTATACACGAAGCACCTGATCAGTGAGAAGTTATAAACCTTCCTCAACTCTCAAACACCTGGAGAGAAAATGAATTTGATGTAACGGCTCAATCATTCATACAGAATAAAGCAAGGTACTAATTTCCTGATCAAACAACAGTAATATACTATTTCTTTAGGGTTATCAAGTCCATAACCTCATTTTCACCAAAAAAAAGACCATTATCGGTTATTGTTTTGATACAGAAAAAAATATGTAGATTTCTTTCATCATTAAACTAAGTAGTCGATCACAGCATGAGTTAAAGCAAGTAGCTTAGTCACTCAGCCACTTCCTCACCGAATCCGACATTTACATTTTTTCATTTAAGCCATTTAGCAGATCATGCACTGCTTCACACTGCTAAACCTTTTTTTCTTCGTTTTCCACAAACATTTTTGGAACAGATCAGGCAAGAGTACAAACACTTGAAATAGTGAATTCCAAATTTAGTGCAGATTAGAACAAGGCCCCATCCCCAGCTGGACCTTGGTCCCTAAGGGCAAACTGTTATTTATTAGAGGCAGACAATTAAAATAACAATACCAGGCAAATGGGCACCACTAGTAGAGGATACCAGCTCCCAAGGCTCTGGCTTCATGAATGCAGGTTACACAGCCAGGATACTGTTGCAACCAGTACTGTTGGTAGGACACTGCTGTGACTTCAATAAACAGTTCTGAACTGCGACTGCAAGCGTGCGAGATGCATTTAGTTTTATTTATACCTTCCTGCAGTACAAAACTCACACAAGAAAGGGGCAATTACAGGAGAGGAGGAGTGTCTCGGATCCATCTTCGCAGTAATTAACAATCAGTGTCACCGCTTTAAAAAAAAAAAATAATTAATTAAGCATGTTAAAAGAGAAATGACAAGAAGGTTGCCTCTCATGGCTCACAGACCTGAGAATCAGTTCAAAGTTTATGACAGCCCAAAGGGTCAAATACTCACCAAGTGTGGGATTAAGGTATTATACGTGCTAGGGAAAAAGAACGGAGAAAGGAGAGAGAGGAGGGAGGTGGAGATGAGAGGGGGAGAGAGAGACGGCGAGGGCACGATTGTAGGAAAGTAGGAAGGCAGGAAGGCAAATGGCGCCAAATGCTGAAAGGTTGTGCTGTTCGTTAAAATCAACGAATTCGCAGCTACATAACGAGCCTCGATTCCGTATGACAGTTCGTACAGATCTTCACCGTTTTGTAGGCTGTTCTTTCTAAACCATGAGCAGATAAGGAACGCATGTTAAATTGTTGGAGGTTTACAGCACGAATGAGGTTCACAGCTCTAGAAAAAAATTCAAACACAGTGAGGCAAACGCATTGTCAGTTTCGGTTCCATTTTCAGTGCTATCCCCTAAGGGGAAAGTTTTCATTGACACAACCTTGGGAGGCAAGTTCAGCTATGGGGCTTTGTCTGAATCTCAGAGCTACAACGACACCAAGAGCTGCTCCAGTTGGGGAACAGTGGAAGGGACATCAGTCGTACAACCGCAACGCAGCTTCCGACTCCCTGGGCACCCTGGTGCTCTCAGAGACAGGCTGCCTTCCCTGTCAGCTGCTCCTCCCACGGGTCCAGTAACTGGTCGCAAGAGAATCACCCAGCCACGGAGCTGTTGCCAGGGGTACCGTTTTGAGTGTGCAAACTCTTTTTCCTTCACAACTATGTCCCGTTAGTGTCCTGTTAGCACTGGAAGTGCTTCATTCGTAACAGGACACTAACAGGAGCAAGGATGGGCCAAGTGTGCAGTACTGACAGAACGCTCTGGAAAGATACTGTTTATAAAGAGATGTAGTGTGTTTCCTTCTTTATAACAGCAGGAGAAAAACAGGACAATGATTTACAACCGGCAGATTTTCAAACCTGAGAGATTTACCAGGTCACAGGGCACGTATGTGAAATATGAAATATTGAAACCAACAACACAGCTCTAAGGACAGGACTTGCCCCTGACTGACCTAATTAACAAACTGGCCAAAGACTGAGCTTGTGAGAATCGAAAAAGATTTCTTCTACATAACTTGAAAAGCGAGCAAAATCCTTTTTACATGTCATACCATGTGAGATTCAAAACATAGCTAAAATGTCCAGCCTGCAATACTGTTTTCTCCTAGATTCTGTATGTAACGTGGGCAGCTTCCACTGCCCTGCAGTGCTGTGCGCCAGGCGACCATCTCTCCCACTCTCCTACCAACTTTGCAATCCCACACTCTCCATCTCCTGCGTCCGCAAGTGAGGAGAGCGGCGCGAGTGCGACACTTCAGCCCGGCTCCCCGCCTGTTCGACCGCCCTCCCTCTCACTGACCACAATCACCGCACAATGGAGGACCCTGGCCATGTCCTTTCCGCAGCGCACAGAGGGATCGGTGGTGAGAGCTTCTCAGTGTCCACTCCACTCTACAGCCCTTCACGAATACAATTCAGACGCATCGCAATCTCTGCCACATGCCAGTCATGACAGCGCTATGATGGGCGTCCTGTTGTCCTTACACTCATTCGGCAAACTGAATGGGAAGAGGCCAGGACACGAATGTGTCTACAACAACAAAAAACACACACAAAGACGGCCGTGGACATTGAACATCTCCCATCTCCAACTCAAAGAAGCAATTACTGACCACTACAAATCTCAGTGAGCCCGGTTACATCTGGCTTCAGTGCAGTTTCGCTGCGCATCTGTCTGGAATGATTCTGACCATTTCCATACCATACATGAAGAAAGAGAGTAACAAACCGCACTTTGTCTGATATCCAATTCACTGAACCCGCGGCATAAATGTCAAGGCTGGTGTATAAAACCTCTATCAGTGATCGCAAACTGGAGCACTGGAACAGGTGGTCCATCCACCAGTCATGCCAGCTGGCAATGCCAATGGCTGGCACGCACTTCTACACCCGAGGACCCCATCCGGCCCTCTTAGGAGGCGACCTGTCCACATGACCGGCTCATTAAGTAAGATTTCACACTTTAGAAATAAGCACAAGCTCTGACAGAGAAACTGAGTGGGGGAGAGAAAGGTAAACAGAAGGGCATGAACAGGGTCAGGGGAAGGAGAGAATTTTACAAGCGAGGAAGCAAGCAACCAAGAAAGAAAGAAAGAAAGAAAGCTGATAATGGTAAAAGAGAATGAGAGAGAGAGAGAGAGAGAGAGTGCAGAAAGCTTAATCCCTCCCAGCATCCACTTGTCAGACCAGGCTGAAAGCCTGTAAGGCATAACCTATAAGGCAGCTCTGCTCAGTGTCAGAGTAGAGAACCTAATTGGAAAAAGAAACAGTATTTGCTTTAATGTGTGTTTACGATGGCAGTAAAAAGAGCAAATCCATTGGCATCCATCTCTGCCTCAGGTGGAGGTTCAGCCCTCAGAACCAGAAAAGCTGCTTAGTTTGCTTGACTTGAATCCATGATGTTGCAGCTTTGCATTGTTGAACAATACTGATATGAGACAGAACAGAGATGCTGGCTTTAGGGTTGTCCTCTATTAAAACCTGAGCTCATGACAAAATCAGTCCTCAAAAGGGTTCCTAGACTAGTGCACTTCAAAAGAGTTCCTGCACCAGTTCAGACTAGCTTACATCAAAGGGCTTCCTGTACCAAATCAGACTCTCACTTCAAAGGACTTCCTGTACCAAATCAGACTCTCTCACCTCAAAGGGCTTCCTGAACCAAATCAGACTCTCTCACCTCAAAAGTGTTCGTGTACCAAATAACTCCTGTCCTAAATTGTCAAGAACACTTATGTCTACAGAAATTGCTACATGACACCAATTAGACAATGCTATCACTAACTGCACTGGAAAAGAATATGCTATTCCACAAAGTAAAAGAAAGAGACATGTATATATTTAAATGCTGATATTAACATGCTTCTGTCAGGATTCAATGCTACTGACACCACTACTGTCTGTACTATTAGCATTACGCCTCCTACTACTAACAAAACATGAAAATGTTCAATTGAGCTGGAAACACTGTCCTTTTCACTACTTTCCCCGATGATACTAATCATCACTGTACACTATTTTTTTTTAACAGGTTGATCCTTGTATTAAGCCTTGTGTGTGTCACAGTGTGCCAGGCACCCAGCCTAAGGGACACACCCACCGTCACACACACACACACTGCACCTTCCCGATTTCCAATCCCCTGATTACTAATTTTTTTGCTGCACCAGTCCCTTGTTCACCTTTTTCTTTCTGCCTTATTTAAGTCCCCAGTGCTGTGTGATATTTCCTGCTGGTCCTAGACGCCCTCGGTTTACGGCTGCTCTGCTGTGCCCCGATGCCTTGACTAGAACTGCCAGTGCAGTGCTGTTTGCTTCCTTTTGCTTGTTAGCCAGCCATGTATGGCTGCACTTCGTTATTTATTATGGAGAATGAGAAGCTCCAATCTTGCACTTCCATCTCCCTCCCTTCCTGCACACATCACAGCTCCTTTCGTCAGATGAACCCTCCCAGGTGGGTTCACATTTCCAGCGTGAGAAGCAATACGTCTCAGAGGAGCCCATATTTCTGTGCAGAGTACATAAGCAGAGCTGACAGGAGAGACGAGGTGAGTGCAAGTCCCTCATCCGCGCCGTACTGTGTTCCTGTCACAACATCACGCGAGCATCGCTCCTCTTGTTTCAGCGCCGATCGGCTCCTGTGCGGCAGGCAACCTGATGGACCGGTGCCTCATCAGGAAGCTGGTGATCCAGACGATTCCCCTGCCATCCCTACTGCACGTTAAAGCACTGGATGGAGGTCCTGTGGGCATGGGACAAATTCCACACCACTCCGGTTGCAAACCGAGGACACTTTATTTATTCCATTCCCAGATCCACTGCATTTGTTTCCCTGGTTACCTTCACATGACCCACCCATTTCCTGGTCCAGTTACCATATCACAAAGTGGGCCCGCCTCCTGACAAAAGCGCTGTGTCTCTCCTGTCCATCTTGGTGGAAAGCCTTTAAATGCACATCATCGTCCACATCCACGGTCCCTTCCAGGCGTTCCTGCTGCGCTACATCACGAAGGCCTGTGTACAGATAAAGCCTGGCAAGGTGGAGGCGGTGAGAAGATAACCACAACCCCAGAAGCGGTGCGAGTTGCAGCAGGTCCTGGGGTTCACCAACTTCTGTCGGTGGTTCTTGCAGTCCTTTAGCGTGTTGCATGAGCAGACCTTGGCAGCGACAGAGGTCTTCTCTTTGTTCAAGGCAGCCTTTGACATCACTCCAAAGGTACTGCAGTAGCCTGATCCCACTCGGCCCTTCGTCGTGGAGGTAGGCGCATCGGATATGGGGGCGAGGGATGTGTTGTCCCAGTGGACAGGTGAGAAAGTGAAAATAAAACCAGTGACCTTTATATCTCAGAAGCTGTAACTAGGGAGTAGGCAGCAAGGATCTGATCAGTCGACAACCGTCATACAAACGGAGGAGTGGAGGCACCAGTTCCCGTTCTTGGTCATGGACCACAAGAACCTGGATTATCTCCAACCCTACTAATGCCTACGGACAGCAGATCAACGGTGAGAAGTGACCTCCACCTGCAAACCCGGAGATTGGGTCGCCATGACAAACTGCAAAGTACTCTGGACTATACATCATCCTTCATCGTGTTAATGAAGTTATTACCTACAGGATGAGTTTGTCAGGGAGCAGCTGTGTGTCGCGTTTCTTTGTGTGTCCGTGCTCTGAAGCCCGTCCTTCACAGTCTACTGGAGGAGACCAACACCATCACCTGATCGCAACCACCTCCACTGAATCTGGAGAGGGATCGGGCTTTTTAAGGTGAGCGCTTTGCTGGACTTGGGCAGGAGAAAAAGGAATCTCATAGGCGTGGCCTGTAGGAGAGAAGGTGGGTAGATATGCTGCAGATCCTGACTTGGTGATCCTGGTTCCATCGAGCACACCCATCCAACCCCGTAGTCAGGACAGGCCACACACACACACACTCACTGCACCTTCCCTGTTCCCAATACCCTCACTACTGATTGCCTTCACCCGTTTCTTGTTTACCTTTGCGTTCCAAGTCCACAGGAACACATGTCCAGTGATGTGCATCGCTTCCTCCCGGTACTAGACAGCCCAAGTATTACAGCTGTTCTGCTACATCCCAACACCTTCATCTGAACTGCCAGCGCTATTTGTCTTTTTGCCGGCTGCCCCCTGTGCTTCGTTTATTCATTAGTCATACATTTGCACCTCGTCTTCTCCATGTACCCCTCACAGTTTGTACATAAAGGAACAAGAACACACACTTAGCCTAAATATATCCTGCTACTTGAAGACTGTAAACATTGTTGCTTAATTTACATTTACGGGGCTTTACTGAAGAAAGAGCTGCTGCCTCCTCACCCGCATGACCTTCAGAAATACGCATTTTACTCATCAACAAAACTGCATCGTGTTTATAAATCCAACACTGAATTTAGCAATGAAAGTTTATAAATCCACCACTGAATTTACATACACCGGTTCCCCTCCTCGGCTCGCGTGGCAACTTATTTACAAGATAAAAATTTAAATATGTCCACTGCTGTTCCTACGTTAGATGTGCTGATTTGCAAACGCACAGAGTCCGTCTCCAGTTTCCAACTTCAGCGCTTTGACCGAGAAGCTCCGCCTTCTCTCCATCCCACAAGTGTAAGTGAATTTTGTTAAGGTGCCCTGCGCCTCCCCTGAGGGCAAGTCACTGTGGACCAGTAAACAGCAAACAGCCTGGCAATGTGAAGACTTCCAACCAGGTCCAGAGCTCCATGGTTACTGTCTACAGCATTAAGAAGAAAGTGAAAAATGTGCACAGAATACACACCCACACATATAACATGTATATCTTAACATATAAGATGAAGATTCCAGGGAGTGACTGGAATGCACTGTAATACAAAGTAGTCAAAACTGAAGTGAAGTACACAAGGTTTCCCGAGAAACAGGACATTTTGTACAGAGTTCCTTCATCGCCTGACAGCGAAACACATTGGTCATTGTACCCGACAACAGTGATGTTATGACAACTGCGATACTGTGAACTTGCGATCCTGACTGACCATGTGAAAAGCTTTTGAAAAATACTCCTTCAGATAAAAGATCCTTTTTTTAAGAGCTTTAGAAATGGTCAAATCTATCAAGTTAACACTACGGTAGAAGGTATCTTTCTATAACGTGGTTCCTGTTGGTCCCAGTTCACTACTAGCTATATAACAAGCCGTTCTGACACAGCGTGGGCCTCCCACAAAGGCTCTTAACCTGAACTACTGGAGGGAAGCTTCCTCTGACTCATAATGGTTACATACTGTGGATTGATTAATAAAATGCATGAACAATCCCTGAAACGGCTTCAGAAAGCCTGACTAGTATGAGATTTTCAGAATGGAATCCAAACTTTACAGATTACTATGCAAATTAGAGGGCAAATGTTTTGCTTTCTAACCCTGAAATGAATAATAGACTTTCTGGGTCACAGTTTTACTCAAAATATTTGATAGTTCTTGATCATTTAATATACGTGATAAAAACCGACCATGTTTATAATGTACTAAACTATATACTATTAAATGATACATTTCGTATAAATTCCCTGCATGAAAAAGCCTCAAAACAATGCAAAGGGTGCCAATTTGTCAAAATAGGAGTTTTAAGTTTTAAAGCGGAATACCAATGAAGTTTTAGCTGTTAGAAGTGTCCATTGTGCCCTCAGTGAGCAGCACTAATATAAATATATGCTAATATTAGCAGATTGCTGATTCACCTACATATACTCCTGTTTACACAAAAACATCAACGACAGAACAGACACATTGGCCAAAACCTATTTTGCATTAGCATGGCCATCCGCATTCAATATCTGCATATCTGATCTTTTTGGGCTAAACTATTGAAACAGAAGTTGTTTTATGCTGCTTTTACACATTAGGCGCCACTTTTTCCATGAAGATTTCTTGTTAATATATTCTGATAACAATCAGTCCCTCAGAACAAGTACCACATGGTAATGGTGCATAGATATGATTGATATAGCTAGCAAAAATTCCACCAATGACGAAAATCAATTAATTGTTGTCAAACCCTATAGGAAAACAACTGGGAAGAAGGGAGAAGGGAGATAGTAGAGGTGGAGAGCAACAGAAAGAGTAGACAATGTGATTGAATATGACACAAGCCTTATTCTACACAGTCAGGAGTAGACCAGGGAAACAGGGGGAGGGGGTTTAAGGGAGGAGTACATTATGGACAGAGAGAAGAGACATGTACGAAGCAGACTGAGGAGGTGACGATCATTCAAGTTCTTGCTTCATTCATCATCCCGGCTTCACACATCAACATCGGCTCCCTCCGCTGCCTCCATGGAGGGAATTCATGGAGAAAATTAGACGTAATAAATTATAAGAACACCGGAGGAAGCAGGCTGGAGAGCTGCCAGGAAGCTCAAACCTCCATGGGGGACATTAGACAAGAGAGAGTGGCGGAGAGGGAGAGTGGAACGGGAGGTGCCAGCCAGCCAGAGGAGCTACCCCTCCACCCCTTACTTCTCCGGTCTGGTTGCCAACATGGCGCTGAGCCCAACGATGTTTAGCTCGCGTGGAAAGCATGCAACTGAGAACACCGACTCACCTGAACGCAGATCTTATCCGAGCGCTCCAAAACGCTCGGTTTCACTCTCCTTTATTATTCATACCGCCATTTGTCTCACGCTGTGCAGAGCTCTAGTGTGTGGCGCGTGCTAATGAGCTCCGGGCGTCAGGGCGGGTGTGTGGCGGGCAAGGGCGAGACCGGGTCAGGAGAGCTCAGAGGGCGGGCAACGCTTGGAGCGAGATGCCATAACGCGCACCATGAGTGGAGTGCGACTGGAAAGAGCGAAAGCCTGAGAGAAACAAAGACTACAAAACCCAACAGCTGCTTGAGCATCATCACCTCCTCCTCAGACTATCTGATTATGCTGATTATTATAATGGCACATGTCAAGAGGTGGGATGTATAAAGCAGAAAATGAACACTGAGGTCCTGAAGTTGATGTGTTGGATGAAGGAAGAATGGATCAGAAGAAAACAAGCCAGCGGAGACGTTCTGGGCCACGTTCTGCTGGGAAATCTTGAGTCCTGGAATTCAAGTGGAAGTTGTTTTGACATTTTGTACCATCTACCTAAACATTGTTGCCAACCAAGTGCACTTTCACAGCAATGATATTCCCTAGTGTCATCTCTCAAAAGGATAATGTGTCCTCCTTTATTGCAAAAAGTGTTCAAGAACGGCTTGAGGAACATGACAAAGAGTTCAAGATGCTGACTTGGCCTCCAAATTCCCAAGATCGAGCATCAGTGGAATGTTCTGGTAAAACACATCTGATCCATGAAGACCCACATCACAACTTAAATGACTTAAGGACCTGCTGTTGACGTCTTATACTACAAGACACCTTCAGCGGTCTTGTGCTGTTCAGGCAGGTGGTTTTTAAGGTTTTATATTATATAAAGATGTCTTGTATATATACATATATTGTATATATATGCACACACATGTACAATATATATTATTATATTATAAATATATATATAAGAGACATCAAGTGCTAAAAAGCTCTGTTGCCGTGGTGATCTTTTCCTCTAGGTGCAACAAGGTGAGATGGTTTATGCATCCAACTTGCCCTGACGTGGGAAAAGGCAGCTGTGTGTTTGACCAAGAAGGGCAATCCAACTCTCTGCCAGCTGTGTCAACACAAAGGCCTTGTGAAAGGCCTCAAAAGAATGCCTGGTTCCCAAAAGGAAGTGATGCAACCACTACAGGAAGTACAGACAAAAAAAATTAAAAAAAATCACCTGAGCAGAGACCACAAACATTTGGTACAAGCTAGAAATACTAGCGACCCTTGGCCCATCAGATTTGCTCACTCGAATGTTTGGAAGCCTTTTTTTTTTAAATCAGTTGAGGAGCACAAATTACTTTTATGAAAACATGATAAATACCTTTTTGCATGCAACATTTTTAGGTGCCTCTACTGTCTTATACTGTGAGAAAAGTCTTGGGAACTTCATAAACTGATTGTGTAGCAGATATAAGTGTTCCTGTCTGAAGGGCTATAATCTTTTATACATGTTTTCCTGGGAAAATCCTAACCAAAATACCAAAGGAAAACCAAAAATAGTACTTAGGCAGTAAAAGGTCATGGTATACGACAAAGCAATTCTGCAGCACAGTGCACATTTCTTGTGAATGTAGGCAGGTAAAAATACTTGTATAAACCACTAGCTTTTGTGGTTTATACGGGTATGTTAAATGGTTTGGCACCCTGAAGCTTTTACAAAAACTTCAGGCCATGAGCAGCTCACTACAGTTTGTCTCTTTAAGCAGGAACATTTGAAAAAGCACTTCAACAAGCCTACTTTCCATCGTCAGTTCATCAGTAATGTAACAACAGCAAAAACCTCAGGCACAATATTACACCCCCTAAAAGTTCACAGGGGGTGGGCAACCATGCCTTCAGAAACCCATAAACTGAAGCACAATGAAAAGACCACAGGGTCCATAAATTACCCAGAGGACAACGGTTGGGTTTTCCAGTGGGCAGGGTCTATTTACAGCTCAAATGACTCCCTAAGGATTTCCTCTCGTCATTATAGTGAAACGCCCTTCCGACACAGCACAACTAAGCAATGTAGCGCTGGGCTCACGGCAGTCCCCATCAAGCTAATAACACAAATCAAGCTATAAAAGGGCATAATCCATTACACTAAAGACTTGTTGGCACTTCATTATTACAAACACTAGCTTTTTTTTGGGGGGGGGGTAGTATTCCTTTACAGGTGGCTTTTGAAGGCAAAATGCAGGTAGTGACCTCATTAAACGAGCAAACCAGCTGGTCCACCTGTCCTCTGGGATACACTGCCTACAGTCAGCATCGTATACATGAATGTGACTGTTAACCTTACCATGATAGGAGACAAGGTGAGGTATTTGGTGTAAAGGCTGAACCTTAAGTCTTCCTTAGTCTCCCAAAATGTCGGTTTAAATGTAACGAATTAATGGAATTAAACGTTTTCAATGTTGCTAAAGCGGTAACATAGTACGGTGTAGCCAGTGTTAGAAACACTTTAATACTTAAAACTTTGAACGGTGCATAACACATAATAAATTATAAACTAGATGAATCTGCACGTTTCCACTCACTCAAATAACCACATTATTCATCATTATTCATCAATATATTCTGCGAAACAAAACAAAAATAAAAACGAAAGATATCTATAATTTTGAGTCAAGCCCAACGGATACCATGGCCTTATTTACAAAATAAATACAACAACCCATCATGTGCACCTCACATTCTGAGTCTATAAGCAGAGTTCAAGCCAAATAAGGAAGTCCAGGAGAGACAGGAAGCATTTCCGAAGGAAATCCAGACCCAAGAATGTGCAACATCTCAAGTGTGTCTTAGTAAAAAAAATGCAACAAACGCATTCAGGTTTCCAAAGTTTTGTTTAAATAGAGACAGGATTGTTTTCTCCAACCAGCTGGAGATTACTGGTGAGAACTAAATTCAGTACTGATGACTTCTACCCTGGTGAACTCTAACAAATGATTCTAAGTGCAGTTGTTAAAGGAGTTGTACATGTAACCAAAGACTATTAAGTCTTACAATGATACTGTATGTTAGCTTCTTGCACCAGGTTCACTGTGCTAATACACTAAGTAACGTCTTATGCTGATTCGAGACTACAGTATACAAGGGAGTTTGTGCTGAGCTACAGGGATGTGCCACACACCCCTGATTTTGCAAAAACACAGCCAAGACACAGCTGTTTCCTTTGGTCTTCCAGGCAGGGACAAACAATTATGTTGCTAAAAACAAAGTGACTCCTGAGAATACGACATGGGACTGCTCACAACTGCTCACACTGCATAATACATCACAGAGCTTATACAGAGTTTTCCAGGGGGTTATGCAGTGCTGTGCTCACCAGAACAGGCCTGCATGATCGGTAGAGATTGCCGTGTGTGTGTGTGCGCGCGCGCGCAGTTGGGGGTGGAGGGTTCTGGACGTCCCAGCTGTGGTGCAGTTGTAATCCACTATTTTGTTCTGTTCTGAAGCTGCCAGACCAGGTTGTGAACTCTCGGCTGTGTAAGTTTTCTCTCAACCCCATAGACTTCCGCTAATGTCCTGGTGTGCAACACTGCGTTGCATCCCCTGAGGTGATTTCAACAGCTTGTGAAAATACTCTGCCAGGTCTCAAACTGTTAGACTGGCAATTCAGTAAAGTGAAGAAACAATGAAATCTAATAATTAAGCACACACACACACACACACACACACACACACATTAGTTTGATGATCTCTAAGAGGAAATCCTTCGAGTGTGATCTATGAACAACCAAAAAAAAAAAGAGGCTGGTATTCCTGGTCCAAAACTCCAGGAGGAAGCAGGATGAACATGGACTACATCACTCCACAGGGAGCACGTTCTATTTCACCCTCTTCCCTCCTCACAGAGGAGAGCACTACCCATGCCAGATCCCTACAACCAGCGTCCTCTCTCCTTGTGAAGGTCAGGACCAGTCATATCATTAGCCCTCGCACCAAGCCAGCATCATAAAGATGGTCCGAGTTGTGGAGATCGATGCGTCTGGACCCAAGTAATTAATCACAGGACAGCATTTTAGCTTTGTATCGATTCCAAGGTGCCAAAGTCTAAGACGGGTAATGTGATTTTTTCCCCCACAAAAATTGATGGTCAAGTACTTAATGCCAACACAGTAAAATAATCTAGACAGACTCTGTGGAGGACTGAAGTAATGACTAGACATGTACAGAGGTAGAGAAGGCAATGGAATGTGTGCAGGTTATTTACAACCTTCTCCCGTACCTATGGAGAGGCTATTATAGAAAAATCAATAACACTGAGTAAAGTGAAGAAAATAATTAAGACAGTGTGTTTGGATCGTCAGTGGATAATAAAATAAAAAGATTAAATGTATGTTGGAACTGGACAAGGCCCAGGGAGAAAAAATCATTGGTGTCCAATTGACCATTTAGATTTATACAGTCCTAAAAAGGGTTTTGATCATGAAAATGTGGTTCGAGATGCTCCTCAGCTCCACAACAAATACAGGTAGTGGTGCTGATAAAGATCTGAATCTAACTTTAGATTGCTAATTGAGTTTCAGATACAAGAAAGCTTTGCTGGGAAATAAGCAATTTGTGTTGGGGGTGTGGGGAGGGCGGAGGGGGTGTTGGAGGCACTTACTGCTGAATGGGAAAAAAATAACTCGTCTCAGGTGCCAACTTTTATCGTGCCAGGGTGCCCGTAGCACAGCGGAGCACAGCTAGCATTTCCTGCCCCGGGAGGCGATTGAAAAGGTCCAGCACGGCACTTGTTAAGGCAGTGTGAGGTTAGGGAGCAAGGCAGGGAAAAGAGGACGCTTTCCAGGGTAGTGGCTAAAAATAACTCTGCTTCCCACACAGACAGACGCGGCCCGTGACTGCACCGAAGATCATGCCTTCCCAGGGGCCGGCTCAGTGCAAACAATGAATCGTTCAGGAGGACTCTGAAGGAGATACGACCTTCTTTAAAGCACGGCACCCTAGAATTCTTCGAGAGAGCTGTGGTAGCTCTAAGGTGATTAAAAGACCAGGCATCCACCTTGGTGTCCCGTTTGGGCCCCGCAGGTACACAGAGTGAGGAAAGAAAAACCTTGTTCTCAGGAAGAGCCACAGGATTGACTCTTTTTTGAACCATTCCTGCATACCACCACCTGATATCACTAAATCCACCTGGCATCTAAATAGTCATAGCAGGGGGGTTTGAATCATTGCCTTTTTTCCTTCCTGCCATTTATCCAGAACTTTACAGAATGCAAGATCTGTAGTTGGCTGGCTTCCAGATACATTAAACTGGACAAAGTCCAACACTGTACAGCTTCATGACAAATACAAGGGAGACTGAAACTCCACAATTAATGCCGGGGTGCAATTGACTGGGACTGGCCAGCCCCGAGGCCCCAGTCTGCCAGGTTTCCCCAGACGCTAAACTGCTTCTCTTTGTGATTTATGCAGCTACAATAATCTGCCTGGAGATTTTTTTTTTTCCTGGAGAGCAGCAGAGAACAGCCATTGTGATGGAAGGCTTTTCCCCAGGTCCAGTAAATCCATACGGAGGAGATAAATCTTTGGTGGTGAGCTAAATTATTGGGAACGGCAAGTTCAAGAGTGAGAATTACACACTTAGATGGTGAGGAGAAAACAAAACAGGAGAAAAACCCAGTTATAAAGGTGGAAAGAAAAACATTCTGTATGATGGTTAATCGTTTTGATTTTAAGTTTGGCCAGGCAGGCTGAGAGGAAATTCAGCAGACGTGAAGGGATAAAAACGAAGGGTTAGGTCTTGTTATGCAATGTTACTGCTGGCCTCACAGAAACATGACTCATGAAAAATGGGGGGGGGCACTGTTAGAGTGCAACTGCCCACGCAGATAGCACACAGTTGGAATTAAGAAATCTTACAGCTGAGAGAGAGAGAGAGATAGTGAGAGAGAGAGAGAGAGAGAGAGAGAGAGAGAGAGAGAGAGAGAGAGAGAGAGAGAGTGTGTGTGTGTGTGTGTGTGTGTGTGAGAGAGAGAGAGAATGAAAGTAGATACTGAAGAAACGTACTGACAGACACTCTGGAACAAGCATCCTGGGAACACTTTAAAGAGCCGTTTTACCCTCTTAAATCAGGCCATGAATGCAGTGATGGAGAGATGGACACAGAGGAGAATGAAACTAAAGGTCTTGAGGCCTTAAGAGAATTGTTTTTTATTTATTTATTTTGTTACTTTGGATGGTCTGCGCTGATAAATTCTGGCAAACAGGAACGGCCCTCCAACAGACGGGCTCTCGGCTAGCGCTTCCAGTCAACCCACCGCACCTGTCGAGGCATCTGTGAGCCATGCTGCGATGGCGCTGTGACAGTACAGAGATTTTGCACAGAAAAACCAACACAGAAAAACAAGCACTGTGCGTCCCCTCACAGGCACGGGCCCCACAGGCACGGGCCCCACAGGCTCACGTCTTGGCAAACGGAACGGCTTAAGGATCAAAGAGTTTCATTCTGAGCAGTTTTTGGCAGAACGTCTTTCCAGGAATTCTCAGTATTTACAAATCCACGTTTTACTAGTCATACAGCTAAGCACTACTGATTTTTTCTTCTTCTTTTGTACACCATTCGTTTGAAGAGTGGTGAACTAACTGGTCTTTCTCTGGTATCACAACACAGGTGATGAAACCAAGCAAGCACCAACAGGAAGGGTTTCAGTCAATATACAGCATATATATGCCGACATACAATCAAAGACAAAACTGTATTTTTTTGTTAAACTCTGTGAAATATCTTCAAAATTCCATAACATTCTGACAAACTAATGTCATATTAAACTGATACCAATATGGTAATTTGAGCACTGATCTACCAACATTTACATGTAATGGGTGGATTCATAGAAGAAATATGAGGACAATAAATCAGATTTACATTTAAAAAATAGCCATCCTGAATGGGATACAGATTATTCGTAATGTGTACTTCATGCATGCGGTTTATTTGTTTTTTACATTTCTAATCAAATACAGGCTTATCCGATGACTAAAGATACCAATCTTTCTTTTATAGGATTTAATGCTATTTAAACGCATAAAATGGATTAGTGACCCAATTCACAATCTTATCATTAGTGCAAAATGCACTTTTTTGCAGTCCATCATTATATAAATAGAGAAGATTGAGTCAGCACAATTATCTCCTCAAAAGATTATTAACCTAAAAAAAAAAAAAAGAATTGTGCATGTCTGACAATAACTGCTAACTACCAATTACCCCAGTTTCATTTTAGCTTGTAAGGGAAAAAAAGGAATATGGAATGCAAAAGACCGTTTAAACTGGAATAAAACAATCAGGGTCAATCAAGAGTACATGAACAACAGGGCGATATCTGGAACTGTAGTGCAAAAGCTATTGGATAAGAAAATGGGTGGAGGAAGAAAAATGGATAAAATGGGTGGAGGAAGAAAAATTGGCCAGAGAGAGAGACAGACTGGAGTGTGTCACTATATCCACACCACAAATGGATCCTTTTTGAACGGTCGAGCCTCGTTCGGTTGACGTGGTGCATCACTTGTGTGAAGGTCTGGACGAGCTAATTTTTCCCCTCTTGTTCCGCAATTGCTAACTGCTAAACAGACTCCACAACACCATGGAACAGGCAGTGTAATGGAACTCAGTCCTGAAACAGGTGAAACGAGTTAACAGGGCGAAGCAGAAGCCTCGTAAAAGAACGAGATTTTATATGGAGTGTCTCATTTAAAGGAAACACCTTGAGGTGTAGAACAAAGCTAATCTGCCTTCTACCAGTTTCTTCCGAATCTTCAGCCGAAGATAGGTCTGAAGTGGCAGGTCTCCACTCTGAGCCAGGAAGTGTTCATTAGCCTAGATTTAAGTGACATTATAGTGTAATTAAAGCATTCAAGGACAGCCTTTCAAACTGACCCACTATCTGACCTGATACCCGAAGCTAACAAACCAGTTCTTGCAACCCATGTAGGTACTTTTAATTACCGAGCGTAAGCCTACAGTAGATTGCAGTGTAAAACATTACAATAAATGTGAAGGGCAGCCTAGTTGAAAGAGAACATTTATTATCCCTTACTACACAAACAAGCCAATCTCCTACCTTTCAGCTGATCTGCCACTACACTCTGGCCAATCCTCTCCATGATTCTTCCATCCTCCCGCACGTAACGGCCATCCAGGAAGTTTGCCGTGGCTTCGGACAGGTGGACCTTCCCGGCAACCCCCAGCTGTTCCATGAGGTTGGCGAGGTTAACATCATTAGACCAAACGTCAAACTTGAAACGCTTCATCCCCAGGATGCCGCAAAGCACAGTTCCAGTGTGGACGCCGACGCGCATGTTGACCATCTCGTTCTTGTTCTGGCAGAACTGCTCGATGGCCTGGATCATGCCCAGGCCCATCTCCACGCAGCAGTAGGCGTGGTCTGATCGAGGTTCAGGGCAGCCGGCCACGCAGTAGTAACAGTCTCCCAGTGTACTTATCTTCTCGCAGCACGTCAACTCGCACAGGTGGTCAAAGCGGCCGAACAGATCATTCAGAAGGCCCACCAGGGCGTGAGCTGACTTGTTAGCGCTCATCTTGGTGAAGCCCACTATGTCAGCAAACAGGATGCTGACCGGCTCCATTCGTTTCATGTTGAAGGGTCGGAAAATGATCTGACCGCGGGGGATGGAGGTCTTCTTGCGCTTGGTACTCTTGGGGCTGCATGCTGAGACCAGAGTGGCGCCGGTGGAGTAGCGCTTCACCGAGTTCTCGTTGTCCTCATCGCCCTGCCTCATCAGCTCATTTGCCACCCTCCGCGGCATCACCGAGTGGATCATGCGCTCTTTGAGGGCTTTCTCCACCTCTAGGTCCTTCCCGTGCATGATGGCCTGGCCCACCTTTAGGAAGGTGCTGCGTGAGCGCACCTCAGACATGACAAAAAGGTGGACGCCAATGATGTGTGCGCAAAGGTGTAGCAAAGCTTTGGCAGGGGCCAGCCAGGGAAGAATTTCCCAGTCAGCTGTCACCTTCTCCTCGCTGGGGTGATTCCAATTACCTGCCTGGATTAAGTGCATCCAGCCGAGTGCCTCGAACAGCATGGAGTACAACAAGCCCAGCAGCACTGAGGCATAGAGGCGAACGTGGAGAACACTATAGAGCAACATGAGCACCTCCATGCCAAGGGAGAAGGTACCTACTGGAGACAAACATGTGGCCCAAGAACCTCCACGGGGAACAGGGTCCAAAGTGAAGTTCCTGCTCTTTGTGTCATTTAAATCACCCATGTCTTCTCCACCATCCCAAAATGCAGATGTTTCATAAGAGTCCATGAAGCCTGAGTTCTGGGTTTGGAGCACCAGTGTGAGAATAAAAGTTACAATAATGAGAAGGAGGGAGGCTTGGTCGTACCAGTGAGCATAGTGTTGGCTGAAGGTGAACAGGAAGAGCAGGACGCAGAAGAGCAGGAAGCAAGCAGTAGGCACCAGGAAGGTGAGAGCATCGCATCGATCAGGGCTGGCACTAAAATACGCCCCCCACAGGAGACTCGACACAGCCAGGTAGAGGAGCACGCACCGGAATCGCCTCTGAGTCTGGGGGAAGCAGCGCTCACGACACGCCTCCTCCAGAATATTGGAGTCAAACTTCGGGTTCCAGAACTTTCCGGCAGACCTCTCGAACAGCTGGGGCATCTTCCTCGGAGCGCGCAGGCTTCTGACAGCCGGCCTACGGATGCCGTACTCCCCCGAACTGCAGCTGGAGGAAATGCTGTACTTGCAGTGCTTGGACCCCCCAATGAGGCTACACATGCCGCTGGACCCCAGGCCACCGGCCCCATGCTGCTGTTTTGGATGCTTCACACTGCTGATTCGCACGGACACCACACCATCCCCACTGGAGTCGCAGCTCACCTCACTGTTGTGTAACAGCTGCTGGTGTTGTGGAGAAGCCATGGTTTTAGCTATTCAGTATTACTCAAGTTACTTAATATTCCAGTTGGCAGCCAGATGAACGGTTGAAAAATGGAAAAAAAAATGACTTAACTGTGTATTAAAGCGGAAAAAAAGGCAAAAACACAAAACCCCGACGTTTTGTTTGTGTGTAGTTTACTTATATAGACAGTCCCAGCATTTTCAGAAGTTCATGGTGTCAGCTGATGACGTCAATAACCGCTTTCCACTACTTTTTCCTTCTATATTGACGCACTCGGGTCATTGCGGGTTGTGTGATCCAACTTCAGTTCTTGTTATCTGAATCTAGATTTTTATCTCTTTGGAATACAAATTTCGTTGCATATATGATTCAGCATTTTATAATCTGAACCTAAATGTGGAGTAAACGAACTGTCATATTTTGACGCCCTAAATGGCAGTCTCAAATCAGCAACAGTTCTCTCATCTGCCCTAATCTTAAATTTTCGTAAAACATTTCCTCTAAATACGCATAAAAATATCTTGAATTGCTACCTTTCCTTCGTTTCCGAAGCCCGGAGATTTTAGGACGTCTGCATCCGTTCGCTTAAACGTTCAGGACTCCCCCCCCCCCTATCCTTTCAGGCAGCATAAAGTAACAAATGAAAGAACAATTTATTTTCTACACCAAGTTCGAAAATAAAGTTTTCCAATCATTGTGCAACCACTAGCCTACAACATTAATATGTCAATTAAACTTTTTACCTTTCCACATTCTTAAACACAAAGGTTCTGCTTCCTAATAAGCTTCCCGCCGTTTATCAAACGACACTGCGTTGCTTTCGGTGCAGCACGGATACTTTTGACACTTCAGTAGTTAAGACTCGCTATTACGGCAGTATGAATTATACAGTGGGTCACAGCATTTATAAAGAAACCCGTTGCGTTAATCCGTCATGTACTGAAAGGGCCTGTCCGTAAGTATCTCCCTTAATTAGAGCTCTGTCCGTTTCCTTCACAAATCTTGAAGTAGCCACATACCAAGTATTAATTTAAACAACAAAAAAATGTTATTATCTTAAGTTCTTGACTGTCCGCTTCAGAAAGAGCGTTGTGGATGCCAAACGCCTAGTGTATATACCTCCATCTCGAAGTTCTAAACGTGCCCCCGCAATACTCTGACTTTTCAGTCGATATTTGCCTTTTATACATTGACTTAATGTACACCTGTTACTGACCCACCCGCTGATCAATTGCTCTGGGATTGTCACATAGACTGTCACATCTGCGGGTCGACGCTGGTTAGGACACTTTTTGCATTCTCAAGTTTTCCCACGCCACTTCTTCTCCACGTTAGACTGTAGACAACAGACTGCAAACGCGTGGAACGAAAATCCTTAATAAAGGCGTTCCTCTCCTCTGCAGGCTCCACTCCCGGTCCCATTAAAAAAGTGTCTCCTCGGTGTTGTGCCTCCTTGGTCTGCAGATTCATTTGTAATGGGTTGCGGTGTTTTGGATATTTTTCTCTTTTTTGGTCTGTTACTAATTGTTGGTCAAGTCCATCGATTTTCAAATTGGATCACGGTTTTGCTCTTTTGGAGCCTGATAAACGTATTTATCTCGTCTCACAAGATTAAAAAAATCTCTACAGTACAGCGAAGAGGTCCTGCAAGCAGTCACAGAGCGATATTCCCAGGAAAATTGAACAACGTTGCTGCTACAGACATCCTACCCGCTGCGGGGTTCCAGACATTCGACGAGCTGCCCGTGTATACGTCGAAGAACCGGAGAATGCAACGACGATATAATAAAGTAGAGGTGGGGTACAGTTGTGCGTGCACGTTCTTGACAGAAAAACGGAAAGGTGGCGAGCACGCATTCATAGGGCGACTGGTTCTTTCTGTTTTCCCCTCTTAAACCGCAATGAGCGCGTCCGAGCGCGCCCCCCCTCCCATAACGGAGAATTTACAATTCCAACATTACGCTCGTTACCGTCATGCAGTCAATGGAGTAGGGGTCCCAGATTTATAGTGATGAGCATTTACTGAATTTTATGAGGAGGGAAGAACTGACTGTAAATCTAGCGTTTATATCAAATCTTGAACACGTAGGCACAGCAGAATTAGAATATGTCTTTACTGGACAAGGACGTGGAATGAATTTGTATACAGTAGTGCGCAATACACAGCTGTAAGGAATGGTCCTATTTGGGACATACAAGTTCTATATTTTCTAAAATTGCTTTCAAAGAACTGTTAAAGCAGTTTGAGTGAATAGAAATTCAAATGTTCCAAAATTCCATTAAAGGCTATTTTAAACCAGTGCAACAGCACCCTCGTAGTCTTTCACTAGTCTACACTTCTGATTCGGATGGATACTGGACATTACATTTCACAGCCAGGACACTTCTTCTCCACGTTAGACTGTAGACAACAGACTGCAAACACGTGGAACGGAAAACCTTAATAAAGGCGTTCCTCTCCTCTGCAGGCCCCACTCCCGGTCCCATTAAAAAAGTGTCTCCTCGGTGTTGTGCCTCCTTGGTCTGAAGATTCATTTGTCATGGGTTGCGGTGTTTTTTGTTTGTTTGTTTTTGTCTTTAAATTGTTGGTCAAGTTGATCGATTTTAGATGTTATAGACTCTCAGTTGTTGTATGAAGGCATTAGTTATAACATGAAGGGGAAGAGCACAGAAGATGACTATACTAGTAAATGCATATATATATATATATATATGTGTGTGTGTGTGTGTGTGTGTGTGTGTGTGTGTGTGTGTGTGTGTGTGATTCCTTTAGAGGGTTTCATGTCTTAAGTTCTGCCTAATTTGAAGGGAATTTTCTCTGCGTGAGGCTTTTGAGGATATTTAAACAGTTAAATCTATGGAAATTTTATCTCCACTTCGGATTACTGTAAGAATATTATATCCACAGTTGTGAGCTAACCTTTTTTATTAGTAAAATTCTGGTGTACTATTGTGCTATAAACCTCTTGTGACATGGAGGTTAAAGTGGTCAGAGTCCCTCCACATAGTGAGACCAAAGGCATGTAACTACAGAGAGCCTGGTCCAGTGACAGAGAGTCCAGGAACCACAGCCGCTTCCTTCACTGCCAGCGCATAGACCCCTCCCACTGGGCCAGGCTCCTCCCACTGGGACCGCCTGCTCACACAGACTCCTCCCACTGGGACAGCCTGCTCACACTCTGCTGCGTCAACAAGGCTGACACCAGAGAAGCGGCACTTACTGGACACGTGCTGCCTCATACGTATCACTGAAGTATATGGATGTTGACATACCAAGAGGGATGTTAGTATTGCATGCTGGCTACACAATGTACACAAAGCACATTCTTTGTGAGTAATTATTTGTTATTTTTATGTAACACCTTCTAGTCACCACATATCTACCCTAAACTATAAATTACTAAATGTATAGTTTCAGTAGTTTTGAACATGATGTTATTAAAGATAAGCCCACTGTATCCATGCTAATGTTAGTTATTCGCAAAGTATTACCTGTTCATTAGTCAATGCTTAGGTTCAACAGTTATTAGACACTTATAGTTACAAATGGCAAGGAGGATTTTAAAACACACACGGCAGCACATTGTAGTTTTGATCGTAGAGAGTCAAGGACTGTTTGAACTCTGTAGGCAATGTAAATCCAATTCGCACGACATGCTCACCCTAGTGGATATTTCATGCTACAGCAATTTCATTAGGTCAAACAAATAAATAAAAAACAAGAACTTTGATGCTTCAGAAGAAATATACAATCATGGACCTATCAAAAATCGATTGCACCTTGATTTGATGGATTACCTTTATTATCATAATGCTGGTAAGGGCTTGACGGGGGGGCTGGAAAACCACTGCACTGTGAGAAATAAAATGAGAAATAAAATCTTGCACCTGAAGGTCATTGAAGGTCATTGCCTGTGGTGCATTATTAATTAATAAGCCATCGACTGAAAAAATAGGACTGCTGAGAGTCTTTGTACCTACAAACAAAACTCCCATGTTATTTCACACAGCAGTGACTGCAGCTGAGGTCAAGAGTGTGCCCCGTCGACATTGTTTGCTCCAGTCCTCCAGTGGTTCTGTGGAATCTGGGCTTTCAGGCTAAAAGCACCATGAACAAAATACTTGTTGAGTTTTGATGTTAGGAATGAGCTCTCAGAACGAATTTGATTCTTAATTACAGCGATCGTTAATCAAAAGAACAGACATGTTGAATGATCACAAACACTTTTTATTGCTGTCGAGTCTTTTGGACATTCCAACGAGCAAGAAATATTTTCAGCAGCTCTAACATCTAAGTAAATTACATCTGAATCAAGGAAAAGATTTCCTACTGAGAAAGCACAAAACAAAGAATATCTAATAAAATGACTTGTAGTGACATTTACAGAAGACCTATATGATTCACCTGGAAAAAAAACAAATTGTGAACAGTTATTTTTACTGATTCAAAATTGCGAACGTATGTATAGAAAGAATAAGTAGAATTGTGTGACTGGATGTGTGTGACTATACTCCACTAACATCAGCTGTAACCTAACATGCAGCACTGTGGAAAGAAAACAACCAATTGGAATCTTACAAGAAAAATATTGTCTTCTAATTATACTTCTATTAAAGTGACAAAATCACCGAAAAAAGAAATGGAAAAGAAAGCAACAACAACAACAAAAAAAACCTAAAAACAACAATAACAGAAAACAGAATGTTTGTTATCGTGAGCCAACCTGCTCATTTTCCTCTTATAGACACTTTGTTTACAAAACTACAACCGTGGTAGATTTTATACAAATCTTGCGAACAAGATTGTGACAGCTATTTCTTTTTTATTTATTGATTTTATTATATATATATATATATATATATATATTTATTTATTTTATTTCTTTATTTTTTTCTGCATTTTTATTCACATTCAAGGTAGCTTAAACTGAATTTGTCAGTCTCAGGATTTTTTTTTGATTTTTTTTTATGTGTTTTTGTGTGATATTTGTTTTCCATGTGTACATATTTTCTCTCCAAACTGCAGTTCATAAATGTAGTGCCCAAAAAACAAAATGGTGGAGAGATTTATTTTGGTAAACTCGTTCCTTTCACCTTATGGCTCCTTTAGTACCACCCATGACTGAATCCCCAAAGTCCCATTTTATCACAGTTCCCCACCCCTTTTCATTTTTCCACTTATAAATAGCCTTAAAGAATTCTCCTCTGAGGCGGACCTGTGGCAGGAGTGGGATTGGTTCCCACCAATCCTCTGCTACTGTTCTTTCAACACCGCTCATTTCTTTCCCGCTTCATGCTCCTCTGTCTCGCTTCTTCTTCCCTCTCTTCTCTCAGTTTCGTCGATAGCGGTTCTTGGGCTTCTCCCCACAGCCAGTGGCCTCACAGGAGGAGAGGGTTGGGTTTTTACTGGAGTTGATGTTGCTGAGCAGGCCTGGAAGATCAGAAGTGATTGCCTTCTCAATCTTGTCCAGCAGACAGCCTCCCATGTAAGAGCACTGGGCCGAAAGCTGCTTGAAGCTGCTCACTGGATTGATGCCGAAGAAATCGCGGTAGGCATCACGGTTAGGCAGGTCAAACTTGCTGACGTTTGTCTTGGCCAGGATAGATTTGAAGATGTAGAACTTGTCAGGGTCATCTACAATCTCTTTGAACACGAGCTCGGGGTCGCTGAAGAAGCTCATCTTCTCCTTGAACGTTTGAACGTAACGATCCACCAAGAGGCTGTGGATGCGCACGCGAATGCCATGCTGTCGAATAAAGGCTATCTTGTTCTCCAAGCGGTTCTCGATCACTTGATTCAGGTCCTCCAGCAGGGAGATCTCCTCGCGTTTGAAGAGGTCACGGCTGGTGTCGGGGGCGTAATCATAGGGCCAGAAGGAGCTCACATACACACGTGGTGGCTCAGTCACATTGATCAAGGGCGCCAAGCTCCAGAACAGGGCACCATACACACGCATGAGATCTTGTGTTGCCAGGCTATCTGCCTTGTTGAGAATGATACGGATTTGGGACTCTCGACCCTTCAGTTGCTTGAAGAGCATCTCCAGCTCCAGGCCCACGTCCAGTTTTGTGGGGTCAAACACCACAAAGATCAGGTCTGCACGATCAATGAACCACTGACACACGTCATTAAAAGGATAACCTGTGGAGAAGTAAAGAAGGTTCGGTTGGAAGGTTGAGTCCAAAGTACGATGGTTAACTTCCATGTGCGGGACACACACAGTACATGTGTTGCCAGGCAATGTTCATTTTCATTGTAGAAGACATCGTTTTTAGTGTTTCTTTTGATACCATACATTCGGTAGCTGTTACTTTCTCTAAATGAACTAAAATCGAAAAACTGAGTAATATGTAAATTGTGAAATGTGGCTTCTAAGACAACTTTTTAAGGATATAAGGATTTTCACTGACACTCACATACTAAATATATATCCCAAAGCTTAAGATAATCTTTCCTTGTGGTCGTCTTAAATGCCATCTTAAAAGGCTTTTCGCCATGTTTGTTCATCATCTTACCTCTCTCCTGCTGCTTGCGGTTCTCGATAATTCCAGGAGTGTCCACGAAGGTGACCCGCTCCAGAAGCTTGTGAGGCATCTCAATGCCGACCAGCTTCTCTAGAAAGTTCTGGCCAAACTTCTCCAGGGGTGAGAAGGAACGCGAGCTGTCAGCTGCCATTACGATTCCTTCCACAGAGCGGATCTTCTCACCGTGCATGATCACAGTGAACTCTGAGGTGGTGGGTTCAGCTCCTATAATACAAAAGATATGAAATATAATAAGGGAACATCTGAGCAGAAATATAACACAAGACAAAAACGTAAGTAAGATGGGTTAGGAAGCATCCCAGCATGGCCAATTATAACAAGCAGAAATATGTTTTGATGAAATGATGTTTGCCTCAGTGCCTTTGTTAAGCACATGAATAGTGTAGTTCTATAAGAACCTACCCGTGTACAGCTGATAAGGAGTGTCTAGAAGGCCCAGTAAATAGTTAATCATGGAGGATTTGCCCACACTCCAGGGGCCAAGGAAGAGCACCATGGGTTTGGAGGTGATTTCTCCATCTGTCAAAGAAAGAAGTAGACAGTGAGAACTAAGGCATCAAAGAACCAGTAATGCATGCTTGGAACACCTCAGATTCTATAGTTCACCGCTAACAATGACCTTATTATTTAATACTGAATTGTCTAGAACTGTCTAGAATGTTCTGTCTTATTCTTATTAGCCTTAATATTAAAATGTCCATTATAAAAGATCCAACTTAAACTGCTGTAATTTCCGAGGGCCTGCTGTACAACTGAGCTGTTCTTCATTGCACTTTAAAAAAAAACCCCACACAAATCCTGTTTATTCAACAGGACGTCTGGGCTTTCGCGTGAGCCATCATCATGCTTCTTAATTTGCAACCATGAAAAAAAAAAATTCATATTTAATAGACAAAGCTAGCAGTAAGAAACACTGGGCCTTGAAGAGCACACAGAGCTTCATGCAGTGCAGTGGAACATCAGCAGCAAAAGCATAACAGACACTCCCTGCTATGCTCAGCTGCTGAATAATTGGAATTTTAGACGGAATTAATCATAACTCCGAGCCACTGACAGCAGGCTGTGTTATAAAACCAAAAGCATACAGCAAATGTGCCATCTGCCTCCGTTAACACTTTCAATCACGTAAAAAAAAGTCAAGCAAAGCATCATCCTATCAAAGCAGACCAGCACATGCAGCGACTCAGCGGAGATTCTGCTCATGTAACGTCGAGAGACTTCAGCTAGGCACTAAATAATAATGATTTAACAACACAACAACATCGACAACAAAGAATAATAATAATAGCAATAGTCACAACAACAGTAATAAAACAACAACTACTAATACAATAAATAGATTAATTAGAATAAATTATTAATTAATAATACATTCATAATGTTTGTTATATGTTTGGTTTTGAGCATACAGTGTCAAAGTGCTTTTTTATAGGTAAAATGAAACGTTGATAATAGTTAAAACAATTGTAAAAAAAAAAAAATAATAATGGTGATAAAAACATGTAATAAATTATGCTTTAATAAATATAACGATTAATTAATTAATCTAATAATACATTAATGAAATGTAGTGAAAGTGTGAAAATAGTGAAAGAAATAAACAACCACAGAACCTTCCAGGTTCAGTCTGCTACCTGTCATTGTTTCATGCTAACATTACATTCTGACTCACCCTGTTGCACATCACACCCATAATTTAAACGGACCTTGTACAGAGCAGCTGTTTTTTCTTTGTTACTAAGATCCTCATATCTCCCCAATAGACTAAAGAAACAAATGTAAAAGATGAATTAATAAATTAGTAAATAATTAGTTGAGTCAGTTAGATAATTAATCAAATCAATTAAATGTTGTTTTTAGACAAATTTTTATATTATACATGAAGAAGAAACATGTTCCCTAAAATCAGTGACAGTTATGACAAACATGATTCGGAAAATAATATTTCAGAAGACTCGTCAAGTGAGTAATGCACATTTTGGACTTTTGAATGTTCAAATGTCATGTGACCACACTTTGGTTGACAACAAGCAAAATGGCATGAAATGGAGTCCACAGCACTCATCCACGAATGCATCCTGGAGCCCATGGTTTTACTGGATGATACTTGCCAGCGTTAAACTGCCAGGGGTGAGATGCTCAGGCAGGGCCATGCAGGAGGCTGCCTCGTCATACCCACCTGTGGCCGAGTCGCCCAGCGTGCGTCCTGGGTAGGCTGTTTAGTGGAGGTGATGGGGGTGGTGGAGGTGGAGGTGGGGTGTATTTTTTCTCACCGCTAAACCGCTGTAAACCAACAGCATCTGTCTA